>JAJEJO010001913.1:0-93281 GCA_020662805.1 Glaucomys volans | reverse complement strand
AAAAAAAAAAAAAGAATAATGGGGGCACCAGCTGTGCTTGGTTAACCTACTGATAACTATAACTTCCCCAACTACGCTAAAGCGACAGTTAATGAATATCCTTCTCTGTGCTCATGGTTAAATAGCAAATGTATGTATTTATGCTTATGATTACATACCTGGGTAAGATTTTGCTCATTTTCCTTAATGTGCATAATTCAACTAGAAAACTAATTGCATAAATCCAGTTGGCTCTTGTTTTTCTAGAGCCAGTATTTAAAACCTCACAGGCTTTTGGGATAGACATTTTTGCACTGTATGTTAAGAAGGTGCTAGTTAATGAGACGATGTTTTAGCAGGATATGGAATGCTCAGTAAATCTCAGTATTTTATTTCTTTTTCATCCCAAATATTGTAGCCACAAAATATTAAATGAATACAAAAATTAAGGGCAATTTTTGAGAAGAAAAGAAGTCAAAGAAAATGGGTTGTAAAAGGTCAGGGTGGTAAGGAATCCAATTTCCAATTTTTAAACATCAAAATGATATAAACACTCATCAAGAAGTAGAAGTGCAGGATGCCCAGCTGGTGAGGTGCAGGAGATTGGCTTGGCAGCTTTGTCAATGAACCTGCCCTCCAAGTAGCGATCTGAGAAGGAGAGCAAACTATCACACAAGCAGACAAGGGCAAGAGCTTTAAATTATAGAAGAAACTGAAAATATTCCAGAACGATGCTGGGTTCAGAAAGTTTTGAGGTTTTGTTCCCCAAAATATTAAGGAAGACACAGTGTTCATACTATTTAATCTGATTGCTTCACCAAATCATGATGCTGCAGATAACATATTTTGGTAGAGATGGGATAGAGGAAGAGAAACATAGATGAATTCTGCTAATGAATGCAGCCAGTCAGTTTTGCAGACTGAGCCCCAGGATCAACTAGTACACCGATTCCTAAAGGTGAGGCGTGCAAAGGTCCTGGGACCCACCTACCTCCTCAGTACCGGTGCTCGGTAACCAGCAGCAGCTACAAAAAAGGAATTTGGAGAGAAGAACAGTACAAACAATAAAGAGAGACAGGGGTGAGTGTGTGTGTGTGTGACTCGTGAAGTGGCGAGAAGACACTGAAATAGACTGAACAAGGGAAGAGTGGGGGGAAACCAGACTGGTAGCGGGAATCAGAACACAGGTCTCATGCCACTCAAGTGTGACCCAAGCACACCCAGTGGCATGTCCCTGATAGAATGTTGGAAAGGCAGACTCTTGGTTGTCACCCTGACCTATGGAAACACAATCCACATTTTAGCAAAGTCCTTGGGGAATTCTCCAAAAATACTGATGTTTAAGAAGTATTACCAATTATGAACGTTTGATTTTTGCTCTGGAATGGTGGTTGGCTGCACATTGGAAGAATGGTGGGAAGGGCGTGGTCTTTAAAAAATACTGATGTCCGAGTCTCACATCTGGAAATTCTGATTTAATTGGTTACAAGTGAGGATTGGGATTTTTCAATGTGAAAGCTCACAAGGCGGCGGGTGGCCAAAGGTGAGTTCACCAGAGTCAGACAAAAGTAGTGGCTTGAGATTTATTGGAGTCTGTGTCCTGGGTGAAATCTCCAGCCCCCTGGGGTGAAAGTCGGGGTGGGAGAGCCAGAAGAAATCACACGTGGCTTTGGCTGCTCAGGGTTTTTATACAGAGGAAAGGGGTCAAGGGTCCTGCCCAGGGAAAGGTGGACCCAAGGTGCACGTCAGGGTCAGCAGGTCTGCCGCATTGGTCACTTCTGGCACAGTGTGTTGCTAGGTGACCTTGCTCCCTCCCCCTGCAGCTGCCCAAATTCGACCTGACACAATGTTCCTGACACATCTAACGTGCAGCAAGGGTGACGAATGGCTACTCTAAGTAACATACTCAATTTTTCTTTACTAAGGATCCTCCTGCTGCCTGTACTGGGAAGATTGTATGAAGAATAGAAATGCTCATGCAGAGAATGGGCACAAACTTAATTCATACCAATAAGAATGATTTTAAAATCAATTAGGAGTATTAGGAGTTAAAGGACTATGGTAAATGAAGGTGGCAAGAGTTGTCTTCCCTGCCTCATTCCTGATCTTAGAGGAAAAGCTTTAATTTTTCATTTTTCCAACATTGAGTATAGTATTATCTGTGGGCTTTTCAGATATGATTTTCACTGTGTTGAAATGAGTTCCTTCTATACCTCATTCAGTGAGAGCTTTTATTACAAAAGGATATTGAGTAGTGTCAATCTTTCACTCCATCTACTGAGATGATCATGTGACTTTTATCCTTCATTCTGTTGATGTGTGTCAATCAGTACATTAACTGATTTGCATATGTTGAACCAGTTTTGCATCCCAGGGATACATTCCATTTAGTCACTAGTGTACGATTCTTTTAATGTATTTTTGAATTTGTTGAGCCTTCATTTTTTTAAAAAAAAAATTTTGCAGAATGCATTTTGATTCATTGTACACAAATAGGGTACAACTTTTCATTTCTATGGTTGTGCATGATGTAGAGTCACACCATTTGTGTAATCATACATGTACATAGGGTAATGATGTTTTTCTTGTTCCACTATCTTTCCTTCCTCCTGCCCCTCCCTTCCCCTCATTTCCCCCTACACAATCCAGAGTTCCTCCATTCTTCCCTTACTCCACTCCTACTCCTCCATTATGTAGCAGCATCCACTTATCAGAGAAAACATTAGGCCTTTGGTTTGTGGGAATTGGCTTATTTCACTTAGCATGAGAGTCTCCAACTCCATCCATTTACCTCGTTGAGCCATTATTGTATAAAGGTCAATACAATATGGTCTCAGCTATGGTCTCAGGAATATTATTCTACAGTTTTCTTACTATATCTTTGTTTGCCTTTGGTTCAGGTTAATTCTGGCCTCAGAAAATGAGTTTGGAAGTGTTTTTGTTTCTTAAATGTTTTGGAAGAATTTAAGAAGGGCTAGTGTTACTTCTCTAAATGTTTGGTGTGATCCACCAGTACAGACATCTGTTACCAGACTTCTTGTTGAGATGTTTTTGATCACTGATTAAATCCCTTAACTCAAGCCAGAGCAACCGGACAAGAAAGAGAAATAAAAGGCATCCATACATGAAAGGAAAAGTAGAATTATCTCTGTTTGCAGATCACATATTCTTAAATGTAGTAAACTAAAAGATTCCATATACAAAATGTTATGTCTAATAAATTGATAAGAGATGAAGGATATAAAATTAACATACAGAATGTGTTGCATTTCTACATACTAACAATGAACTATCAGAACAGGAAATTAGAAAAAAATATCATCTAGATTACCATTAAAAATAATAAAACACTTTGGAATAAACTTAACCCTGAAGACCAAAGACTTGTACTCTGAAAAGTATAAAATGGCGTTTAAAATAAGGCATAATAAATGCAAAAATATCTTGTGGTCATGAATTTGAAGACTTGATCCTATTAAAATGTTCCTAATACCCATAGTGTTCTTTATATACAATGTAACCCTATCAAAATCCCAGTGGTCTTTTAATCCAAGCCACTCAGGAGGCTGAGGCAGGAGGGGTCATGAGTTTGAGGCTAGCCTGGGTGACAAAGTGAGACTCCATCTCAAAAAATAAAAAAAAAATAAGAAAGAAAGAAATGCCCCCCATAAATGATGGAAATTGTTATGGTTTGCATGTGAGGTGTCCCCCAAAATCTCACTGTGAGACAAAGCAAGAAGGTTAAGAGGAGAAATGATTGGGTTATAGCTTAACCTAATCAGAGAATTAATCCCTGATGGGATTAACTGAGTGGTAACCAGAGGCGGGTGGGGTGTGGTTGGAGGAAGTGGTTCATTGGGGGCGTGGCTATGGGGTATATATTTTGTATCTGGAGAGTGGATTCTCTGTTTTTTGATCTTGTGAGTTGCTTCCCTCTGCCACATTTTTCTGCACGATGTTCAGCCTCACCTTGAGCCCCGAGGAATGTAGCCTGCTGTCTATGGACTGAGACTTCTAAAACTGTTAGCCCCCAAATCAACTTTCCTTCCCTAAAATTGTTCTGGTCAGATCTTTTAGTCATAGCAGTGAAAAAACTGACTAAAACATTAGCTTTCACCAAAAAAGAAAAAAAAAACTAAAAATTCATGTGGAAACTTGAACAAACCTGAATAGCCAAAATGATCTTAAGAAAGAGCAAAGCTGGAGGCAACAAAATTCCTGATTTGGAAGTATACTAGAAAACTGCAATAACTGAAACAGTTTGGTATTGGTATAAGAATAGACATCTAAACCAACAGAGTAGAATCAAGAGCCCATACATAAACCCACACATGTATAGCCAACTGAACTTTGACAAGGACATCAGGCATAAAGATAGTATCTTCAAAATATTATGTTGGGAAAACTGGACATCCACTTGTAGAAGGATGAAAATGGACCCTTATGTTATATTATCAAAATTAACTCAAAATGGGTTAAAAACTTATGACCTGGAACTATAAAATTCTTAGAAGAAATTAGAAGAATACTTTATGACATTGACCTTGGCAGTACTATCTTGGATAGGACACTAAAAGTACAGGAGAAAAGGCAAAAATAAATGAATGGGACTGCATGAAAGTAAAAAACTTTTGCACAACAAAGGAAACAATCAAGAGAGTGAACAGGAAGCAAAGGAGGGGAGAAAATATTTGCCAATCAGAGATCTGAAAAGGGCAAATGGCCAACATGGAGCTAAGGAACTCCTACAACTCAAGAGCAAAAACCCCTTGATAATCTTGATTTTAAAATGGGTTAAAGACTAACTTCTAATGTCTAATTTCTCCAAAGACATAAAAATGACTAACAAGTATATAAAAATTTCTCAATGTCATTAATGGTGGTGGGAAACCAAATCAAAGTCACAATGCGATATCGCCTGATATCAACCTGTCAGGGTGACTATTACCAAAAAATTCAAAGGACAATAGTGTTGGTGAGGATGTGTAATAAAAAGAGCCCTTGCACACTGCTAGTGGGTTGCAAAATGCAGTCACTGTGGAACAGTATGTGGAGTCTCCCCAGAAAACTGAACATTGAACCAGCGCAGAACCCAGCAATATTCCTTCTAGGCACGGATATGAAAGAACTATTCTGAAGATCCTGACCAGGTATTAACACGTTGTATGAACCACAGAGCTCTTTAAGATGTGGAAACAACCTACAAGTCCATGAATGGATGAAAAAATAGAGGAAATCTGGTATACACGTACCATGGAATACTAATTGTGCTTTGAAAAACAAAGACATTGAGGAATGTGGATGGAATTTGAGGACACTGTGCTAAGTGAAATAAGCCAGTCACAGAGAGACAATTACTGCATGATTCCATTTACATGAAAGAGTTAAAATAATCACATGCATAGAATGAAAGTGGAATGCTGGTTTTGACGGGACAGTAGGAAGGGAAATTGGGAAGTTACTGACCAATGAGCATAAGGTCTGGATTACACAAGGTGAATTAGCTCTCGAGATCTGCTGTACAACGTTGTTCCTGTAGCCAACAATAAAATGCATTGTGTATTTAAATTTTAATAGAGTAGGTATCATGTTAAGTAAGCAAATAAATGAAATTGGTTAGGAATTTTCTAAAAACATGCAACTTTTATGGTGACATTGATAAAAATTTGAAAGGAAGTAGAGTTTCATACTATTTTAGGAAGATTCAAATTATGAAGATATCCTTTCTATTCTTATTAATATATTTATGTAATTCTCCTCAAAATGCCACAAGAGTTTGTGGAAATTTGGTGAAATGTTTCTTGTACTCATCTATAAGTTTAGAAAGTATGAAAATAAATATTTAAATTTTAATAAAGAAGAATGAAAAAGAGAAAGTATTAAAATTTTTCCTGTAATCCTACAATAGTTTGTTCAAGAGATCTATTGGAGATTCAATAGAAAGTTGAGAAGCAGACATAAGTATATGTTGGAATTTAATATTTCAAAAGTCATCTCAAACCAATGTGAGTGTTCCATATACTTTTTGCAATCAGATTCTTTCCAAAAGGAAGAATTAAGAATACTCATGCAAAAAAAAAAAACCACTAAGCATAAGCAGAAAAAAATGTACCTGTTAATATAGATACATACATATACATATGTATACATATACATATATATATGAAAAAATATTTTTGATGTGGGTAAGGATTTTTTGAACATGAAAAAATCAGAAAGCAGAAAGGAGAAAGTAGAATTTGCTTACACAGCAGCTTATATATTTCATATATAATCATAAATAAATGAAAATGCAAATAAGTTCCTATGGGAAATATTTGCCTCATACGTATTAGACAAATGACTCATAATCCATAAAACAAATCAATAATGAAAACAGTAAAACCAAAGGCTGATATGCAGATGCTAATTCACAATAAGGGAGGGGATAGGGTAGAATAGAGTTACTTTATATTAGGTAGAGGGGAGTGATGGGCAGGGAAGGGGTTTTGGGGTAGGAATGATAGTAAAGAGAACAGACATTATTACCTCATGTACACGTATGACCACATGACTGATGTGATCCTGCAATATGTACAATCAGAAAAATGAGAAATTACACTCCATTTATATATGATCTATCAAAATCTATAAATGCATTCTACTGTCATGTACAACAAATTAGAACAAATAAAAAATTAATTAACAAAAAGAAAACAATAAACATACTAATAGTACAATGTGAAAAACAAGTCAGAAAATTCAGAGGAAGAAAGACAAATGAACATTAAATATACTAGTGTATGTCCAACCTCAGTATATCAAGAAATTTAAGTTATGACCCTGACATGTTAGTTTTTGCCTATTGATAAATATTTTAAAATTACCTCATGTTGAAATGGTGACACTTGATCTAGGAAAGGATTTAGCAAAGTCAGCATTTTCATGTACTTCTTTTCAAGATGGACTTATCCTTAACCTAAGTGATAATTATGTGGGGATTTTTATTAATAATTATGACAGTGAACAATAATTTTTCCCCTAATATATTTTCACAGTATTTTAAAAACAAAAATAAAACATGAAATTCTACAATTGTTGAATGTTATAATAACTTATGGTGGATATAGACATCACAGCACCATATACAGCTTTTACAGGAAAACTTCAGTCAATATAATTGAAGGTTGCAAAGATAAATGTTCTACACTAATATTGACACGTAAATACCACTTGCTACTAAGTAAAAATACATTTTTGAAGATAGTATGTGCAGCAGGAGTTAAAGATATCTTTTCAGACTAAAAATATAGGTAAATAAACCAGGAAGTACCAAAATGTATTACGTTCTCTTTGAGTTCTTACCATTTTTTAGGGGCTTGGGGTACCAGGGATTGAACCCGGGGGTGCTTAACCATTGAGCCACATCCCCAGCCCTTTTTCATATTTTACTTAGAGACAGGGTCTTGCTGAGTTGCTCAGGGTCTTGCTAAGTTGCTAAAGCTGGTTTTGAACTCGTGATCCTCCTGCCTCAGCATACAGAGCTGCTGGGATTACAGGTGTGTGCCACCATGCCCTCTTTATAGTTTTGTTCATTTACATTTTCAAAATATTCTATACTAAATGCACGCAGTCATCTCCGTTATCCCTAGAGGGTATGTTCCACCCCAGAGGATGTCTGAGACTACAGAGAGCACCTAACCCTGTGTACACTATTTTTTTCCTCAGGTTCTGCAGCATTGCCACAAAAGACCAGAATTCAGCTGTCCTTCCATATTTTATGTCCTGGTGCCTACTTTGCAGCACTCTTCCTGTGCCGTGGAGCCATTATCAGGTTAAGAAAGGGTTACTTGAAGAGAAGCACTGCAAGCCACATGGTTGATCCAGTAACCAGGGCGACCATGGAAGTAACCAAGGGTGGGTTGCAGCACAGCACAGATGAGCAGGACAGAGCTACCAAGTACTTCCTGGGTGGCCAAAACAGGGCAGTGTGAGGTTCCATCCTGCTTTTCTGAATGGCATGCAATTTAAACCTTATTGTTTCTTTCTGGAATTTTCCATTTAATATTTTCAGTCTATGGTTGACCATGGGTAACTGAAACGGTGTCAAGTGAAACCACCAGGAAGGGGGAATTATGTGCTACTCTTAAAAAAAAATATAAACTTTTCAGTTTGGAATCATTGTAAATATATAATGGCTTCAAAGATAGTAGAATCCCAGTAAATTCTTTCAATGCATTCTTCACCCAGTTTCTCTTAGCATTGACATATTATAAAACTGCAGTGCCTTCAATGAAAGTATTAGCCTCTGTACAGCACTGTTCACTGAACTACCTACTCTATTTAGATTTCAGTAGATTTTCAACTAACATTCTATTCCAAGGTCAAAGCTAGGATACCACATTGTATTTAGTGTATTACTTTCCTAGAGAGAAAAAGAAAAATCTCCAAAACTCATTTAAAAAACAGTATCAACAACATGAAACCTCCCAATTGAGGAAGAATACAGTGTCTACTGTGAAATGCCTCATTTCCAGGCTTTCTACTAGACAAAATAAATACATAAAGGAGGAAAGAGGATAGTGAACAAGACCACTCATTGTCTGGTACTGTGCAATGAGAGGGCAAGGCAGGAGTCGGGGGCTATCCACACCGCTGTTCCACGGAGCCCACCTGAAAGTGTTCACTGTCTTGCATGAGGGCTGCCTACAGCAACAGATCTTTGCTTCTGGTTGAAACTATATAACTATGTATCCTTAACCTAGTTCTGCTCAGCAACTCTAATAGGCTATTATACTTATTTATAAGTAATTAAAATGACTTACTAAATACAGCTTTAGTAGACTTTTGAGTTACATAGTAGAAAACGAAAGAGAGAAAGGGAGAGAAGAGTGAGAGAGATTTGCTAGCAAAATATTTAGGACTGCCTTTGAGATGAAGAAATATGCATCAGCAAGATCTTGTCTAAAGGGGTTAAATTGCTTTCGTCCATTTCATTTTTCTGGCTTGGCCCCTGAGAGAAAAGAGGCATATCTTTGGGGGGTAGCTGGTGCAAGATGTAAGACAGAGTCAAGTTTTAAAGGCAGTTCACGTTTTGTATAACTAAGTCCTAGTTTATCATTGTTTTTGGTAACTAAAATATAGACTTTGTTTTTTTGGACTTGGCTTATTTCACTTACCATGCTATTCTCCAAAATACAATAAATCAAAATGCAGTCTGTAAAAATAGAAAACAAACAAAACAATAGAAATAAATAAATAAAATATAGACTTGCTCCATCTCCAGCAGCATTTCTTCCAAGTATTAAGCTATCTGTTACTCACTTTCTGTGCTCTCTGGTTTTGGATAGTGCCATCGACCCTCTGTAGTTGAGGACTGACATGGACTTCGGAAAGAGAGGGGTTTCATCTGGATTTCTTCAGACTTCAGCTCATTGTCTTAGCTATCCCATTTTTCTATTAAGGTTCTTTCAATTAGGAGAAACCCTAGGGAGCCATCCTTGTGGAGTCAGGCTAAGTAATTGAATATGCCTATTGGGCTTTCTTGAGCTTGAAATGGTTGGTTGGTTGAACTCGGGAACAAACTCACTCTTCTGATACCCTGGAACCCACCCTGTGACTGCACCTAAACTCTTGGTATCTAGGCAGTATGGTTCAGGACAGAGCATGTGTAATGCACTCCAGAGTCTTTGCATCTCTGACACAGAGGCATGCTGGTAACCCCATCTTGTCAGGAGGCTGCCTGTGGAAAAGGCCCAGCAGGGCTTTGGAGGAAGGTGGAGCTGGCTTTGCTTCTGGCTAGGTCACTTAGACGATGTGGGATTTCTGGTTTGTCCTTTTCTCTCACTGATCTTCCGTTTCCTTTATATAAGATGGGGATTCTAATATCTCTGTTGTAAGGATTAAAAAAGGAATGATCATATAATACTTGACACATAACATTCTTTCAAATGAAAGGAGGCTTTAATTATTTTGTCTTTTGGTCCTTCTTCCCTGAAAACCAGTCACTGTGGTCTCAATAAAATGATTTTCCTTATTTCTCTCTCTCTCTCTCTCTCTCTCTCTGGGGTGGGGGTTACTGGGGCTTTAACCCAGGGGTGCTTAACCACTGAGCAATTTTTGTTTTTCATTTTGAGACAAGGTCTTGCTAAGTTGTTTAGGGCCTTGCTAAATTGCTGGCCCTGAGGCTGACTTTGAACTTGCAATCCTCCTGCCTCAGCCTCCCAAACCACGGGGATTATGAGCTTGTGCCACCATTCCCAGCACAAAGATATGATTCTTTTGTTATGTTTTTGTTGTGAGTCAAGGAAGGAGTGAAAAAAAAAAAAACCCTAGAACTTCCTGATAAAGACAAGTGAGTTGAGAGTTTTGGTTTAGGACCAAGGAATATCAGAAAGATGGGGAAAGATTACATTGATTTATACTCCCATCAAACTGAGTAGTCAGAATCAGACTTTCTGCAGAAGTTTGGTGCTGATGACTCAGTTTCCAGGGTTTGGGTTGATTAGCTCTTCCACTAAGGCAGAGCTACATGAATCTCAAATGATTTCTAGCCAGTCATTACACCTTTCCTCTGATGTGTATTCCACATCTTCCCTGCTAAACAATTTCTAAAATAAGGACTGCAAAATCCAAAAATGTTTCCTTTCAAAATATTGCAGATTGTTTTAGTCAAAAGAGTAGATGTAAAAACATTAGATATCAACACACTAACCCTAATGTGATGTAGCTATGAAACTCTGTGAGAACTTAAAAGTGAAAAAAGAGGAAGTATTTAATTGCATTTTATTAAAAGAGAATAATTTGTGCTGCAAATGTTCCTTTTCTTTAAATGAATGTGCTACTTTTTAATATTTTGTGTGTCTAAACATTAGATGGATTGCTTAATAAAAATGTGAATTCTTAGGTTTTATTAGCAAAGATTCTGAATCAGTGGTGCTGGGATGGGTTTCCAGAATATGCCTTTCGAACACACATGGAGGTGACCTTCAGGCCGATTTTTTTTGTGTGTGTGTGAGACAACTGGAGAGTGGAATGTTTATTGGTGCAAAAGCTTTTGGGAAATTCAGTTCTACCTAATTACAGAGAATTGCCCTGTTGGTCTACATTATTTTCACTTTCCACAATTCCCATATCTTGAAGATTCAGGATGCTCTGAACTCAGTAATGAAACCAACATAATTTTCAGATTGTTAGGGTGTATGGAGATGTTTCAATGACAAAAATAATATTGTGTAAGACTATAGCGATGTGCAGAGCTAGTAACTCAGGGAACCTAGAAGCATAACTGACTTTGGAGAATGGTATCTTGTAGGTTGAACCTAGAGGCAAAGTTACCCTAAAATTTCAACCCGGAGACTTGGTAAAGAAGACCAGTGCTAGTTAAAGTGTTTTCTGTGGCTCTGTGCCCATCCTTGAACTTCTTGTTCAAGACAGGGACAGATCAGTCCAGAAATTAAGAGGCAATTTTCAGAAATTTTAATAGTATTCTGAAAGAGTGATTTTATGTTCATTGAATCTAATAAGAAAAACAGCTAGTGCTTACGTGTTGCCTGTCTTCTCATTTCCATTTTCTAGTCATTTTTTGATTGCGTTTTATAAGCATCTTGGACCCTGATGGATGGGAAATCTTAGGTGAAATAGTTCTTTCACTACAGGTGGTTGAGAAGTACTGGTCTAGATTTGGTCATAGCTCCCCTTTATTATCAATTTTCCTTAACACGGTGATTTATGATTGACAATTTCTCTCTCCTCCTGACCCACATCATAGCTGTTGCCAAGGTTTCTTGTAGTTATAACTAGACAGTGAAGACAGACGGAGTTATTTATGTCTCTTCCTGTATATCTGCTTTGTCTCAGGAAGGGTTCAGTGAGGCTGGCTCAGGGGCTGAGATGGCTGGGGCGGAGTGAGGCTCTCAAAATTCAGATGTTCCTGGTGTCTGGATGGGGGTTTCCTTCCCTGTGTCCCACCCTCCAACGGAAGGCTGATCTAATCTCTTTTGTGTTTGCATCCATGTGAACTTCAACTATGGTTCTTCTTTTAACAATGCACAAGGTCACTTGTCAGGTGGAGTGCAGAAAAAAATTATTCTGAAATTTAAGTGTGAATCTTATTATATATTATTTACTAGTAGACTTGCCCTGTGCACAATTTACAACTCCCATAAATTAAATTTCAGGAAGAGGAGCTTGACCTCTATGACAAAGTGTATATTCATTGTGTGTATGAATCTCATTGCCCACCCAGCCACTGTCCTGGCGGAAGGCTGAGCGTATTTTCAGAGTTGGTTGGGCTGTTCCTCTTCATGGGCAATGGCTGCCCAGATCTTGCTGTAGTTCTTCAGTAGATGCTTCTACCGAATACTGCAAAGACCCTAAAGTTTGCTGTTGTTTTCAAAACAAATGATCACAAATGTACTACTTTAAAACAAAAGTTACCTATTCTATTACAGCTCTTGGGGTCAGAAGTCTGGAATGAGTCTTACAAAACCAAGGTGGTTCTCTTTGGAGGCTCCAGAAGAGAATCTCGCCAGACCCCCACCACCAATTTTTTTTTTTTTTTTTTTGTCTCATGATGTCTCTGAGGGCTGCTAGTGCTCCTTGACTTGTGGCAGCATTCTCCAAGCTCTGCTTCTGCCATCACAGTGCCTACTCCTCCTCTTTATTTTCAGGGTTCTTCCTCGACCTCTGTCTTTTCAGGACAGTTGTGATTCCATTTAGGGCTCACCTGGAGAATCCAGGAAGATATTCTCATCTCAACATCATTTAGTTTAACCACATCTTCAAATTCTGCCCTGCCACTTAAGGTGAAGTAGCCCTTCGGGATTGGGTGTGGACATTCAGCCTCTTCCAGGACTCAAAAAGAAATCCTTTAATCTCCTTTTCAGAATCTCACCCACGTTTTTTGAGGTGTTGAAGAGATACTGTATGCATGTGGATGTGTGTTTGTGTTTGTGTGGGTGTGTGTGAGATAGTCAGGATTCAACTAACTCCATGAGAAGTCACTTCTGGAGCTGGGAAGACCCTCTAGAGATGTTCTGCCATGAATCAAAGGTCCTGGTTCTTTACACCCTCACATGGGCCAGTGATAAAAGGCAGTTACCAGTGGGAATACACCTCATCCTGGATGAGGTTGTTCTCTTTGATTGATGGTAATTCCCAGAGGGAGACTCCACTGGTGGTCCTCAGCCCCCAGCAAACTCAGCTGGGGTGGTGAGCAGCTCAGGAGCATCTGCCCTTACCCATGTGACATCATCTGCAGAGCCCTGTAGAGTAGATTTGTTGGAGGTACAGAATCTGCACATCTCTGACTTCCTCACAGCTAGAGATCTGCAGGTGCTTTCAGTTCTAGCAATCAGAGGTGCTCTCAGGAGATTTCATTCAGAACTGAGACATAGGGGAAAGACGAGGGAGGCGCTCCTTTTGCTCAGGAGGGCTATGGCACAGGCTGGGCAATTTTTCAATCAGCAACTTCATCTGGAACCTCACTGGTGACAATTCTGTCATTATGGCAGAGTCAGATGCTGGGAACTGAGAAATGTTCCAGGAATCATGTCTGAGTGAGGTCTTCCAACCTGCTGATAATTTTGTAAGCCACTTAATACCTGATAATAGGATCTTTTAATTTGTCCAGAAGCTAAATTTTAATTAACTGTACCCTAACCAATGACTATAATCATATTGTCTTTTGTTTCATAGACAAGAAAGTTCAATGACACCAAGGTGCAACGATGTGCGTAGCATCACAGAACAAATGTCAGAGCCCAGACTCTGCTTCAAATGCTGCTTCTTCCCCTCTAGCAACTTAGAAAATGCACATTATGGGTGCAATCACTCAGCTGTTGTCCCATGTCCAGAAATGGGACCCAGAGCTCCAGAAAGCCACAACCAGTTGATAGAAATGAGCATGTAGATTAGACCTATTTTGAATCTAATTGTGTATCACACTATATCTGACTTACTACCGAAGTAGCAAGGCTTTCTTCTTGATTCTTTGTCTAACTCTCTTTCCCTTTCTTAATGCTTCATGATCTCTTTCAAGTCCAACGCTCTCAGATGTCAGCTGTTCTTCCCTTCCGGAAAAGGTGATGTCAACTTCATGCTGTATCCTCACACCAAGGATTCTGACACTTCAAGTATGACCTTCTAAAGAGGGTAGCGCTTAACCCTAAAGAAGGAACTAGTAATGGAGTAAGCTTGAATAATTGAAGGGAGGTGTCTGAATCACTTCTGGGAACTGGCACTTCCCCTAGGACAGCACTTTGCATCCTTTTGCTCAGTAAATATTTTTTCAATTGAATGCTTTTCTAATTTTTCTGCTAATGGCTGTATGGGCAAAGGCAGAAGACTTGGATTCAAAACAAAGAGCAGTATTAGGGTTAAAATTATTTCTTGCAGGGACAGCTCCCAGGGTAATATTCTAGAGCATAAATTTAGCTTGGCTGATCTTTTGTGAAGGAAGTAGAGGAGTCTTTATTTATTTTGAAATGCAATAGCCAAGGATTCGGCCTTTGATTTCTCTCCAGATATGGTTGGAAGTCCTGAAAAGGTCTTCTGGGTGCCTTGATCTTGCTGCCCCAATGCGAATCTTCTTGGTGTCTCTCGTGGGTAGCTATAATCTGCCTTTGATCTCTCTCCCTATTTCTGGGTGTGTGTGTGTTGACATTTATAGTTGTAGATTTGTTTGCTTCCTTCTATTTGCCCATTTGGTCCCTTTTCCAGCTGGGGGTCAATACCCAAAAGTGATGACTTTGGTGGCAATGCCACCCACCCCATTCTCAAAGTGAATACATGTGTGTGTTATATAAACAGGGTGGTGTTACCCTCACTGGGGAATTTACACCAAAGCCGTGTGTTTTTTCAGATGTATTAAGTAAAATACTCCTTAATTACATTGGTAGTTTAACAATGGGTTTAACCTAAAAATAACCCTATTTAGGCCTCTTCTGATATGAAAAGCGTAAAGGAAACTGACATCTGTTGAGCTTTACTAATGCTAGAAGCTGTGACAGGCAATTGAAATATACAAATCTTATTTCATCTTCACATTATTTTATGAGGTGGCGACTATTATTCCAAGGGTGAAGTAATCCAAGGGCACAGAGATCTGAGTCCATCTGTGATGGATGTCTCAGAGCATCTTTTTCCCCCTTGGTGGTCTAGGAAGCCCCTGACACCCAGCTGAAGGTCAGCTGTGAAGGTCTGCCAGGGATGGTCTTAGGTATGACCTTCATTCTTTCACTAATGTCCATGAAAGTGCAGGGAGAAGTCAATGGAGATGAAAAGTCATGGATCCTTGTCCCAATATTGTCACCAACTGCTCTACAAAGCACTTGATAGAATCTCCTTCTTCTTAAGAGTGGAAGGAGTGATTTGGGCTAAATTATTGCTGAGTACCCTTCCAACTCTCATCCCTGCCTGGGAGTGAGGCATGCTTCACAAAGCGTTTTCTACTTGACTCATTTTGAAGGATGCATAAGAGTCTACTAGTGAAGGAGGAGAACAATGGCATTACTGAGAAATAAAACAGAAAGTTCACTTCTGTGTATTTGGTGTGTTGGGATCCAGGGACACGGGTTTGAGGAATGGTGAGAAGCTAAGTTTGGTCTGTGAGTGATGCACCCAATGAAGTACAGAGGAGGGAGATGAAAATACAGAGATAATTTGGAAGCCCACTGTAAAGTGCCTTGGAACCCAGTTTAAGTATTTGGGGTCTATCCAGTCTGCATGAAAACAAGGAAATTTATCCTGTGGAAGTCATTGCCAGAGCCATGTTTTAGAAGGATTACTCTATTGGCAGCACTGAAGATGGACCTGGGGGAGGAGAAGCAATATGGAAAAAGAAAGGGTTTTGCATGTTAATATTCTGGCCCAAAGATGATGTGGTTTGTCCTTTAAAGCCTCATGCATTAGAGCTTTTATTCCCAATATGGTGGCATTAAGTGATGGAACTTACAAAGGTGGATTCTAGTGGAAGATAGTTAGGTCATTAGCAGCACTGTTCTTGAAATGGATTAATACTGGTCTAATGGATTGAGTTAGTTCCCATGAGTTTGGGTTGTTATAAAGAGCAAGACTGGCCTGTTCCTGGTCCCTGGTTGCCATCAGGGATCATTTATTTGTTAACTGATCTCAACCTGTGATCAAAATTTTGTACATGTACTCTAATCATGATTTCATCTGTTATGAGGCACTCACCAGAGCTGAGGCAATACTGGTACCATATCCTTGAACCTCTGGAATTGTGAATTAAATAAACCTGTTTTCTCTATACTTTACCCAACCTCAGATATTCTGTTACAGCAACAGAAGACAGACAAATACAGGGGTTTAAATTGGGATTTTAAGTAGAAGCGACAGAAAGAAAGAATGAGTTTCTAAAGAGAAATCTGAGGGACAATACTTTCCCTATTGTATTAGTCTGAGTTTGTTTTGTATATTTCATTGATTCTAAATCCACAATTAAAAATGTTAAAACAGTTTGAAATTGAGATTAATTTTACTGTTCATTTATTTTGATTTAATTGGGAAAGTATTTTTCTTTCTCAATGAACAAAAATAATGGTCAGTTTAACAATGTTTGGTGCCTTAGATACAATGAAATAAGGCAAATGTCTGATTTTCCCATATTCCTGATATTAGAAGCCTCTAAATTCTTCAAGTTCCATTAAGACAAAAATCTTGGTCATTTATTTATTAACTGAAGTAAAGTGAAATGACAAAAGTCTTTAGTACCCAGAGGATCCAGCTGTTGTTCTGTTAAGCAGGCAAGTCCATTCTGGATTACAGCGATTGGATTCTAGGTGAAACCAATTATTTTCCTTAAATTAAATACCAAAGCAGTCAGATTGTTTTTTTGAAGATAATCAGCATGGTATAAAAAAGTAATTTGTGAAAAGTTCTAATTTTGAGTTCTGCATTAGAGGCACTAGTTGTGTGACCGTAGGCAAGTCATTTAAGCCTCTCTAATCTCAGTTGCCTCACCAGGAGAGAAGAGCTCTAAAATCAATCTCATAAAATTGTGGCAATGCCCAAATCAGATAACATATTCACATAGATAATGCAAGAAAATTTTGTTAATCTCTTATCCTTGCTGAGTACTTCATACACTTCAGAGTGCCTTGCACACCCTAGGTGTTAGCTGCTGGCCCTACCGGCCTGCTCTCGTGGTGGGTCCATGGCTGACGTACCATCTAGCATCTCAGACCTCCGTAGAGGCATCTTGTCCAACCTGCTTTGTGATTTGGCTCAGAAAGCACATTTTGGTGGTGGATGTGGTATTATGAATGTTCTAGAGGGGAGAGAGAGCTTTGCCAGGAAGCTTTGCCAATTGAAAGCAAAGTGAAAATTCAGAATTACGGAGATTTAATTTCCTGCTGAATAATTCTCCACAAGCTGTGTAAACTTCTCTTCACTGAACAAATACTCAGAATAAAATACCTTAGATGCTCTTTTCCTTTTTAATAAGAAAATGTTCATATTATTTGCATGTAGAGCCAAGCGAAGAAGAAGGTTTGGCAATCCAGGACTGAGTTTGTGTAAATCATCAAGATCCTTCTGTGCCCTTGACCCTTGGAGTTTGGAAGACTGGGTGAGAAGAGCCATTTTCAAGGCTCTGTTAGAAAGAGCCCCAGAGATTGTCCATGGGCTAGTTCCTTGTTGTCTCTTTAATATTGTGTTCCTTTCATGAATTAACCTTTTATGGAACATGTTTTAAAATACTGCTGAGCACCCATCCTGAGCCAGATGCAATAGATAGCATAGTGGACATGGTCCCTGACCTCCTAGGACATAGTTTAGAAGGAGAAAGACTCAATCAACAGATGTTCACACACATAGACAGAAACTCTGCAAGAGATGCTTCTTAGTATCAGTACACCAAAGACTCCTTAAGGAAGGACATTTGTACTGGGACCTAAAGTGTAAGTAGGAGGTGGTCAGTTGCTGCGAGTACAGATGAGTGTTTAGACAGAGGTAGGTCTCTGCAAAGACCCTGATGTAAGGAATAGCCAGGTGCATTTGAGAGACTGAAATGAGAACAGTAGGGAGCACCTAGTGAGCAGGAGGAAGAGTGGCAGGACATGGAGAAGAAGACTTTGCAGATCACCAAGCTCTCATGGACCTAATTGCAGTGTGACATCATTCAAGAGATTAATCAAGGAATTACCCTGATCAGATCATATTTACAAAAGTCACTCTGCCCGCTGTATGGAGAGCAAGGGACAGAAGCAAGGGGGCTAATTAGAAAGGTCTTGTGATCTTTTAGCAAATAATAGTGCTAAGGTGTCCTAAGCTGGTGGTAGGGGGAATGAGGAATGGTGTGTAATTTTGAGATGCATTTTGAAGTCAGGATCTTTCTGACTTGGTTCTGAATTGGGTGTGAGAAATGAGGCCAAGGGAATAAAGTGTAGCTCTAGTTCTAGCTCGAACATGAGCAGGGTGCACCATGCAGCCATGGCTGCCTTGGCAGGGAGGAGGTTTGAGGGAAGGGCTTGAGCTCGGCTTTATCATACTGAACTTGAGCTTCCAGACTTTTCAGCAGAGTCACAGAGAGCATGTTATGTGTCTGGAACTTTCCAGCAGAATTCCAACATGGAGGCATAAATTAAGCAGTTAATTGGACTATTGATAGCTTTTTTCCATTTTGTTTTTGATCAACATGGGGTATAGTGTGGTATTCATATATGTACACATATATATCATGTTTAATGACTTTGTATGTAATGTCTACTGATCAAATCAGCTTAATTAGCACTTCCACATCATCATTATTTCTTCCTATCTGTAGGCTTCATGCTCCTTTCTTCCAGTTCCCAATAAAATATATAAATTGTTAGGAACTCATTGTTAGGATTCTGCATTCAGATCTACAGTTTTTAGCTTCCACTTGTGAGAGGGAAAATGTGGTGCTTTCCTTTCTGTGTCTGAGTAGGTTTGAAGGACATGGAATAATGTTCTAGGGCCTTGTCACTAAAAGGAGTTTGGGCAGGTGCTTTGTTCAAGCTAATGTGTTGGGATTGACTGATGGAGTCAGATTAGTAGGACACAAGCCACCATCAAGGAGGTCAAACTGGACACTAGTGAGAGCAATTCTGGGGCAGGGGCAGGCTTCTGCTGAAAGGAAAGCAACTCCAGCTCTCCTGAAAAACAGAGGATAAAATTTTGACTAACAATACATATCCCACATAGCAGGTACTGCCCACAGCAATTTTTTAAACTTTCTCTAATTTAAACTTTTAAAAAAGTTTCCATTGTTATAAAAGCCATATATGAACATGGATTCAGGAAACTCACAAAAATTCTTGCAAAAATATCTGTGTCTTCTGTCCTGCTCCTTCCATCTCCCTTTCCTAGGCAACTTCCCGCCATTTTTTCCCCCATTTTTTCCTCTTCGTATTGACTATATGCCTTGAGTACCATGTTTTATGATGTTCATGCTTGGTTTATATTTTCTCTGTTTTCAGCTTCAGGCATTGTATTTTGGCTTTTCCCTGTGAGATGAGAAGGCAGCCCTTTTCCATGGAGTCTCTCTCCCAGACACAAGGGCACTGGGAAGATCAATTCTCAAGTGACGGAAGTGGAGAGGAGAGCACATTTTACAAACTCTCTGGGACAGTTCGAATCTCCAACTGTGTCTTGAGACACAGAACGCAGCTTGGCAGAGCTGAGGATGTGGCAGTAATGCCACCAGGGAGGAAGCTGCTCACCCTGAGAAGAGAGGTACAGGGCAGGCGTGATGGCAGGGAGACCAGCCACCGGCCCCGCGGAGGGCTTGTCTGCTCCATGCATTTCCACACTGCTTCTCTAAAGGGCTCCTGGGATTCCAGGGGGCAGGCAGGGCAATATGGTTATTCACATTGTTTTTCTTCAGGGCAGAAACTAAAGTTAACAAAGTTTGAGTGATTAAACCAAGATGAGGGATAATTGCGGTCACAGTAATGAGAGGAATGATCAACAGCCAATGTGAAGCACTAAGTGGACACGTGGATAATATTCATGTTTCTAATACTCAATAAATGGAAATTGCACATGTGTATTTAATAGATAAATATTTTCATATAAATTATATAGGTAGATACCCTGCATATATTTTATTTACTTAAAATACTCTGTGTGTGTGTGTGTGTGTGTGTGTGTGTGTGTGCATACCATATGTATATTGGCACAAATCTGGAAGAAAATCTGCCAAAGTATAATTTAGTTGGGAAGATCTGCTCATAACAGCTAAAAACTGTTTCCCTTGCCATATTTTATATTTTCAAAACAAACTGAAAAGTGGTGGGACTTAGTAGGTATTGGAAATAACTTTTACAAGTTTGGACTCAACATCACAGATGTTACAGCTGTTCTTTAGAGATCTATGAGAAAAAAATGGTTAGAACTTCCTACCGAGTGATCATGAGGGCAGTACAAGAGAGGCTGGGTTCTTGTCTTTCCACATTTTACAATCCACCCTCCCTCATCCCCATTTCATTACTTATCTTAAAACTGCAATTTTGGAAAGTATGCGGGCCAACGAATCGTGACTTTCCTTGAATTCGCTTGAGAACTCATTCATTGCTTCTCTCTGACCTGCGATTCATGCTGATGTCATTATGCCCCTCTGCAGGGCAGTCCTGATACCCTGAGAAAGAGAAGGACTGGTGGGGAAAGGTCCAGCGCTGTGAACTTGTCGTGAGGGTGATAATGTCCAGGCAAGGGCATCTTTGGGAAAGGGTAAGGCAAGACTTGGAAGATGTTTATTTTCCCCAAACTTGGTTGGAAAAATCAATACTCTGAAAACTGCTTAATATATGATTTCTAAAAATTGGGGGCATGCTGTTCATGAAGTTCATGCATGAAGTTGCAGTTCATCAGCATGCTGTTGAACAATTAACTTGGCAATTAAAATCATTGTTGAGAACGCTAACCCCCTTACATGTTTATGGGTGTCCATGAAAAATACAGAGTTGGTTGGGGTTTAAACCCAGATTATCCCACCCAATATCCCTGGAGAAAGCACAATGCCTCTTAATGTAATAACATGCCATAGAAGGCCAAATTGAAACTTTCTAGAATAATCATTGGAACAGTGGATTGACGAAAACAACTAAACTTTGCTGCCTGATTCCACAGTGAAGACAGCACACATTCAAATGGCAGGTCTGGGTTGTAAGGCATAACATAGACTGTGAGCAATTCCAGCAGGCTTGCTCCTCCAGAATATGCTCCTCTCCTGCTGAGGAATGCATTGCTTGTCTTTTTAATGATATGCAATTACTTAAAAATGAAGTTTCTCTCTATAGCAATATTCTACCCTCTCATATAAAGATTTAATTTGGTGAAGTAGCTTTAGGAATGTTCAAATGAAAACAATACACTAAAAACAGAATCATCAAAGAGTTTACCATTTCATTGATCTAGTTTTGGAGGTGAGTTTTCACCCATTTTGGAGTTAAAATCCATTTTGAGGAGTACTTTATATGAATCATGGAGCGAATCATGTAGCTCCTTCCCGTTCAACTCAGAGATCACTGGTAACAGTGGTCAGAAAGCATGTGGCCTGGGACTTCCAGTAAGGGACATGGACACACTGTGTCCCTTTTGCAGGTCATATTGACCATGGCTTTTCAACATCTCTGCAGAAGAAGTCATCAGCCTGCAGGAGAAGAGGTAGAGAGAAGAAAAACAGCATCATGCTCAATGAATTGGAGGAAAGAACCATTTAAAGTGGGACCGGTCATCAGAGGGCTGGTCCCCATGACCTCCTGGTACAGGTTTTCGTGTTACTGGCTGAGGGAACATAGCGGTATTGCATCTAAGGACATCTGCCTGTTATCACAGCTAAACAACCCAAGGACTTTCTTAAGAAAATCTTCTACAACAGTGTTAGACGGCAGGGGTGGTTCACGTGTCCTAGGGAAGGATGATCAATCAAGGCCACCAAGCTTTCATCCAAAGTGTGATCTTTGCACCACTATCTGGCCATATATGTCAATACCAAGAGAAAAAGATGAAAGAAAAATGGCGGGCAGTGCCTAGGTGAGCAAGCCTTTCCCCCTTTGTTGGTGTTTTTATGAAGGGGTCAGAAGTCGAATGGTCTCAGAGAATTAAAACGTCCTCAGCAACTTCTTTCTCAACAGGTTCTTCCCGCCCACCATTGGTCCAGCCAGTGCTATTTTCGGGGCAACATGTGTTTGTGCTTTCTTTGGGTTTAATAACCACAGTCTGGCCTGTTTCCCTGGCTATTCGCCCCTTCCTTCTGTGCTCTTCCAGCAGAAACAGAGCGGCTTTTCTCCTCTGTGGCTTCCCAGGGAAAGTGTCCAGCCACACTCCCATAGTGTGTATTTCTTTGCTACAGGAGAAGATCTAAAGCATGCTCACACTCATGCACACATAGGGCTCTAGGTCCTTGTTTCCTCCAGTTGCAGATAGAGGATTCAAGTTCAATTTTTTTCTTCTCATATTTAAATGACTCTGAAGGAATAGTCGCTCCTCTGACAGTCAGTGCTTGCAGGGACCCGCCATGTGCGACGGCGCATCTCTGTGTGGAGGTATTTAAGTCTGATAAGCATAAACGGAGTCTTCTTACCAAGCATGCCTTGCACACCTTCCTTCTCTCCACCTGCCCCCAAGGATCCAGTTCCTGCCTCTAACGCCACGCAGACTTGAGGGAAAGCTGCTGGACTTGGATTTGACACTGTTTGTGAGGCGGCAGGCTGTGGCTCATTCCATGTCAATTAGGATTTCACAATGAACAATTTATAAGGAGTCTTAGCATCAGTTAAGAATGGCAGGAGGCCTGAGCAGGTATGAACACATTAGTTTCTCTGAAAGGATCTTTTCTGGCAGAACATTGGCAAACCTGAATGATTTAAGGGTAGTTCACTATTTAACTTCCCGTTGGAAGAGCTGGGCTTGGTGCTATTCCTAAGAGCACCCACAGATGTCGAAGAAAGAAATACAAACCTGGCAAGGCAATCTCAAGCAGGGGGCAGGAGTGTGAGTGGTACCATACAAGTTCAATTTCTTTCTTTTTATTTATTTATTTATTTATTCATTTAATTTTGATCCACTGAACACAAATGGAGTACAGCTAGTGTTTCTCTGGTTGTACACAAAGTAGAGTCACACCATCTGTGCATTCATACATGTACACAGGCAATGATGTCTGTCTCATTTCTTTTTTAAAAACATCCAAATTGTTTTTATTTATCACTAACCTTCCTTTTAGATACATTTCCTCTTTTTATTGTTCTAATTGGTCATGCATGACAGCAGAATGCATTTTGACACATTGCATACAAATGGAGCACACCTTCTCCTTCCTCTGGCTGTATTACTATGCAGTTGCACGGGTGGTGTAGTCATACATGTGTATAGGGTGATGTCCATCCTCTTCCACTCCTTCCCACCCCCACACCTCCTACCCTCCCCTAACTCCCCCCTGTCCAAACCAAAGTTCCTTCATTCTTTCCTACTCACCTCCCATTATGGATCAGCATCCACTTATCAGCAAAAATATTTGGCCTTTGGTTCTTTGGGCTTGGCTTATTTTGCTTAGCGTGATAGTCTCCAACTCCATCCATTTACCTGCAAATGTCATAATTTAATTCTTCTTTAAGGCAGAGTAATATTCCATTGCAGATATATACCATATTTTTTTAAAGGGTGCCTAGGTTGGTTCCATAGCTTAGCTATTGTGAATTGAGCTACTATAAGTACTGATGTGGCTGTGTCACTGTAGTGTGATGACTTTAAGCCCTTTGGTATAAACAAAGCAGTGGAAAAGCTGGGTCAAATGGTGGTTCCATTCCAAGTTCTCTGAGGAATCTTCATATTTCCTTTTGATTTCAAAAGTAATAAGGTGGGTTTCATTCACGTACAATGAATAGAAATTCATTCTGCTGTCATGTATAACTAATTAGAAAAATAAAAAATAAAAAAATAAAAATAAAAACAAAAAAAGTAATAAATTCATTTTGTTCTTGGTTAATATCATGCCAATCATCTATCCATTTTATTTATGCATTTTGTTTGTTTTTTATTAACACATATTAATTGCACATATCAATTCGGTTCAGTGATACAATTTACTTTAAAACATTTGGAAAATACAATAAAACATTAGGAAAATAGAAATATATTTTAGCCTAAATTTTAGAAATAATCACTGTAAACATCTTGATATGTATACTTGTTGGTAGATATCTATATATGAAGAAATATTTATAATTGTAAGCATATTATGTTGCTATATGTATGTGTGTATTCATTGCACAAAAATATATTTAGTTTTACAATGTGTAATTTCAGTACATTTTATTTAGAATATATTGATATATTACTGCCCACAATATCAATTTTATGGTCAAGTAAAAGTCTATTTTATGATGTATTCTAAATCAGTATTGGGCACACAAATAATTTCAGATTCTCACATTATAAAGATTTGTTCAACATCATTGTAGGCTTGTGCTCATTCATGACTCTGTTCCTAATGGAAATGTTATAGCTCAAAAGACTTTTGTTTTGATACATTTTCTTAAGTTCCTCCAGCTTGGTGACTGCAGATCTCTGGATGTCTCAGCCTCCATGATGGCACAAACTGATTCCTTACAAATCTTCTTCCTTCTCTCTATATACACACACAGGCACACGTGCGTGCACACACACATGCTTGCAAATTGTATCCTACTGATTCTGCTTCTCTGGAGAACCCTCAGTACTAAAGCACCTCATAACTAACCTCATAACTAACCATAACTAACCTCATAACTAACCCTGTTATTATGTTCTCCTCCATTACCATATTTGATGATTTGGGACCTCACCTGCTAACACACCTACTCTTCCCTGATGGGCCATGGATTCTGACTAGCTGTTCCATAGCTCATAGTTTTGAATTTTGACCATGTTTCATGAAAAATATTTCAATAAACCCATAAAAATTGACTTCCATGAACATTGCAAAATTATTTGTGTTTCTTTACCAAGGAGAATATATTTTCCTGAGTTGTTTTCCAGGCATCTTTAGAGCAAAGGGCATTTTTAAAGAGAGAAGGAAGACATTTAGAAATGAAGCGAGCTTCTTCCTGAAGGATTTTGCCCTTTTCATAAATCCCAGCTGCAGGAGGAGACCTGCTTTGCCGTCATCCATTTCAATCTGCCTGTGGTCAGATCTTCCAGGGCACTGGTCTGTATGGGCCACGGTGAAAACAGTTTCATTCCCAGTAGAAAAGTGTTCGATTGTTTTAATTTTCCTCATAGCAGCTGTTAAGCAGATCTTTCATCTCTGCAGCGGATCAACTTTCGTGGCATTTGAAATCCTTCAGAATGAAATTTAGTCAGTTCATGAGGAGAATATTGACCTTGGAACACACAGGCACTAATCAAATGTGCAGGGTCATGCGGGGAGAAAGGATGGGCACTTCATGAGGGTTCCGGAGACCGGAGCTGTTGATGTACTTGGAAACAACCTTGGCTGTCATCTTGGACTTTACTGAATACTCATTTTATTGCTCTCCCAGGTTGAATTCTAGTTGAGCATGAACCCTCGTTTTTCCTCATTCTTTTCCACAAGGGCAAAGTTATTTCAAGCCATAAAAGACTATCAGTCCCTTTTCAGTGACTATAACTGAATGCCACAAATTGGATACTTTATAAAGAAGAACTGGATACTTTGTAAAATTTATTTTGGCTTTTGATCTGGAGTTCCAAGAACAGGGCATCCACATCTACTTGTTTCTGGTAAGAGTCTTCCTGATCATCAGGGCTTGACTGGGGGCATCACATGACAAGACAAAGCAAGCATACTATCTTCGATCTCTTCCTCTTCTAGAAAAGCAACTAATTGCATGATGAGGTGCATACCCTCATGATCTCATCTAATCCTAATTGCTTTCTGTTAATTAGATTTCCTTCACTCTAATGAAATACCCAAGATAATTAGCTTATAAACAGAAAAGTGTTATTTTGACTCATATTTTGTTATAGATTGAATCGGGAATCTCCCCAAGGTTCATGTACTGCCACACCAAAGACCCTCCTTCAAAGTTGTTTTTCTCAGGTATTTTGTCACAGCAATGAACAACAATTTTGGCAGTTTCAGTTCAGGATAGATTGGCCCATTGCTTTGGGCCTCTGACAAAGCATCATGGCAGGAGTTCATAGCAGAGCAAAATTTCTCACTTCATTTTCCAGGAAGCAAAAGGGAAAGAAGAAGAGTCCAAAGTCCCATAATCCCCTTCAAGGTTAAATCCCCATGATTTAACTAGACTCCAGCTCCCACGGACTTCACCACTTCCCAGTAGTGTTACCCTTGGGACCAAATCTTTAAACCCTGGACATGAAGTGACACTTATCCAAACCATAGCAACTCCCAAGACCCCATCTCCACAAACCATTAACATATGACTTGAGGAATTAGTTTTTTAATACATAGAATTTGGGGGATATATTCAAACCTTAACATTCTGCTTGGTCCTCAAAATTCGGGTCTTTCTCATACGTGCAATACATTGATTCCTGTTCAGGAGTCCTAAAGTCTTAACTTCTTCCAGTACAATCTCAAAAAGCCCAAAGCCCAGTGTTTCATTTGAAGCAAGAATAAGACTCAAAGCATGTCTGAGGCAAATCTACTCTAGCCAATGAGTCAGTGAAAGCAAGTGAGTTATCCACTTCTAGAACACGTAGGATAGAAATTACCATTCATGAAGGAGAAATAGAGAAAAAGAACAAAATAATTATCATTCCAGAACTCAACAAGGAAAACTACAATAAATCTGAGGTTCTAGAATAACCTTCCTTGGCTCCAGTCCTGCTGCCTTGACATACTGGTGTAGGGCTTGGGCACCAATCCCCCCTGGGATTTGCCTAAGCCAAGCTTCAGTTCTAATGTTCAAGTCTGTCTCTGCAGCTCTCCCAGGCTGGCACTGCATGCTCCAGTAGCTCTATAGTTCTGGGATCTAGGTGGGAGTCCCACCCCGGTAGCTCTACTAGGCACTGTCCTTGTAAGGACCCTGTGTAGCAGCCATGGCCTATTATTTCTGCTTGTCAGCTCCCTAAACTAGGGTTCAGTGTAGTGACCGCTCCTGCAACAAGCCTGTCTGAGTTCCCAGGTTGGCTGAAATGTACTTTAAAATTGAGGTGACAACCTCTCTGCTGTCACAACTCTAGCATTCTGCATGCCTGCAGGTTTCGTGTGCCATGTAGACACTGCCAAGGGTCACAGCTTGTGGCCTCCAGGGTGCTGGGTTGAACTGCACCTGGGGCTTCTTGAACCACAGCTGGGGCAGCAGAAGAGCCGTGTGCTGGAATGTGGGGAGCAGAGTTCAAGGCCAAAGACTACTACTTGGGAGGAGGGCCCAGTGTTAGTGGGTTGGTGCTCAGAGATTTGCTGGGTGACGTTTTGGTTGATGACGTTTGGTTTTCCTAATTTCCCCAGGATTTCTATAGATTTTTTTTAGTGTCTGTTGTACTGAGTATGATATATATCCTTAATTTATCTCTGTCTACACCTTGAATTAGTGTGACATTATTTCACTTATAATGTAAGGCTTTTATAGAAATACATTTGTATTTATACTCCTTGTATTGCTTTTGCTGTTAATGTCATGTGTTTTGCTACTATATGTTATAAACCTTATATTATTATTATTATCATCAGCTTCAAAGAATCAATTAACTGCAAGAAATCTTTAAGTAAAATTAGTCTTCTACGGTTTCTTACATGCTGAGCATTCTCAGTTGCTCTTCATTCCTTCCTATAGACTTGAATTACTATCATATTATTTTGCTTTTGTCTGAAGAACTTCATTTAGCATTTTTTGGGGGTAGTGTGCAGTTACAAAAGAGAACTGTTGTAATACTTTATGTGGAAATGACTTTATATTGTCTTCATTTCTGAATTAATTTCCCCGTAGATGCATAATTCCAGGTTGATAGTTCTTTTCTTTCAGCACTTTATCTTTCCATTGTTCCATGGCCTCCATATTTTTGGAGGAGAAGTCAGTTTTTGCTGCTATTATTCCCTATGTGTAGCGGGTCCCCTTTCCTTGGCTTCTTTTAATATTCCCCCCCTTTTTTAAAGCAGTTTGAGATATGCATAAGTATGATTCTTTTTGTGTTTACTCTGCTTCAGATTCCTGGAGCTGAAGGATTCTGTTTTGGAACAATTTTGAAAAACTTTCAGGCAACATTACTTTATGTGTTTTTTCTCCCTGTTGCCTTTCCCCTTTCTTTAGGACTACAGTTATACATGTAATTGTAATTGCTGTAATTACAACTTAACACTGATCAACTTGTGATTGATTATTCTTCACTTTCAACTTATTTTACTGTGGTTAAATTTATAAATTTCCTGATGACTTATTTTCAAGTTTACTAGTTTTCTTTCCTGTATGTGGTCTGTTTCCTCCACATACAGTTCAGTTATTACATTTTTTAGTTTTAAGATTTGTTTGGTTCTTGTTTCAGCATATGAAATGTCATTTCAATATATGAAATTCTATATTGTTCCTAAGATTGCCCATATTTATGCCCATTAAATCCATTTTCTTTAACATGTTTATCATTGTTACTTTAAAATTCTTGTGCTGGTTTAATCTGGGGCATCTGGAACATTTGAAATTCTATTCATATTAACTATTTTTCCTCTTTATTATAGGTCATGTTTTTGAAAATCTAAAATACTTTTACCTGAACATTGTACATTGTATGATGTAGAGAACTTGGATTCAGCAATTCTCTAGAGGCATTGAGACTTTTCTTGGGCCACATGGAGTCTCATCCCATGCCAGCATTGTCAGGGATCATCAAAGAATTTGAGGGAAGTTTGCACACAGATTCTGTGGCTCACTTTCTGTGAATACTTCTTTCCTGAGACTTCCTACAGTAACTTCCAGCTACTATGGCAACTCCAAATTCCATCTTTTGGAACCTGAGGCCAATAATGCTACAACTTTCCTTTTTGAGTTCTATCCTTTGAATGCAGAGCATGCAAGGAAATACCTAAAGGAGGGTTAGGAGATGGTAGTGTAAAGGTGACACACACGAGATGTATCTTGAGGAGGCACTCACTCTCACGGTCATGCTGGAGTGGGGGCAGGATTTAAGGCACGTGCTCCTTCTTTACTCTTTTCATTCCAGACACTTCTCTTCCTCCTATATTCCCAGCCCTGCCCAGTATTCAGGTGAAAAGCTGTATAGACCCACCAAGAGAAAATAGAACTACTTCTGTCACTACAAAAGAAGACAATAAAGGAGAAAGAAAGAAACATCTTCATTTCCTTATGAAAAACCGTGTGTGTGTGTGTGTGTGTGTGTGTGTCCACCAACAGAAGGAGAACTGAGGGGGAGACTGCAGGCCAGAGATGTCAGCAGATTTGAGACAAAGGAAACAATTGGATGAGTGTTTCATGTTTAGTACATTGAAGAAGTCTAAAGCCTACTGGACTCTAGGGTAAAGCAAAGGAGAAGTAGGTCACTTGCATGACAGAACCGTCGAGAAGCTATCTGGGCAGAAAGTGTGAGGGGGCATGATTAAAATCAGGGTTTTAAAAAAAATCTGGGTAATGATGAGTGAGACCCCAGCAACTGCCTCAGTTGACTGCATGCCTACCTCCCCTGACACTCAGGAGACAGATTATTTCTAGGGCCAGGTCAGAATGCCCTGTCTTAGGCCAGAGGTTGAGCATTAAGCATTGTACAAAATGTGGAGAGATTCTGAGCAAATCCATCTCTGGTGGGATATTCTTGGCCCTTGTTTGCTACTCTTCAGCCAACTCGTTGGCAGCTGGCCTTGCATCTCTCTTGGCAAGGAACTTTAAGATTCTTCTCTGGGGGAACTGGCTCAAGGCGTCCGAGAAACGCCTACAGACACTAACATTTCAGAGTACACTAACGAAATGGAGAGGACCTGGCCAGATTCATAACAAGAGTATAAGACTTAATCCCACTTATTTCAGAAACTAACAAAGCAAATACGACTAAAATGAATAGAAATCTTGAATTCCATAGGAAATAAATTTGATGTTTAATCTCGTGTCTAATAAACTGACAATAAGTAAAAATGTACTATTAATAAAATCCAACTGTTTTAGGCCCCAAATGAAAAAAATCTCCATACATTTTCATGAAGCAGAATTGCTGTTCTCTTTTGTATTGGTGTATTATAATTACACATACCACTGTGATTGATGTGCCACATTCATGCATTCACACAATTTGTCAGTCTCATCCCCAGTACTTCCCTTTCCTTCCTCCCATCCGCTTGCCCTACTCTACCGATTTCACGTCTATTACTTATTTATTTATTTTTAATTAATTAATTAATTATTTATTTTTACAGACTACATTGAGGTTCATTGTACACAAATGGGGTACAACTTTTCATTTCTATGGTCTTGCACAATGTAGACTCACTCATACCATTCGTGTAATCATACATGTACATAGGGTAATGATGTGTGTCTCATGCCACCATCTTTCATACCCACACCCCCTTCTCCCTCTCATTTCCCATCCAGTTATTCCACTCCTCAGTTTATACCCAAAGGACTTAAAATTAGCATACTATAGGAACACAGCCACATCAATGTTTATAGCAGCTCAATTCATAATAGCTAGATTGTGGAACCAACCTAGATACCCTTCAGCAGATGAACGGATAAAGAAACTGTGGTATATATACACAATTGAATATTATTCAACCATAAAGAAGAATAATATGGCATTTGCAGATAAATGGATGAAATCGGAGAATATCATGCTAAGTGAAATAAGCCAAGCCCAAAAAACCAAAGGCTGAATGCTCTACCTGATAAGTGGATGATGATACAAAGTGGGGGCAGAGGAGTGGGGGTATAACAAGAATGAAAAAACTTTAGATTATGTATTATTTATTTTAATTAGTACATTATAATTGTGTGTGTGTGTGTGTGATTTACTGTGGTATGTTTGTACAGTTGTAGCATAACTTGGTAGATTTTGTTCCTTAGTTCTTTCCCCTATCCTCCCCTTCTTGCTCCTTCTGAATCCCCTTCTTCTACTCTGCTAGTGTCCCTTCTATTTTAGTGAGGATCCCCTTGATTGATTGATTGATTGTTTCCCCCCCTCTCTCTAGCTTTTGCATATGAGAAAAAAGAGCCAACCCTTGACTTTATGATCTGGCTTATTTCACTTAGCATGATGCTCTTCAGTTCCATCCATTTATTAGCAAATGACATGATTTCATTCTTATTTGCTTCTAAATAATACTCCATTGTATATATAAACCACATTTTCTTTATCCATTTCTGCTGAGGATCACTTAGGCTGGTTCCATAGCTTGGCTATTTTGAACTCTGCTTCTATAAATATCAATGCATCTGTATCTGTATAGTATGTTGACTTTAATTCTTTTGGATAAATATCAAGAAGAGTGGGATAACTGGGTCATATGGTGGATGGTGGCTCCATTCCTAGTCTTTTGAGGAATTTCATACTGCTTTCCAAATTGGTTGTACTAATTTGCAGTTCCACCAACAATGTACATCTTTTTTCCCACATCCTTACCAGCAATTATTGCTATTTGTACTCTTGATGAATGCCATTCTGATTGGAATGATTGAAGTGTCAGTGTAGTTTTGATTTGCATTTCCCCGATTGCTAGGGACTTTGAGCATTTTTGCATACATTTTGGCTATTCGTATTTCTTCTTTTGAGAAATATCTGTTTAGATCATTTGCCCATTAATTGGTTTGGTTATTTTGGGGTTTTGGTGTTAAGTTTTTGAGTTCTTTATATATTCTGAATATTAATCTCCTAGTAGAATAGCTGACAAAGAGTTTCTCCCACTCCTTAGGCTCTCTCTTCATATTCTCCTTTCCTTTCTTTGTGTTTTTAATTTAATGTGTGCTTTTTGTGTTTTTAATTTAATGCCATCTTGCTTACTGATTCTTGGTTTTATTTCTTGCATTTTAGGGGTCTTGTTAATGAAGTCTGCCTGTGCTGATATGTTGGAATGTTGACCCAATGTTTTATTCTATTTTAGCAGTTGCAGAATTTCTGGTCTAATTCCTAGGTCTTTGACCCACTTTGAATTGATTTTTGTGCATGGTGAAAGATAAGGATCCAGTTTCATTCTTCTACATACAGATATCTAGTTTTCCTTGTATCATTTGTTGAAAAGGCTTTCTTTTCTCCAATATGTTTTTGGCACCTTTGTCAAGATCACATGACTCTATTTATGTGGATTTGTCTTTGTGTTTTCTCTTCTATTCCATTGGTCATGGAGCAAAATTTTTATAGAAAATATTCTCTAGCTCTAGTGAAGGATTTAATAAATTACCAATAAAAGCATTTCTTGATTCAAGGAACAGAACTTACTAAGACTCTTTTAAACAGTAAAGAAATTAATAAGACTAAGTACAGGGAGCTTCAGAATTGATTGTAAGCTGTAGAACCAGGCAAGGTGCAAGTCATCAGGAAGGCCAGTCATCAGGAGGAATGGCCAAGGACTAGTGAAGTGAAGAAGCATCTTTTTTTCTCTATTTGGATAATTTAAATAGAACAATATGTCCCTTGAAGATTTGTCAGTTAGTTATTTCTTGCAATAACAATTCCGGGTGTCATTCTGTGCATTATTCTTCTCAGATACGTGCTGCCCCTGGAATCTGGCAATTGCCCTTACTTCTGCACTTTCCACTCCACCTACATTTTGGCATACCTCTTTTAACATTTTCAATCTGAGACAGAGCATTAGCTCAGTCAAATCTACATCACAAGGTCATTTTCTGACTATTCTGAGGATGATAGGACTATGCCACTGAGACCCACCTAGCAGAGGCTCACATCACAAAGAAAGGATGACCAAAGACCAAGTAGTACCAAGTAACAACTACCCACGATTGGCAACAACACCACCAACTGGTGACACAGGAAAAAAACAAAATAAATGCCTGTATTCTTCAGCTGAACATTGAAAAAAATAATGCAACTTAAAGAAGTTTCTTAAAGAAGAAATCAATATTATTTTCTTAAAGAAGAAATCAATATTAAAATGGTAATTGATTTGGGAAAGAATGAATATAAGATCAAAACATCAAAACTGACAAAGCAATATTTAGGGTGAAGTTCTTAATAACATATGTATATTAGAAAAAGAAATTGAAGATGAAACAGATTAGTCAATCAGCTAGACCAATAATCACCATTTCAGTAAAAGGCAGAAAACCTGAAGACACCAAGAATCGAGGGAGAGCTGAAGACGTAACTATGGACCCACCTGCACCACGCAACCATTGGCCTAAGTTACTGCAAGATTTAACTAACAAATCTTCAAGGGACACGTAGTTCTATTTAAATTATTCAAATAGAGGAAAAAAGATGCTTCTTCACTGATTCTTTGTGGCTACAAAATCTTTATGAAAATAACTAGACAGGAATAGCATAAGGAAAGCCATAGATCAATTTCGCTCATGCACATCAATACAAAAACTCTGAATATGGTTATTTTCAAATCAAATACAGTAATGGATTAGCAGAATAATCACATTCCAAATGTGGCTTCTCCCAGGATTGCAAGAATGATTCAACAATTGGAATCTATTACTCTAAATTAACATATTAATTGAAAAAACAAACACACTACAATAGCTTCTCAGTAGGTGCCACAAAGGTTTTGATGGTATTTAACATTCATTCCTGATTTTAAAAAGCCTCATCAAGCCAAAAATAGAAAATGCTTCTTCAGACTGATAAGACCCTGAATCAGGAAATTACAGCACACATCCTCACAATCAGGGAAACTTAGCTCCCCTGGAAAGTCAGCGTGGCTAACACTGTTCCTTGTTTGTTCATGAACATTCCTTATTTCTTCCTTACTAGCAAAATGTCCATGTCCTTTCCGGGAGCTAATGAACCTGGTGAAGTGCCTGTTTTCCCAGCCTCCCCTGCTGTGGGAGGTGATCATAGGTTGGCGTTCTGGTCCCTCAGTTGTATGTGGAAGTCTCCTTCATTCTGAAAGAGCTTCCTTCATTTTCTTGATGGAAAGAGACAACAGACAGACCTCACCTGCCCTTTTGTCTGTTGTCTTGGTTGTAAGAAAGCACCATTTTGCAACCAAGAAGTAAGGCAACCCCAAACATGCTAAGGGTGATGCACAGCCGGAAGGAGCCTGACTCACGCCTGGCCCTTGTCTTGACCAGCTGCATCATAATCAGCAATCTGTGGGCCCCTAACCATGAGAGCCGAGGACAGAAGGCAGGGAAGCTCCGATTGAGTTGCTCAGAGGTGAACACATTTCTGATGGAAACAGGAATAAGACAAGAATGCCCATTCTAACCAATACCATTTAATAGTTTTTTGGCTGTTACAGCCGATATGGGAGGATGAGAATAACTAAGTAAAAGTTATAGGCACTGAAGCAAATTTTCACTGGAATAGAACAATATATCTCTCTTGACAATGAGGAAAGTCAAGTATAAAACTGTAAGAATAAAGAAAAGTGAAGTGACTGCTTGCAATATCAATAGCTTTCCCAATCTGTTTTTTCAACCAGTTAGTGAAAGTAACGGAGTAAATGGTTCCATTCCTAATAGTAACAAAACTATGACATATTGAACACGATCCATATAAAGATAACAGAAGAAAACTACATTGCAGATAGAATAAAGATCACATCACTTTCCTGGCAAGAATGATTCAATATTGTAAAGATGCCAATTATTGCAAAATTATTTAAACAATTCAGTGGAATACCAAGTTAAAGTTCCCAGCAGAGCATTTTATAAGTTTTGGTGAGCAGTTTTTAAGGTTTCACAAGATGAGAAAAATGGACAACATAGGTAAGAATATTTGAAATCAACAAAAATATGAATACATTCTACCATATTATGAAACTATAATAATTACAGCAACATGGTATTGTTATGGCATAAATCAATAGTATATAATATAACAACCATATATAGTGGAAATTAATTAGTTGAGCAGACTGGAAAGAGTCAATAAATACACCCATGTTTATAGGAAGGTGTGAATGTGCACGTGTGTGTGCGTGTGTGTGCCTGTGTGTGTGTGTGTGTGTGTGTGTGTGTGTGTGTGCCGGCTTCTTCTATGTCTAGAATGAAGGATGACATGACGTTTAGGAGATTAAAAAAATAAAATCTACTATTAAAGGAAACTTATTAAGGTAGACAACTTCAGTTATGCAAAGGTAAGTACATCTTGCCCTGGTCGAAAGCTTGCCAAGGTGCCAATGAGAATATTAAATTATTACATGAGAGGAGGACCAGATTTCTGACCTTTCCATTTTCATAGTCTGATGATACAGCCACTTGGATAACAGGAGATAGTGGGAACCTTGGAGGAGCTCATGGGAAGGAGGTGGCTTGTGGGATGGCCTCTGGACTGATCATGGGCTCTCAACCGCAGAGGGCAGGCTGCAGAAGAGGGTGGGGATGAGTCTGGAACTCCTGCAAGCTCTGTGTCTGTGATTTGGGGGTAAGAGATCAGTGTGTGAGTGTGACCAAGGGATCTGCAGCCTTGGGGGACGACATAGCCATTTCTGCAGACTTGGGACATCTGAAACAGCGAGGGCATAAATAACAGTGGACAAACCTTCAGACTGTGTGAGGATCACCCTGTGGCAGAATCACAAGTGCAGATGCTGGTGAGAGGGCCAGATGTCCCAGCCCTCTCATTCCGACTGGTATCTGGAAGTAGGTTCCAGGAGAACAACCCACTCCACTTCCTGTTACCATGTCAAGCTGGGGGGGTGAGGGGCTTTGGGAACACACTAGGTTTTGCACTGGCAGGGCATGTGAAGTATGATGATTGAAAAACAAAGCAGATATGATTTCCTAATTGATGGGAGATACTCACAGCAGTGCAATGGATGGTAGTCTATATTTTGCCATGAAAATTACAAATGGATAATATAAATGTATTTTCACAAGCAGCTGTTATCTCTCCACGTATATCATCGATATTTTTCTTTATCAGTATACATAGACCTAATCCATTCTTTTAAAGATTTTTAACGCTTTTACTCTAGGGATCTACAAAATTTATCTCTTTTGCTCCCTGTTGATTGAACAGTGAACATGGACTTTTGTTTTTGTTCATGTAAAAATGCAGTAAAGAATATCTTTGCAAATATATCTTTGTACCATTGTATAATTTTATCTGTAGGATGAATTCCTAGAAATGAAATGACTGGATCAAAGAGTCCATACAAAAACATTTTGAAGCTAATGCCAAATTGCTCTCCAAAAATTTGTTTCAGTTTGTAGTTGCCAAAATGTGTAAGTGGGTCTGTTTCCCTATCGGCGAACACTGGACATTATGAAGCATATATAGCATTGCCAATCTGATATATAGAAAATTGCATCTTGTATCACTTTGCTTTGAATTTCTTGCAGCAGGAGAGGATGAGGATGTTTTCCTGTTTGCTGGTCATTTGCATTTCTTTTTATTTATTTATTTATTTTTTAATTTATTTAATTTTGATTCATTGAACACAAAAGGAGTACAGCTATCGTTTCTCTGGTTGTGACTCCCAAAGTGCAAGAAATAAAAGCACGAATCAATGATTGGGATAGAGTCAAACTAAAAAGCTTTTTCTCACCAAAGGAAACAATCAGCAATGTGAAGAGAGAGCCTTCAGAGTGGGAGAAAATCTTTGCATTTCTTTATACATGGCTGTCAGCAGTGTTTTACATACATTTTTATGGAGCTGGAATTACTGCTATTATTTCTAATTTTTAAAATTTCATTTTCTTCATTTTTTTCAGATTTTATTTTTAACCTCTCCGCGTCACTCTGTTGCTACCTTTGGAAAGAATGAATCTGAATAATACTTTTAATAATACTTTTGAATCTGAATAATATTCTTTGTTTTAATAGATTAATTATATGTATTCATGCTCTTTATAACTCCAGATTGGTTTGGTCTTTTCTGGAGCATATTATTTTATTTATGCATATGATGTTTTTAAATTTAATTTCCTCTCCTAGTTTCTCTTTGCTTATGTACACTTTCTGTTTCTTCTTTTTTCCTTCCTCCAGTTATTTGGAAACTATATCTCATGCATATTTTAGTAATAGTTTTGCTTAAATATTTAACAGGCATGTTTGAATTCCCTATTAAAAAGAAGAATTATAGGATTAATCACCTTCCCTTTTTGAACAAGGTACGATTCCTGCCTGTTTTAACCTCTCTCTAAGGCTAGTCACAACCAAACATCACTTATGTTTTGATGAAATAATTGGAAATTTAACTTTCAGTTGCTATTATTAGTATTGTAACTTTGTCTTATCTTTCCCATTAGTTATCTGAATGCTTTTCCTAACAATAGCAGTTAATTTCACAAACATTATTAGTAATTGTTTAGAATTACTCGAAGTTTTCCTTGTTCAAACTTACCACCTGCTATATCATATCTTCTTTCTTGAAGTGTGGCTGAGATTCAGTTTTGCTTACTTGATGTACTTCTTTCAGGATCTTTTCAGATGCTGCTCTTTTAAGTTTTTATGTATCTAAGAGTATCTTTTCTCTTCCCTCATATGGCAAAAATGATCAACCTTTAGATTGAAGCTTTTCAATGTCATCATCTTTGATTGGAGTCTCAAAGGGTGAGTTTGAATTCTAGTCTCCATGTGAATGGAGACAGATGGGGGCATTCCAGAGAGAGGGACCAGCACTGGGAGAAATTTTAGATGAACTGCCAGTAGACTTAACTCCAGATAGGAAGGATGACGAAAAGGGATGTATCAAAAATAAGAGAGTAGCCAGGGAGGGAAAATGGAGAGTTGAGAAAGATGTTGGAAGTGGTGAGATCATCTATTAAGAAGCCGAAATTGTATAAATAAGAAGCCAAGATCAAAAGAGAAGCACAAGGAGAGTCTGAGAGATCAAACAGAGACTGAGAAAGATGTGGACACAGAGCGAGAGGGAGAGGGAGAGATAGACGATAGAGAGACAGACAGACACATGGTAGATAGGAATTTAGTTTGGCTACTAACTACTCAAAACAACAGCAGACGTGAAAACTATAGCTCCTCATTGAGGAGTTTAGTTTGAAGGGGAGATGCATCTTGGTGGAAGACAGCCTTCACACAGAAGTGGGGAAACAGCAGTGATTATCTGGTTTTCCACAAAATGTAGAAGATGAGTCTGGAACACAAGAATGTCCAACTTTGGACTCTGTGTACAAATCAATACTTCCTCTCTCTTAAGCTAAGCTTAAAATAGGAGTTCTTTTTTATCTCTCTGATGGCTTGCCGTCCACCCTGCGAAGAGGTACAAACCCTTCCATGTGGAAGACCTTCCCGACCAGAAAACTCACTGTGGTCATGTCAGAGGACTGAGACTGAAGCAAGTCAAGACAGCAGTGACAGGCCTCCTTAGCCTCTCTCCACTGATGGAGGGCATATTTTTCGAGAGCAAAATAGTTGCTGAAAGAGCAAGATTCTTCCTGATGAATTTGCTATGGCATGCTTTGAATGACCTCGGTTTACCTCTAAGGGAGAAATGTTCATGTCAGAATTCCTCGGAGAGACTGGTTTAACAGAGCTCAGATTATCTGTCCTTGGTGGTGGAAAATATTTTCTCTTTTTGGATTTCTGGACTCAGCCCCATGGGCTTTCTCTTCGATGAGGCAAGGACATCAGGCTTAGTTACAGCTGGGGTCTCCCCAGCTGCTGGCTTAGCTTATCGCAAATTGCTCAGGGATAGAGTCAATGTCACTGAGATGTTACAGCCAAGAGGTCTATCAGAAACACTGTGAGGATTCTATTTGGTCTTATGTTTTGCATTACAAAACAATTTATCTCAAGTAAGTTTTTCCCCTCATTTTCCAAGGAAAACCAAGTGAGGTTAGCGATGAGATATCAATTCTAAGAGATAGGTATTCCGATCTTGATCTTGAGGGCTACTCTGCGAAAAGAGTTGAAGCAGCCTCCTCTTGCCCCTGCCCCCTGCTCTTCTGGCACAGACAGAACGTCACCAACGTGACACAGAAGTGATCTGGAGAGCATTTTCTCCTCTGTCCTAGGGTAACAATTTTTGTCCCTCCTGTCTTTCCAAAGCCACCACCTTTTAGAGCAGCCCAAAGGCAAATGGGTTGAGGGGTTTACAGCTGTCCTCGCTCAGAACAGCTGGAGAAAATTGCTCTGTAACTGAGCCGATTGGCAGATAGTTATCTTAGATGTTTTCTGATTTTTCCATGAGCAAGCTGTACTGACCAAGGAAAGGCACAGGTGTGATCGTTTGTTAATTTTTGGGAGAAAAGCACTTGACAATGTCACAGTGTCCCAACTCTGGGCATCCTGCGGGAGGTGACCCTGACCCCTTTAGAGGGGAATGTGGAATAGCAGAAGGTATCTTTTCCTGAACAAAAGCTGGAAGAAAAAAGACACACACACACACACACACACACACACACACACACACACACATATATGGTCTGTACTAGGAACAGTATTAAATGCTTTTGTTCAACATCAGTCATTACTCTGACACTTGCAGTAGTTGATTGTATTCCCAATTTTGTAGATAAAGACCTGAGACTCCTACATTTTAAGATACTTGCTAAAGCCACAAGGCAAGACTCTTCCACATAGAGTGGCTGCCCTGTGCTGCAGAGAGGGAACCTGATTAATGAACAAGTTGACTCCTCTGGAGGGAGGAAGTGCTGAGGAATTCAGACCAGGTGACATTACTCACTTGTTCCCACAAAGATCAGGGGCTTCATGTCTTTTTATAGAGACACCTTTTATATTGTGTCCATAGCCACACACGTGCGTAATGCTTCTCAAAACTAGTCTATTTTGTTAGAAAGTACTGCATGACACTCTACTAAGTTAATTTCATGACCAATTACATAGTGAATTGCCATCCAAAAATCACTCTCTCAAACTCAAAAGTGAACTATTTAAAACATTTAAACCCCACCCTGTCCTGAGTTTTCAAATTACTTTTCAAAACTTTCTCTGATCTCATACTAGTTACTCCCCATTTCAAAACCTAAACTACGGGGGGGAAGGGTGGCAAGAATGGAGGAAGGATAGATAGCATAGAGGGAAGGGAGGGGTGGGGGCGGGGTGGGGGGTAAAAATAATAACAGAATGTGTGACAGATACCATTGCCCTGTGTACATGCATGAACGCACAGATGGTGTGACTCTACTTTGTGCACAACCAGTGAAACAATAGCTGTACTCCATTTGTGTTCAATGAATCAATAAGTAAATAAAAAAAAAACCTAAACTATTCTGTTTCTGGTTGTTTTTTCCCCCCAAGTTGCTCTGCTCATTGTAGATCTTTGACCTCATGGGTATATTGGGTTGAAGTTAAGCCCTAGACTCTCTAGACTTTCCTAAAGGAAGATTAGGATTTGGATTTGACTTTCTGAGCTATATATTAACTCTTAATAAAAGAAGCAATCGATCTGGTTTAGCTCTGTGGATTCCTCAGTCAGGATCTGAAGCCACATGGCACGCTCTCATCATTGCTTGAGGACGTCATGGAACAGTGAAGCGGTTGAACTGAAGATGACTGATAAACTTTCTGCATTGGTGGAAAGGCTTGAAAGTGGAACAGAAAACCGTAACTTGTGTGGCTTGACTGACATGCTCCAGGAGCTATCTCGGTGTGGCCCCAGGGACATGCAGAGCTTCTGGATAAAGATCTTAACATTCAGGAATTACACCATGAGGCGCATTGTGAGGTAGAGGGTTCAAGACTTCTCATCTCCTGTTTTGTTTTTCATGATTTATGAGCAGCCCTTGACACAGGCCTCACCATCTTGCTTATTTAGTTTGCAAAGTAAGTATAATAATTAACTATGAAAGTAAAATCTAAGGCAGAAACAGTTCTACATAAATATTAGTGTAAATGTAGAACATTCTTGGCTCAACTTAGGGCTGGAAGGTTTACAGCCAGCAGGAATTCACAGACTCACTGCAGATGGCTCCGGGGGCTCCTGATGCTGCAGGTTTTCAGCAGCTCTGTAGGAAGCCAGGAAGGAGAACTCGGGTGCCTCATGACTCAGCCTCCAGTATGAATCCTTCCTGTTTCTCACAGAATTCCATCCACCTTATGAGCCCAACACACAGATGTGTAGTTGTCAATGCAGTAAGCATTTAGCTTTTAGAAGCAGAGGAAAGAAAAGGGTCTTAGCAGGATCAAGTAGGCGAGGGGTGAGCTGAGACATGCTTTCCCTAGATTTCGGCTACAATAGATGTTCAATAATCTCTGATTAATACTCTATTTCTGCTTTCCTGGGGTTTTCAAGATTTCCTGCATCGCCATCCTCTCCCTCCATCCAAGCACTTAGGAATCAGTCGAGAAGCTCACTCCTCTTTCACTATGGGTGCCAGAGAGTGCAGGTGCTGCCCAGAGAAGATGCCCAAACAGCCCTTCCTGCAAGTCACGTAAAGCCTAGGAGTCGTGAAAATATTCTGTAATTCAAAATGGCATCTGAATGAGTAAAAACCTGTAAGAAAAATGTGGGGAAAGGAGCACCCAGCAAAACCTTGGAGAGACAATGCAGCCTCTGGGGAGGCGGAACTCCAGCAGAGCTCTGGAGCCTGTAACATTGATCCGCTTGCTTCTTTTCCAGCCTCTTATAGCATAGAACAAGACAAGTCCAAGTTGTCACGAGTCCTCCAAGACCAGAACTATGAGAAGAGGGATTAAAGTCTGTCACTGATTCTAAAAGGAGAGAATTCAGAGTCAAGAGTCCTGGTGACTTTCACTGTTGATACAGCTGTGGCCTTCTATTCCAAAAGCTACCTGTTGTTCTGTTTTTGAAGGTTTCCTCCTAATAGGGTGAGCCACAGAGCAGATTTCAGTCCTCCATCTCTGTGTTTCACCTGGACTAGGGGAACTCACCCAGGCTTGGAGGTCTTCCTCGCATTACCTTCCTACATACTGCAAACCTTCCTTTCCTAACTAAGCATCCGTAAAAGATGGCTCGCTACTGCACTCTCTTTTGCTGTGTTGCCTTGGAAATAGATTAATATCTAAGGTAGGTTGAAGCTCCCTAAAAATCAATTTCTTCGAAACAAGAAAACATACGCCATGTAGAGGAATTTGAGAATTCTTAAATGTCTCCATAGATGACATTATATATATGTTATATATATGTTACATATGTTATATATTTACATATATTACACATAAATAGCATATAATTATATACTGAATATCAACATATATTTATATAATTGTTTAAAACTTTACTCAAAACTGGATGGAATGGGAGCCCCACAGGATGGATGTCTTTGCTTTGTATATTATGTATCCCAAGCATCTAGACCTATGACTGATATATGATAGATGTTCAAAATTTTTTGTTAAACAGATTTTCTAGACCTTTGAATCTTCAAGAGTCTAGTGTGATCTTCTTCAGGGACATGACGAAATGCAACATGGATTCACAACTGAAATCAATCACACAGTGGAAATTATGAAGCCCCTTGTACGTGTCCATCCCCCACCACTAAAAAGTGGTTCTGCAAGGAAATCACTGTCATTGTCCTTGCATAAACATGCAATAGGAAGGTTTTTTCCTTCTCTGAGATCCCTTTTCTTTTTTTTTCTTCTTCCTTGGAGAGAAAAAGCCCTTTGTTCATTGTGCCTTCTCCATCCACATCCCCTCGTTTCTCTCTGCTTCAGGAAGTTAGGGTTTGATTGCATATATCACAGTGTGAAACCAGGTGAAAAAGGACAGAATGGAAATGTCTAGCTACCTCTAAAGAAGCAAAAGTACTTTAGGGGAAAATTTCTCAACTTTGGTTCTACTGACAGATTTGACCAGATCATTTGTTCATGGGCTGATCATCTCTGGCCTTTACCGCCTAGATCCCTGCACCTCCGTTGCCTCTCCACTCTCTTATTCTGGTGCAACAATAAAAAATGTCTCTAGACATTGCAAACATGTTCTGGGGAGGGACAAAAACACCTCTTGATTGAGGACCACTGCTTTATGGTAATGTGTGGTTTCTGCAAGGGTATTTGTTATTATCAAGATGAGTTTCCTACTAAAGGAGTTTCAGGTATCTTCAAAAGATATAGAATTGAAGGGCATTTGTTAGGAGACCTCTATAAATACTTTTAGGTAACAATTATTTTAATTTACCTTTTGAAACAGCTGTGGTTTGAAAATGTTGGACTGCTGTTGGACCTGTGGTGGAGGATACATGAGTAAACCAAGCATTGCTGATTTGACTGAGGACTCTTCTTTCTTACAGATAAGGGAATGGCCCTTAACTCCACCTTAACCCCCAGTAACCTTGCCCCAATTTTAAGTTTGTCAGGATATATCATGTTCCTATGTTGTTTTAGTCAGTTTTGTATTGCTGTGACAAAATACCTGAGAAAATCAACATTTGGGGAGGAAAGACTTATTTTGATTTAGGACTTCAGAGGTTTCAGTCCATGGTCACTTGGTCTTGTTGCCTCTGCCCTGTGGTGTGACAGCACATCATGGTAGGAGCAATGGCAGAGGAGGCTGCTCCCCTCATGGCAGCCAGGAAGCAAAAAGAGAAAGAAAGAGGAAGGAAAGTGACCAGGGTCCCAATATCCCCTCCAAGAGCCCACAACCAGTGACTTAACTTCCTTCCACTAAGCCTCAACTCTTGAAGATTTTCCCACCTCCCAATAGTGCCAAAGGCTGGTGAACAAGCCTTGAGCATGTGGCCTTTGGGAGACACTCAAGATCCAAGCCATAGCATGTGCTTGATGATAACATCATAATGATGAGCTGATTATGATGTTTCATGATAATTATAATAATGAGAACAGCATCAGTGAATGATTTATATAAACTACTCATGGTGCTAAGTGCTTTATATGAACTCAGTCACTTAATCTTCTCAGCAGTACTTCATGATGGATGACAATGACAACACTTGTATAGAGGATGAAGGAGATGGTGTGTCTGTTGTCATCATTACTAAAACTTGGCTTCAGAAAAAAATTCTTCCTGAACTGCTCATCTGGATAGAATATTCTGGAAAATAAAAGGAAATATACACTTGCTGTCTTAATCTTAAATATTTGGTTGGATCATTCATTCTTCTTCATTGCAATTATTTGTCTACAAATCTGTCTTTCTTCACAAGACTCTTAAACCTCTTGTGAGTGTCTGGCTGGCTGATTTGGTATCCCTAGCGCCTACGTGGTGTATGGAGTGCGTAAAGGAGTGGACAGGAGGAAAAGGTCCACCATGCAGAGGAGTTCAGCACAAGGGAAAGGAGTTCTGCTGGTTTGCCACTTCCACATTATGGGTTCTAGACATCAAGACCCTGAAAAAGGACTCTTGTCCACACCTCTTGTGAGGGTACAAGTTAGAACCAGAGGGAGCAGCATTTCTGGATTACCTGTGTGTGTTAAGCACATCCTCAGAGTTTATCTCATTTTATCTTTGCATGGAACAGATATGTGAGTGCTATTTCCATCAGTAAGAAGGTCAAATAATGAAGGCTCCAAGATGCCATTGAATCTCTTTCAGATTAACCAATGTTATTACAGGGGACATCACTGTACTGAATTCTTTATTGATGGTTTAAGATGCACATGGATCTGACTGGCACCATTCCTCCCGAAAGCTTTGTCACAAAAAATGACCATGAGTACCAACCTATTGACTGAATTTCATTACTGCCTTTTCTCTGACTGACTGGGGAATTCTGGTGTCTCATTTTTGCTCACCCTTACCCCATGAGAATTGCTCATTTGTGCCATGAGGCCATGTCAGTAAGCATTAAAAAATCCTTCAAGACCCTACATAAACAACAAATATGGCAGCCCTGTAACAGTTGAAAGAAAGTGACTAGGTCCTAACATGTCAAGTTGAATCCTTTGACCTCTTTTATCTCTAAGCAGAGTCAGGGTGGTTACATCTTTGCCCAAACTTCCCCAGAACCACACTCTAAGGAGTTGGGAAGTCTGTTTAGTTCTGCTAAAGATAAAGGGTTAAGCAAATCACACCAGTACTCTGACCCAGGGCTCCAAGAAGTCTAGGTACGTCAAACCAGATGTTCAGACCGCTGAGCCATGCCCTCCAGCTGTTCTAGGAAAACATTTTTTAAACGAAGAATGAACATCTTGCCTGTCATCATTGAGCTGCATGTAGCTTCCAACCAAGTGAAGGCTGGCACTACTTTTAATTTGTTTTGCTATTGTTAAACTTTGCTCATTCTTGTGGTCAACTTTTATTTGTGTGTGAGAGAGACTTAAGAAAAAGACATGTTTTCACTTGTTCTCTCTTTTGGTATTTTCTTGGGGACAGTCTTGATTGAGGACAATTGGGGATTGCCCAATGGCCAGTAGAGTCATGAGACTGTTATCTTATTTCCCAATAGGAGGACAGAGCTCAGCATTTGCTTCCCTTCCCTTTGAAACTGTCAATGTGAACATTTCTGGCCTTAATTCGGGGGGTATTATCTTCAATTTTGTACAAAATATCATTTTGGCTCTTTGTTATTCCAGAACACCCCCACCTTCTGCTACTTCATCCTTTGTGCTATTTCAGATTTCAGCAGTATTTAAGATGCAACAGCTGGAGCTCAGTATTAATAAAAAGCAGAAAAAACATCTGAATTCACTTATCCTTTGGACATCTGCCTTCTCCCTTGTGTCTAATCCAGTATGCACGAGTTCTGGGTACCAGGTTGGAGAATAAAATGTCCTAGGACATTGGTGTGTAAAATATTTTCTTTCTTCATGATATCAGAAAAGATGAAATCACTGAACAGGCACTGCTCTCTCTGTCAGCTAGCAACTGTGCAATAGAAATTGGGTTAAGTTCCAGACCAGAACTTTTGGAGAAGTTGATGCCCAATCAGATCCACAGGGAAGGTGGCCCTCCCACCCTGTCCTCTTTGATGGTTGTTTTGACAATGGAAACATTGTTACCTTAGAAATATGCACCATTGCATAAAAAAGCTTTTTTATCTTGGGACCAAAATGAATGCTTTTCATGGCTATAAATACACTAAAAGAAACCTCAAGAAAACCTGGAGCAAATTAGTCAACTGATGTCAAAATGAGAGTCTGGTATATCTGGCCTCTTACTGTTACAGCATGGCTGGAACCTCCTGAGTTCCTTTCTACTAGCCTCCCTCCACTGAACACTCTCCATGTATTTTCATTTCTAGATGTTACACATCTTTACTTCCATCCTTTCACACACTATCTGGTTATTGGTACAGAGAGAATTGTTGTCCCAAGTTGATACACAGGGTTGAGATATATGATTGCATTTTAAATCCTACGATTCTCAGAAAGTGAACTTTTTAGTTTCAATAGCATTACATTAAAAGAAGGCAATGTCTCTGCTCATAGAAGTCTGTTTTGTATCATCTTGATTCTTCAGAGATCCCCTGTCTCATGTCAGTCCACAAAACGCAGACTTGTTCTGGTTTGCAAGACCCAGGAAGCCACCTTCTGTTTCGAAATTGGGTGACATTGAAATTCTTTCCCTGTGCCTGAAATTAAGGCTTTGGAAGTTACTGATGGCCTGACAGTGTCCATGTGGGACAATTAACAACAGAGGACAAATATATGTAAGGAATGCGTTCTCAAAACAACTTGATTTGAGCCAAAGTTTTTGAGAGACAGGATGGGTACTCACATGTCCTGTGAGTCCAGCATCACTTTTTCCTGGTTTGGTGCCCTTTGCATGTCTCAATCCGCCTCCTTCTGCTCTGATAGTCTTTATTTAGACCACACTGAAATGTGTGGTCTTTTGGTCAACCTTATAATTTAGACATGCTATAAAGGCTCCAAAACTTAGAAGCAATAGGTCATACTATTGGCAATGGTAAATTTTAATAAAAACACGGAATACTAATACACAAGCGTCCCAGATGAAAACTTGTCTTCTCTTCTTTCTTCTTTTAACCTTCTTCTCCTTAAACATTTATGGGTCCTCTTTTTCTTTTGGAAGTGGATTATCAATGATCACAAGAATCTGAGATATCCTTTTCTTTGGCAATGGATGCTCAGGATAAAAGGATTAAGTGTAGTTGTTGGAGTTTCATTGATTGACATTAATATTTGCTAGGGACTTAATAAAAGCTTGCCCTTATACTAAGAAATTTGTTACAGTTAGTCCAGTATTTATTATCCCCAAACTGACAATTAACATTGAGGGTACATTTCTAAAAGTAAAAAGAAGCATTAGCTCTCAGGGCACACAGTGACAAAAATCCCTGCTCCCATAGAGTTTCATCTTCTCATCAGGAAAGACAAGAATGAAAATGTTCTGCCTGTAGTTTGGGGACTAAGACGTACAGAAATGAAATAATTTCCTTCCGTCATGCATGCTGTGGAGAAAATAAACTAGGCTGTCAGGTAACTCTGTTATCTTTCCGATCCTCCGTTTTCTCATTTGTAAAAATAAAGGTGTTGCTTTCCCCATTCTTTAAGCTCACTCCTGGCTTTAACAGCCCAAGTCTGAGAGTCTATTGGAAAAGTGTGTTAAAAGAATACACAAGTGTATAAAATTCCAAAGAGAGGTGTGCAGGAGGCCCTAGAACCCCGGAAGCAGTCAAAGGGTCTGAAGACAGATGGTCACTGAAAAGTAGGGGTGGAGAATTCAGTGCTGATGATGAGCAGTTCTTCATCCCAGGAAAGGGCTGTTTGGAGGAGAAGCTGGAGACTTGGAGACGGGTAGTGACCAAGTAACCGATCATTGCCAAGTGACCGATGGTATGAGGAGAACAGGCCAAGTTGGTATGAGGATCAGGTGCATGGACTGAGTGTTTGCATCCTCAACTCAATCTGACACACAGTGAGAAGCTCAGGATGTGGGGTCTTGGGAATGATTAGGGGAAGATGAGGTCACGAAGGGGACCTAATCCTCATGGTAGGATTAGCACCCTTGTAAGAGTGGGTCTGTCTCTCCACATGCACACGGCGAGAAGGCAGCTGTGTCCAGGAAGAGAGCCCTGCCAGGAGCTGGGTCTGTTGGCACTTTGGCCTTGCACTTCCCGACCTCCAGAGGTATAAGCCATGAGCGTCTGTTGTTTAAACAGCCCGAGCTGACTGATAAGCCGGTAATAGCAGGCCAGACTCACTGAATGAGAAGGACTGGAGGCAGCAGAAGTACAGAGAGTGAGGGTCAGACTCAGAAGACTGGAACTCAGCCCTGATTTCCCAGGTGTGTATAGGCAGACTGGTAACTTCCATATGCCGTAGACTGCTCAGTAAACAGATGATGGTATCTAATTTATAACATTTTCATGATGATTAGAGATATGTATATAAATGAACTGAAACATAAAATGCACATTTTTTGTTGTTGCTATTTTGCTTTCTTATGCAAGAAATTTTGAAAGGCAAAGAGTTCTGAAACTCCAGCAGGTATCATTTGGACCTGACACAGAGAACACCAGCTTGTGAATCAGATCTTTGTGGGCACTCTGGTTCTTTTCCCTCCTTGCTCTCCATTTACTTGGGAAAAGCACTTCTCAGAAACTCAGTTTCTTCTCATACAGTAGCTCTTCTCTGGTTCTCTACTCTTTCTTCCTTTTTTCCCTTCCAATGGCATATAGTGGAGATGGCACTGATGCCAGTCATGGTACCCCCCGTTTACACAAAAGGCTTGATCAAAAGTCTCTGAGGGGTTCAGCCTCCCGGCAACCACAGAGGCAGAGGGGAAGCTCACTCGAAGGAGGAGGTGCAGTGGGCAAAGGTGCTGGCCAGGTGCTGGTCCCGTTGTCCCCAGGTGGATCCCTACTGCCTGGTTTAGACTTTCGGAAGCATCGGCCTTATCCAGAGTACCTGTGAAAGGACAGATGGCCAGGCGTGTCCAGGGAGGATCTGGACTAGGTCTGGAATGGGATCTGAAAACTGCATTTCTAGAAAGTTCCAGCAACGCTAATGCTGCATCAGACTGGGGACCACACTGTGCGGATGACGGCCTTAGAAGTTGTTAGATGACCAACTTATTGTCATCTAACCTGGCATTTCCCAACTGTTTTGAGATAGCTAGGGTCGTATCATGAAGCCCTGTACAGTTTATGAAGCATTAACATCTTTTGAAAAGTTGAAAATACTTTGGGGTTTTCTCTACAACAGTATCAACTTTGCCACAAATTCTGATAAGTCTGCTCCAGGGGAGTTACAGCCACATCCCAGGAAGTGACAGAACCCCAGGCGGAGCTTCAGAGCAGGAAAGGGTATGTGCTCACCATACTCCCCTGAATGTCCCAGCCAGTGGTGGCACACAGGTACTATTCTCTGTGTTCATAGTGATGGAACCAGAAGCAAAATTTAGAAGAGGTGTGGTTGCTGCCCTCCAGAAGTTCACAGATTGATGAGGGAGAGAAATAACAACGGAGGACAATCTGCTGGAAAGTTTAAGCAAATGAGGTCTCACTGGAGATTAGAAGACTCGAGGGTGCTGACCCAGCTGGAATAGTCAGGAGAGACTTCACAGAAGAAAGCCCATTTAAACTGGGCCTTCAAGAGCAGCTAGCTAACATGCATGGTAATAAGACAGGCACATTATGGATTATTCTGATATCAGAGAACTTTGTAAAGTTCTGGTACGCTGGTAACTAAATCCCAGGCATTTTGCGTGGACTAGATGATCAAAGTCCTGCTGTTATCCCCAGTGTAGAGATGAGGCACCTCAAGTGATAGGAGCTTAGAAACTTGTCCAGGGTCAGGTCGGCAACCAGTGTTACTCTGACCGGAGTTTCCGTGGTCTGGCCCAGAGCCTGTGTGCTTGAGCACTTTAGGGGATCTACCTCTGTGAGAGGGCAAGAAGAGCATTCCTGATCAGACAAAGCCGCATGTGCAAAGTCAGAACCAGAAGAGAATTCCCAGTGTCTTCAGGGAGCAGAGAGGTGAAGGGTGCAGAGGGAGACTGAGAGTGGCCAGGCCAGGAAGCTGGCCTGGGGATGGTTGCAGCATGTGCAGGTTCTGATAAGAGGTTCTAATTCATCTTGGAGACAATGGGCAGACAGTGATAATTTCAGCAAACAGAAAAGGGAGCGAAGGCACAGGACGTGGGGAGGTTAGATTTTGGAATGTTTTCTCTGGGCAGGGTTTCCATAAGAGCAGAGCCAGCCGTGGCTCACCAGAGTGAGGAAAACAAATTGCAACTGATATACGTTAACATTTTCTTTTCAACTCAATAGATTAAGTTTTGATAATATTGATTGTACAGATTAGGTGTGGTGCATATGCATAATTTGTAAATTAATAGACATATGTTGGTGTGGACCCTCTTTTTTTAAGTTGGGAGTTTTCTGAAAATAAAGTTTGGAGATGGGCTGGTGTTTGAGAGGTGGTCTTCAGCTTGTCTGAGGTCACTGACCCATTTTAGAATCTCTTAATATCTCTGGATCTTTCACCCAGATACTGCACATTTTATGAGTTTTGACGTGTTTGAAATACAACAATAAATTGAAAGAATACACATTTGAAAATACAGTTTGAACTACAATTTCAGGAAGGTCACAAAACATCTGAAGCCAAAATAATGAATGTTTGAATTATGGTAGAGGAAATAGGGAGTGGAGAAAATAGAGAAATCAAATATTGAAAAAGTCACCAGAGATCTATTTCTCAATCAGGTTTTGTGAGTGAGGGGAAGTAGCTGTGGCTGACTTTCCAGTTTCTCTGATTGGTGATGTTACTACATCAAATAGGAAACACCAGCATGCTTCCTGGAATAGGGTGAGTTGGTTGGGGACATTTTGAGTTTAGGCTTTATTGCAGACCACAAGAGAGAATGCAGAGAACCAGCAGGACCTGAAGGGTCTGTGATTCTGGGAAGAGTGGGTGTGGAGCTATAAGTTTGAAAGCTAACTGCATGAATGTGATAAAGCAATGGACGGGGTACATTATTTATTAAAGCACAGCACGGTCAACTGTATATGCACACAGTTGCACAGCATAGTTCTGGAACTGTTTCATTTTGCATGATTGTGACTCTACTCATTAAATAGCAGTTTTCCTTTCTCCATTGTCCCCAGGCCTGGCCACCTACCATTATATTTCTTGCTTTGATGAATTTGATGACATTATATAACTCATAGGAGTGGAAATGCACAGTATTTACCTTTCTAACTAGTTTATTTCAGTTAACATAATGTCCTGAAAGTTCATTCACGGTGTCGCATGTAACAGAACATCATTTTCTTTTTCAAAGCTGTATAATATTCTACCTTTTGAAACTGTGAGTAATGCTGCAATGAACATGGGCACAGAACTATCTGTTTTAGATACTGTTTTCAATTCTTTCGGATAAATCCCCAGAACTGAGATTTCTGCATGATAGGGCTATTCCACATCTAATTTTTTGGGGGGGGCCTCTATAATGTTTTCCATAGTAGCTGCACCATTTCACATTTCCACTTATGGTGCACAAGAGTTTAATTTTTCTCCCACCTCACCAACTCTCCTAACAGGTGTGAGGTGATACCTCATCATGGCTTTAAATTTGCATTTCCCTGATGGTTTGTGATGTTGAGTATCTTTTCAAATACCCATGGGCCATTTTTATGTTTGTTTGTTTGTTAAGTATTTATTCAAGTCCTTTGTTCATTTTTACTTGTTATTTGATTTTTTGATCTCAAGTTGTAGCAGTCTCTTGCAGGTTTTAGACACCAGTCTGAGGTTGGCTATGTGGTCTGCCCATGCTCCCCGCTTCTACAGGCTGCCTCTTCGTCTGTTGACTGTGTCCTTCTGGGCAGAAGCTTTCTAGTTTGATGAAGTCCCTCTTGTTTGTCTTTGCTTTTGTTTGCCCATGTTTTTGAAATTATTGCCAAGACCCTTATTATGAACTTATCCCCCTGTATTTTCTTTTAGGAGTTTTATAGTTTCAGATTTCACACTAAGTCTTTAATCAAGTGCAAGTTGAGTTTTGTGTATGGTGTAGCTTCCGAAGCACTTTTGACTCTTTTGCATGTGGATCTCCTGTCTTCCCAAAATGAGTTGTTAAGACTGTCCTTTCCTCATTGTGCAGTCTTGACACCCTAGTCAAAGCTCAGTTTCCCCATACGCATTTCCAAACTCTGCTCTGGTTTTGTTCCACTGGTTTGTAGACTGTAGTCTGGGTTCACACCAATACCATGCTGTTTTGACGATTGTAGCTATGCATGTGTTTTGAAGTCAGGAAGTGTGTTGTCTCCAGCTATGTTCTTCTTTTGGGAGATTGTTTGGGCTATTTGGGGTCCCTTGTAATTCCCTATGAATGTATCAATTTTTTTCTTTTTTTATTGGTTCTTTCTAGTTGTACATGATAGTAGAATTCATATTGCCATGATTATAAATGCTTGGAATATATCTTGTTCTAATTCAGTCCCCAGAACTTCCACCTCCCCTCTCCTCCCCCACACTCTACTCCTTTCCCTCCTGCCACAACCCTCTGCTTCCTTCCTTCTACTATTTCTGCCATTTACCCATTTTTAAAAAATTAATTTCTTGTGGAGGTACATGATGGTGAGATTCACTGTGGTATATGCACATATGTAACTAGGAATGTTATGTCAGATTCATTCCACTGTCTTTCCTTTTCCCATACACCCTTTCTTCCCTTCAATCCCCTTTGTGTACTCCACTGAACTTCTGTTCATTTTTCCTAAGCCCCCCATTTATTTCAAATCAGCTTCCACAGATCAGAGAAAATATTTGACCTTTGGCTTTGGGGGTTTGACTTATTTCCATTAGCATGTTAGTCTCTAAATCCATCCATTTACAAGGAAATACCAGGAAATTGTCCTTCTTTATGACTAATACACCATTGTGTGTATATACCACATTTCTTTATCCATTCATCTTTTGAAGGGCACTTAGGTTGGTTCCATAGCTTAGCTATTGTGAATCAAGCTGCTGTAATAATTGTTGTGGCTGCGTCACTGTAATATACTGATTTTAAGTCCTTTGGATATATATACTGAGGAGTGGGATAACCAAGTCAAATGGTGGTTCCATTCTTAGTTTTTTGAGGAATCTCCGTACTGCTTTCCAGAGTGGTTGGACCAATTTGCAGTCCCACCAACAATGTATGAGTGTACTCTTTCCCCACATTATTGCCATGAATGGTAGAATTTTGTTTTCTGTTTATGTAAAAAATGCCTCTGTGACTATAATGAGCATTGCATTGAATCTGTATTATGTTTTAGATGAAATGGATATTTTTACACTATTATGTCTTCTAACCCAATAACACAGTATCTCTTTCCATTTGTTTATGTCTTCTTTTTATTACCTTAACAATGTTTTATAGTGTTCAGTGTACAAGTCTTTCATCTCTTGAGTCAAGTTTATTCCTAAGGATTTTATTCTTTGTAATGTTGCTATCAGTGAGTTCATTTTTTTAATTTCCTTCCTACATTGTTCACTATTTGTGCCTAGAGACCCAAGTGATTTTGTATGTTGGTTTTGTATTCTGCAAATTTGCTGAATTTATTTAATTCCAACAGTTTTTTGTATATAATCTTTAGTATTTCCTACATAGAAAGTCATGTCATGTGAAAATAGAGACTTTTTTCCATTAGTGCATGTTATGGTGGGTTTTACTCTAACATAATTATATATACATAAAAATGTAATTTGATCAATTTTACTTTCCAACACTCTACCTTCCCTCTTCCCTGCTTGGCCCCCCTCCTCTGCTCTAACAATCTCCCTTCTACTTCCGTGGAATCCCCCCTCCATTTTTTCTGCTATTTTTTCTCTAGCTTTCATATAAGCAAGGAAACATACAACACATTTATTTCTGAGTCTGACTTCTTTTACTCAAAATTTATGGTCTCGAGTTCCATCCATTTTCCTGAAAATGGCATAATTTCATTTCTGATGATTGGATGCCCCATTGTGCACATACACCACATTTTCTTTATCCATTCATCTGTTGATGGACACCTAGGCTGCTTCCATGATTTGGCTCCTGTGAATTGCACTACTATGAACCTGGATACGTATATATCTAAAGTACACTGACTTTAATTCTTTTAGATAAATACCAAGAAGTAGTATAGCTGCATCATATGGTAGCTTCAGCTTTAGCTTTTCAAGCCTCCTCCATTTTGCTTTCCATAGTGGTTCCATCAATTTACATTCCTGCCAACAGAGCATAAGAGTTCCTTTTTTCCTGCATCCTCAACAGCATTTATTGTTATTTATATTCTTGATTATTACCATTCTAACAGGAAATGAGATGAAATCTTGATGTAGTTTGATTTGTAGTTTGATTATAGTTGATTTGCATTTTCCTGATGGCTAATCATGTTTTACATTTTTTTCATAAAATGTTTGGTTATTTGTGTATCACCTTTTGAAAAGTATCTGTCCAGTTCATTAGCCCATTTATTGATTAGGTTACTTTTCGTTTTAGTGTTCAGCTGGACGCTTAGCTGATTTGTCAAAAGAGTAGCTGATAAAGATGTTCTCCCATTCTCTCCATGGTCTCTACGCTGTGCTGCTTCCTTTGTTGGGAAGAAGTTTTTTAATTTAGAAAAGACTGCCCGTGTTCACATGCAGAAGAGTTAAATTAATCCTAAACAAAAAGTTCAATGCTAGAGGCATCATAATACCTGCTCTTAAGTTTTTCTGCAAAGCCAGAGTAACAAACGCAGCATGGTTGTGGCATTAAAATGATGTGCAGACCAATGGAACTGAATGGAAGACACAGAGACAGACCCACCTAGCTACAGTCATCTGATTCTTGACAACGTTGGCAAAAACACATGGAGAAGCCAGTCTCTTTATAAATGGTGCTGGGAGAACTGGATATCCATATGGGAAAAGAATGAAAACTACATCCCTATCCGTACTCTGTAGAAAGTGAACTCAAAACGCATCCAAGTTCTATGTATGAGATCAGAAACTTTGCAACTGTTAGAAGAAAAAGTAAGAGAAAAACTTCAAGACATTGGTGAATGCAGAGACTTCCTGAATAAGACTTCCCTAACACGGGAGTTAAGAGCAAGAATCAATAAATGGGATAACATCACCCAGAGATCATCTTATCTCTTCCTTTCAGATGTGGATGCCTGTTCTTCTCTTTCCTAAATTCTCTAGCTAGGATGCTCAGTACTATGTCAAATGGAAGAGACCAGAGTGATCTTTATTTTGTTTCTCATCTTTGATGAAAAATTCTGGATTTGTTCCTCATTGTGCATGTTATCTGTGAACTTTTCAGATGTGGCCTGATTATGTTATTTACTTCTATTTCTTCTCTTTTGAGGTTCTTAAAGTGGAGGGTGTTAATGTTTTAAGTGGCCTTTCTGCATCTATTGGGAGTCTCATCCTTCATCGTGTGAATGTGGCTGATCATTTTGATTGTGCTTGGTTTTCTGAACCATCTTGACCCTCAGGGATGAATCCCACGTGGCCATGCTGTATGATCTTTTTAGTATCCTGCTGAATTCAGTTTGCTAATATTTTCTTGGGAATTTTTCCATCTATTTTCATCAGGGATGATTATTAGCCTGTCATTTTCTTTTCTTACAATATTTTGTTTGGCTTGGTGTCTATCTTTCTCATAAAATGAGTTTGAAGATGTTCCCTCCTCTTCAAATTTTTGAAAGAGTTTGAGAAACATTCAGTTTAATTCCTTTTTAAATGTTTGGTAGAATTTACCAGTTAATCTACATGGTCATAGAATTTTCTTTGTTTGGAGGTTTTAAAATCTGATTCATTTTCCTTACTAGTTACAAGTTTGTTCTAATTCTTTATGATTCAGTCTTGGTGCCTTTTACTTTTTTAGGAATTTATCCATTTCTTCTCAGTTACACAATTTGTTGGTGTGTATTCTTTACAATACTTTCTAACGATCCTTTTTGTTCCCGTGCATCAGTTGTGATTTTATCTACTTGAATTTTTGCTCTTTATTCTTATATTATTAGTCTTTATATATTTAAAGTTCTGTCAATTTTCTTTTTCAAAAAGCAATTCTTAATATTGATGATTTCTTTTCCTGTTATTTTCCATTTTCTATTTCATTTATTTCTATTCTAATCTTTATTATTTCCTTCCTTGTGCTAACTTTTGACTTGATTGGTTGTTCCTGTTTTAGTTCCTTGAGAGAAGATTTAGGATGTTTATTTGAAATCTTTCCTTCTTTTGTAATTGTTATCACTATAAACTTCATTTTTAACACAGTTTTGCTGCAGCCCATAAGCTTGGTATATCGTGTTTTATTTTCATTTGTCTCACGATATTTTCTAATTTCCCTTTTGATTTCTTCTCTGATCTGGTTGTTCAAGAGTGTGTTGTTTAGTTTCCACATATTTGAGACTTTTCCATTTTTTCCCTCTGCTATTGATTTCTAGTTTCATTCCATTGTGGGTGGAAAAGATACTTGGTGTTATTTCCATCTTAAATTTGTTTTGTGGACTATTTTGTGACTTATCATGGAGAATATTCTGGGTGCCTCAAGAGTTTTAATTTTTTCTGCTTTTCTATGGAATGTTCTGTATACATCTGTTAAGATCAGTTAGTCTTTAAAGTTTCCTTACTGCTCTTCTGACTGGATGTTCCTTCTATTTTCCAAAGTGGAAAGTTGATATTTCCTATTATTGCAGTGCGATTTCTCCCTTTAGTTCTATTAATTTAAGTCCTCTGATGTTGGGTGAATGTTGGGTGCTGTGTCCTAATGAATTGAACTATTAGTGTTTCGTTGTCTCTTAACAGTTTTTGCTTTTTAAAAACGTTTTGTCTGACAGATGTATCTATGGCCACTTCTACTCTATTGGTTACAATTTGCATGGGACAATTTTTTTCCATCTTTTTAACTAAGTCGATATGTGTCCTTAATTCCACAGTGAATTTCTTATAGGCCGTACGTAGTTGTACCTTGTGTGTAATCCATTCAGCCACCCTGTAACATTTCAGTGGGAATTAAACTCATTTGCATGTAAAATAATTACTGACAGAAATAGACTTACTATTGACATTTTGTTAATTGCTTTGTGTTGGTCTTGCACCATTTTTGTCCTTTTTTCCCCTCTTGCTGAATTGCTTGTTGTTTCATTGATTTGTTCTAATGACAGGCTTTGATTCCTTTCCCATTTACTTTTTTGTATCTCCTGTAGGTACTATCTTTGCAGTTATCCTGAGGCTTGCATAAAACCTAACCATAATTATGCCATTTATTTCAAGCTGATAAACAATGTCAATTGCATATAAAACTCGTTTGCTTTTGCTTTTCCCTATTCTGCCACATCTCATATTATTCATGTCATAAATCACATGTCTATTATGTATCCATGTAACATTTTATAGTTATATTTTATAGTCATATCTTTAAAATTCTATATCAAAATTAAAACTGATTTATATATATTATTACCATTATGCATTGTTATAATCTGTATTTATCTCTTTAGTTATCAGCAAGCTTTATATTTTGATTTACTTTTGTCTTGTGCATCCTTTTATTTTAGCTTGAAAAACCCCCTTTAAATATTTCTTGAAGGGTAGTCCTGACAGTGTTAAATTTTCTCAGGTTTTGTTTCTCTGGGAAAGTCTTTATTTCCCTTTCTTCTTTTTTTGAAATTTTTAATTTTTATTACATGTATATAGGGTAATAATGTCTGTCTCATTTTACCATCCTTCCCATCCCCACCATCCACCCCTCCCTTCACTCCCCACTGCATAAGCCAAAGTTCCTTCATTCTTCCCTATCCACCTCCCATTATGGATCAGCATCCGATTATCAGAGAAAACATCCAGCCTTTAGTTTTTTGGGATTGAATTATTTCACTTAGCATGATATTCTCTAGTTCCATTCATTTACCAGGAAATGCCAAGAAGTCATTCTTCTTTAAGGCTGAGTAATATTCCATTGTGTATGTATACCACATTTTCTTTATCCATTCATCTGTAGAAGGGCAGCTAGGTTGGTTCCATAGTTTAGTTGTTATGTATTGAGCTGCTATAAACATTGGTGTGGCTGCATCATTGTAGTATGCTGATTTTAAGTCTGTTGGGTATAAACCAAGGAGTGGGATAGCTGGGTCAAAAGGTGTTTCCATTTCAAGTTTTCTGAGGAATCTCCATACTGCTTTTCAGAGTGGTTGCACCAATCTGCAGTCCTACCAGAAACGTATGAGTGTACTTTTTCCCCCACATCCTCGCCAACATGCATTGTTACTTGTATTCTTGATAATTGCCATTCTGACTGGAGACGCATCTTAGAGTAGTTTTGATTTGCGTTTCTCAAATTGCAAGATATGATGAACATTTTTTCATGTTTGTTGATTGATTGCATTTCTTCTTCTGTGAAGTTTCTGTTCAGTTCCTTAGCCCATTTATTGATTGGGTTATTTGTTTTGGGGAGGTTGAGTTTTTGAGTTCTTTATATATTCTGGAGATTAAAGCTCTATCTGAGGGGTGTGGGGTAAAGATTTCTTCCCATTCTGTGAGATCTCTCTTCACATTATTGATTATTTCCTTTGCTGAGAAGAAGCTTTTTAGTTTGATATTGGTACCAAAATAGACAGGTAGACCAATGGTACAAAATAGAAGACACAGAGACAAGCCCACATAAATACAGTTATCTCTATTAGACAAAGGCACCAAAAATACACATTGGAGAAAAGATAGCTTAGTCAACAAATAGCTCTGGGAAAACTGGAAATCCATATGCAACAAAATGAAATTAAACCTCTCTCTCTCACCCTGCACAAAAATCAAATCAAAGTGCATGAAAGACTTAGGCACTAGAACAGAGACCCTGCGCCTACTAGAAGAAAAAGTAGGCCCAGATCTTCATTGTGTCAGCCTAGGACCTGACTTCCTCAATCAGATTCCTAAAATGCAAGAAGTAAAATTAAAAAATCAATAAATGGGATGGATTCACCCTAAAAAGCTTCTTCCTCTTACTTCTGATGAGTGGTATAGCTCTTTATTTACAGCTTTTTTTTCTTTCAACGTTTTGTATTTATGATCTCAGTCCATGCTGGCCTGCATGTCTATCTATGATAAATGCACTGATATTTTTGTCCAGGCCTCTTTTGTACATGATGAGTGACTTCCTTTGCTTCTTTCCATTTTCTCTTGGCTTTGCCAATTTGATTAGAACATGGATTGTTGTGAACTCTTGCTTCCTCTTTGTTGGAGTCCGCTGAGCTTCTTGAATGTCAATGTCCATCCCTTTCTCAGGTTTAGGAAGGTTGGGGCCATTATTTCTTCAAAAAACCCTTTGCCACTTTCTCTCCTTCCTCCTTCTAGACCACCATGGTGCATGTGTTCGTGCTCTTGATAGTGCCTTCGAAGTCCCTTAGGCTTTCTCTACTCTTTAACTGTTTTTTTCTGATGGATAATTTTTAATGTACTTTCAAGTTCACTGATCCTTCTGCATGATTAAATCTGCTGTTGAACTTGAGAATTTTTCATTTTGGTCATTGTGCTCTTTGGCTCTAAAATTTGCTTATTTCCTCTTCATGTTTTCTACTCATGGTTTACAGTCTCCTTTGTTCATAGCAGTATTTTCCTGAGCTTGCTGACCATCTTTATGATGGTTAATTTGAATTCTTTTTTGAATAATTCATATACCTGTTTCTTTTTCTAACATGATTTTTATTGGTTCAAAATAGTTACACATAATATTAGAATTTATTTTGACATTGGAGATTTATTGTGTTCCTTTGAATGGGCTATGTTCCTTGCTTTTCCACTTGCCTTGAAACTTTGTGTTGGGATCCACATGATTTGAAACCTGGCCACCTTTCTGTGCAGTTTTTTTTAATAGGGAAAGATCGTCAGCAGTCAGTCTGGCTTGAGAATATGGGTACTTCTCTGTGAACCGTTTCTGTGAATGTGAATACTCAGCATGAGAGATTTGTTTGTTCCTTCTTACAGGAGTTCATGATTCTCAAATGCTTAAGTAGATTTTATAACCTAATAAAAGAAACTTTAACTAAACATCTCCAAAACTTTTAATTTCTATATTGACTTCATGAAATTTTTAGAACTTATATCGATTTTTAATTATACTCTGAAAATTTGGGACAAGGCTGATCACCAAATTCTGTCTATATTGTATCTAAATACTACATACTCATCTTTTAGAACCATAAATCAGCTGAGCACAGAGGTGCATTCCTGTAATCCCAGATGCTTGGGAGGCTGAGGCAGGAGGATCACAGGTTCAAAGACAGCCTTAGCAACTTAGTGAGACCCTGTCTCAAAATATAAAGTGAAAAAGGCTGGGCATGTGGCTCAATGACTAAGTGCCCCTGGGTTCAATCCCTGGTACAAAAAAAAAAAAAAAAAAAAATAGAACCATAAATCCATGTTCTACTAACAATTGAAAACTGAAACAAGAATTTGAGAGCAGAGATTTTTTTTCTGATGGCTTACCCTTCCCCCACCAACAAATATGTATAATTATGAACTAAGCTCAACTTTGCTTTAGTGGGCAGAAGGAAAATAGGCTGTTTCCTATTGATCCGAAAAATGTTTCTGGAATCATTAGGTGGGGCTTTCGCTTAGCTGTGTTTTCCACCCTTCGGCTCTCAAAGCAAGCTCCTCTAGTTCCAGGTTCTCAGGATTCTTCTTTCAGTGCACCAGTGGTAGGAACTCCAGGTACTAGGGGTGGATCAAGTTCTTGTCACTGGCAGCGCATGCATGGTGGATGTTTTTCTGCACTTGATTTCTTTCATCGGCTGTCAGCGGGGTGGTTAGATGGTTTTATGTTTTCAGGGACAGTGTTCTCTTCCTGGCTCTTTCGGGTCCTAACTAATGGCAGAAGAGTAGCCTACCTCCCTCTCCTGCGCCCAGGGGCATGAGGACCTCTACTCTTCCACCAGATTGAGATAGGAAGGAAAACATCTCCAGCATCCTTTGTACCTCCCTCCCACATCCTTTGGATAATCTCATTTTACAACCAAGCCCCCACCCCACTGTTTTCCTTATTATTTCCCTTGTATCCCCTTTCTCTTTAGATTTTTTCCTTCCATGGTCACAAAGTCTTGGTTGACATGATCCCTTTTCTTCAAAATTCTGTTCATCCTCAGATCATTAACCAACTATTCTTTGTTGATATGAATTATGATGAAAGGAATATTTATTTTCATTTCCTTTTCCTTCTGATATTTAGAATTGACTTTAGGGCAATTGGAAGTATATCTGATAGACCTAACTTCAGCAGATCTAGACCTGGATCCCTCCTCTCTATATTCATTATGTTATTATTAAATTTTATTTCTCTAGGGATTCCTATGGCATCATATATACAGCTTCCATATTTATTAACCTAGAGTCAAATATCCACTCTATAATCTTTCTATATATCTTATCACATATGAGATCCTCTAAATGCAGTCAATTTTATCTCATTTTAAATAACCTTCATCTATTATTTTTCTCTTTAGCACACAAAATTCTAGCAACTAATTATGGAAGCATTGCAATATTTTAAACATGATTTAATTCAGATTAACTAACTTTCCAATATTTGTGAGATTATAGTAAAAAAGACATTACAAAGGTGTATAGAAATAATGTACCACAATATTGGATAAGCATGATGGGCATTTAAAAGGAGAAGGGGTGCTACCTGGCTGTGGCAGACCTATATGGATTCAGGGAGAAAGCAAGATTCAAGTCGGCAGGAGGATCGTGACACTCAGAAAGACAGAATGACACGGTGTGGTATACGGTAAGAACTTGAACGTTTAAAAGCATAAGGTGAGATCTGGAGTTTTGCATGCCAGTTTTGTATGCTTGGCTAGATTGGAGCATCCAAGAGCATTGATGTTAGATAGAGATCTGTAAGAGTTCTAAAGGAAGAGGAACAGAATACCAGAGGCAGTTGAGGTGCTGACACCCGCAGCACTGGAGAGTGAATGAGACTGATCTCTGGAAAGAGAAGTGGTGTGGGGGCGGGGGCGGGGATCACATGGGTAAAGCACAGCTCAGATTCTGGTGTGGAGTATCACCTTGTGCTAAGCCTTCCTGCTTGCAACAGCTCACAAATTTGGAGACGAGACAGATGGATGAAAAGCATCTGTTCAGGGTTATCTGTGGATGTCCTGCCTATAGGCATTTTTTGTAAACTCACTGTGTCTTGCAAGTGTCCCCTTTGAAAAAAGCTGTTGATCTTCTTTCTCATCCTCATCCTGCTTTCTTGCTGCTCACCTGGAATCTTATGGTGCTTGCACAAAAAAGCTTCTGTCCTGCTGGGCATCTCAAGAGCTGGAGATTCATCTCGCATTAAATCTGGGTTTGGCTTGCATGTAGAGATGAAGAGATGTTCTTGTCCAAGTTTGGCAGTCGCTTAGATGTTGAAGTCCCAATGTTTCAAACTCAGCTCAAAACCCTTTAGTGTGTTTTGAGTTTGACTCTTGGCAAGGCCTGATTTCCTGTTTCTAAGAAAAAAGACTCATGAGAGAGCCTTAATAAAGCTTCTTGGACATCAAAATAACATTTTGATGAATTAATTATAAATGAATCAGAAACATATGGATTCATTCTCTTTAGACACACATGTTTAAAAAATGGTGGGTGTGTTGGGGGGTGCTTCTCAGGGCCAAATGTGTTTTAGGTTTTATCAAATGCAGAATGCTTGGGGGAAAAGAGTGAGAAGGAAGCACTGGGACTTCTGCTCTCTCTGTAAATAGGCAAAGTCATTTATAGTCTTATTTGCTGCTGCCTATGGTTGTTCCAGAAGAATTTCAGCAGGGATGCCTAACCACAATCAGCCAGGTTGTGGTTGCAGGTGTAGTGGCCTGGCATCCTGGGGAAAGCATGGGAGATGCAGAAGAGAACTGGCATTGCTTTCACATTATTAACAGAGTCCCTGTTAGACTATAAGATGAGGAGTGTCTTTTCTTAGAAATCAGTTGTGAATCTTCTCATCTTTTATGAGAACTCCTTTCTCCTCATCTTCTGAAATACAGAAGAGCTTTCTGGAAATTCTATTTTTTAAAAAAGTCACCTTGTACTCATTAGGATGGCTGTTATCAAAACAAAGCAAACCCCAGAAAATAACGAGTCATTGGAGAAGATGTGCACCGTTAATGGGAATGAAAAATGGCACAAACAGGACCACGTGATCCAGAAATTTGATTCCTTGAATCTACACAAAACAATTGAAAAGAGGAACTTGAAAAGACATTTTTATGCCCTTGTTCATAGCTGTCTTAATCATAGTAGTCAAAAGGTGAAAGCCACCCACATGTACATTAGCAGATGAATGGATAAATAGAATGTGTTTTATGCATACAATGGAATATTATTTAACTTTAAAGGGAAGGAAACTCTGACATATGCTGTAATGTGGATAAATTTTGAGGATATTATGCTAAGTGAAATAAGACAGTCACAAAAAGACCAATACTAGATACTTCCATTTATACGAGGCATCTGGAGTCATCAAAATCATAGAAACAGGTATCAGAAGAGTGGTTACCTGGGGTTGGGGGGGGAAATGGAGTAACTGTTTGATGGATGTAGTTTCAGTTTTTTAAGACGAAAAGTGTTTTGGAGATTTAACTCACAATATGAATGTGCTTAATGCTACTGAACTATCTACTAAAACTTGTTAAGATGGTAAACTTTATTTAATGGCATTTCACTAATGGACCTCTATCTGAGTACTGTTGATAAGAGCACTCCCAAGAACATATGACCTCTCCAATCCCAGGAATTTTTGTTCAATGTCTCTATGGAGTCTAATGCCTGCACTAGACGGATTTGGTTTTGCCAATGAGTGGATGAATACATGCGCACACCAATGTGTACCTCCTGTCCCAGCCCCTCAGACTATAAGCTTGGTGACTTTTCCCAACACATTTTCCTGACTTCAAAGGCTGTGCTTGGCATTCATCTTAATGAGCTATCACCAGGAAATTAATTTTATGCTATGAGGCGGGATCACATTTTGATTTGCCAAGTTTTGCTCACTGGAGGGTGGTCCCATTTGTTTCTGCTTATTATCATTCAACTTACATGAAGTTCTAACGGAGTCACCTACATCTGGAGAGGAGAGCAGAACAGTGTTTGTTGGGTAAGTTTATGAATGGCATTCTCACCATCCCATAGTATAATCTCAACATTGGCATTTCTTATTAGCATGTGCCCAGAAACATGTTCTCTTTATTCAAGAAAAATGGCAAAACATATTGTTTATGGATATGATTGATTTATACTATACTTGATTCCCAAAAGGATTTGCAGTTGCAAGAGAAAAATAAGTTGATGCTAGGTTAAGATTAGTATTAAAAACACATGTAATAGGCACTATATTATTGCTATAGAGAGACCATAAATTTGGCTCTAAACTTAACTATTAAAGCAGAGAGGAAAATACACATTGTAAGTTTTAAAGAAATGGATTTTTCTCCACCTCACAAAAAGGCCTCTTATAATAGGTACACAAGAGATCTTAGACGATTTTTATTTTATCCTTCATTTTTATTGAATATACTTCATAAAGAAAACTCATTTGGTACTAGTGGCTGAGAGACTTCTGGCTCACCAAGGTGACTACGCTGGAGTTGATCAGGTCTAGGCATGACCTAACTTTTTAAGTCATCTGTATCTTTGATTCTCTTTTTCCTCCCTTGTACTCTTTCAGCCCTCCATTTTTTCATTATTTTCACCCAGAAAGGATATAAAGGGGACATAAGAAGAAAAAAATTAGTATTTTTTCCACTATATTTGTTTATCCAATTCACAGTAATTCAGCCAGTATTTGATTTTTGCTGCCTGACATACTTCATGTGAGGCCCAGATAGTCAGGAGGCTTTGGGCCTCTTTTCTCATCTTGATTCAGCGCTGGGTCAGCAACTTGATAAATGGCAGAGTGCAGATGACTCAGATTAAGAGTCAACTGGAGCCAACTCTCAGGTGGGGACAAGTTAGGGGCCTGCTGTGCCTCTTTCACACAGGAAAGACGAGCTAGATAGCCTCCTAGGCCCTTCTCTGTTCTATATTAGCTTGTCCAATCTTTCTGTTCAAAGATGACTCAAGTACATGGAGATATTCTTTGGTACAGTGTTATCTTTCAATAATCTCTATTTAGTAATCTCTAGCTAGAAAGTACTCCAAGTGAAAGAAGCTCTCTGTGCTTCTGAGTTCCTTGGGGCAGGAGTCCAAGAAGAATGGCTGGTGTCCTGAAGAGGACAGAGGCATTAGGGAGGCCCCGCGGGGAGAGGCTAGGATGTCATCTCAGGCTGAAAATGACTATTATATACACAATAGGATTTGGCAGTCTAGATTGTTTTAGCTTTATTTCCATTCACTTAAAACAAGTGTGTGTGGGAAGGAGTTTGTGGGAAATGGGGATGGAGGAGATATAATTTATTTTGGGTATTGTGCATTAGTCATTTTTCAACTACGAAGTCACTACCTGAAACAAACACCAGAGAGCAACCGACGTCATTCATAAGTAATACATTTTGTTTTAAGGGAGACTTTTATGGATGTGATTAAGCCCTGTTCAACATTCTTTGCCACCGGGGCCGGAAGCATCCTCATTGTGTATTCTCACTTGTGAAATGCCGCCCACTCAGGAAACACATGAACTTTAAAAACTCCTCTGGCTGGATCCATACATACTTTGGGAACTGAGGAAGGGAAAGAGAATAATCTGATCACTGGAGCCTTGATGACATGAACATTTACTCATAATCACCCAGATGATTTCCTTAATTTGCTGTGTCCTTCTTTTTTTTTTTTTTTTTTGGAAGTAGACACTGTTGCTTTTGCATTCAAAAACAACTTATTTTTTTCATTTAACTCTAATATTTCAAATTCTGTCCATGGTAATTTGTTGGTACACTTGGAGAGATCATTATACACACATTTACAGTAATTCTCCACAATGTTGCCTTTGATGGTCTTAATCTAAAACTGATGGGCAGGATTATTTTTAGTGCAACCTCGGTATTTTGCTCAAAGGAAAGCAGAAGTCGTCATGAAAAGAGAGGACAAATAGTTTTTCCCTTAAAATAAAGCCCTGGGTTGATACAGGCAGCCTTCCTGATCTGTGGGTTCTGTCTCCATGGGGTCAACCAATATAAAAAACTTTTTGAGTCTATAGGCCACATGCACAGATCTGTCCCTTGTCATTATTCCATAAATGATACAGTAGAGTAACTATTTGAGCATCCTGTTAGGTACTGTGAGTACTCTAGAGATGATCTGAAGTAGACAGGGGGATGTGCACAGGTTCTATACAAATGCTATTCCATTTTATGTAAGAGGCTTGAGCACCCATAGATTTTGGTATCCAGGGGGTGGGGTGGGTTGGGAGTGGGGGTTTCTAGACCCAATTCCCTAGAGACACTGAGGGGTGGCTATGTGTACTCAGATCACACCCTGACTCAGCAGTCGTCCCTGAGGACAATCCGACATGATGGGAGCCCTGAGGTGGGACTTCTCTTTTCCCAAGATGCCATAGTTGTTAAACATTCCAGACTGCATTGACATCTCAAATAATCAAACCCACATTTCATGTGAATTTTCAAACTAAAAAAAAAAAAATATTTTGAGAAAGACTCTGGCTAAATATGCCATTTTTTTTCAAAAAATTAAAGAATCAGTGGTGAATTGTCCTTCTATTTGTTCTGAAAGTATATTTGACTCTAGACTCCACTAGCTTCTCTCTCTGTGATGCTAATTCCAGACATTGTACTTTTGATACTTTAAAACTAATTCCATCCACGGCTTGTTTAATCAAACATAAAATACAAAACTATTGGACTTGACCTACAACTCTTGAGTTTGACAGAACCTGTCATGCAACAAAAATACCAGACCAAAAATGATAGCAAAAGCCAATCCTATGAGGTGATATGTATCTAAAACGCAAAAGAAGCCACTTGGCTTGTTTTGTAAGTTTGAAACTTTATAAATTTCTAATTGATTTGAAGAACAGTCAAATATAATAAATTCATATGGAGGATCTAAGTTTTGTCAGGAGAACACCTTTTGAGGATAGTCTTTGACATATGCCAGGTAGAATATTGGCAACTGACTTTGAGAAGGTCCAAGACTCTGGGTACGCCTACTAGGCTTAGTTTTCCAAGTTTTGTGCATTTACTTCATTAGCCTCTGAATTTTAAAATTTCAGGTTTTCCAATTGGATCCTGATGGCAATTTCTCATTGTAGTTCAAGATATAAAAAATCTTGGAATGGTTCATACTTTGAGAATCATTCAAAAATCTCTCTGAAAACTTTGACTCTCAACAATCTTCTACTTTTGGGAGAAAGTGTTTAGTTAACTAATTAATTAATTAAAATACATTTCATCTTATTTAAAAATTATAATTTTGATATACATAGCATAAAATGTACCTTCTTAATCTTTTTCAAGTGTGCATTTCAGAAGCATTAAACATAGTCATTCTGCAACCAATTTCCCAAATGCTTTTTATTTTGCAAAACTAAAACTCTGTACCCATTAAAGAATAACTCCCCATTCTTTCTCTCTCCAGTCCTTGGCAACCACCAATCTTTCTGTTTCTGGGAAGCTGACTACTCTAGTACCTCACATAAATGGAATCATACAGCATGTGTCTTTTTGTGACTGGCTCATCCATGTTGTAGAATGCCCTTCTTAGTAAAGGTGGAATACTATTCCACAATGTATACGTACCACCATTGCTTATCCATTCATTGGTCAGTAGGCACTTAGGTTGTTTTCTTTCACCTTTAGGTTAGTGTGAATTATCTTGCTGTGAACAGGGTGCATACGTATCTTGGAGATGTCCCATTTTCTAAGTAGAAGTTTTATTCTCTACAAATTGGAGAAGAGACAGCTTCTGGGACTGTCAATTTCAAGCATATGCTTAATATTTTTCATTATTAGAGTATGAGTATTAATTCTTAGGTAAGCTATTCCTTTGAACAATCACTATGTCCTCTATTATCTGGTGAAGAATTCCTGTATAGCTCACATAAGCTATATTGACTTGATATTGATCTTACCATTGTTCTTAATTTGTGAAGAAGAAAAATTATGGATGAAATAGATAAAATCCATTTAGACCCCTGATTTTTAAAGCTAAATGAAAACGTATACTGATTCCCCTTTGGAGTCATGGCACATTGGAATGATCTACTCCCCCTCCCCCCACTCATTATCATCTCAATATTTCAGCCACACAATCTATGAATCTTTATGGTGCCCCTACTGTGTCAGGCAATTTTCGAGGTGTTCAGCATGTAGTTACGAATAACACACAAAGTCCTAACCTATGTAATACTTATTTTAGATACAAACATAATAGTGTATTGCTATTTGCAAAAAAACAAGTAAATGATTCCCTCACTCTTAAACAATTCTAGTTATAAATAACTCTTTGCAGAGAAATAGGACTAGACAATATGATAGATTATATTTGACTTGAAGGTATAATATGAAATTTCTGGATAGTTCTGAGAAGAAGAGCAAGATGCTCTGTATTTCATAGGTACTTGGAATAGAGGGCTAGAACTAAAAATGTACAGAAGAGCAGACATAGAAGAGTAGACACTCAGGATATATTTTGGAGATAGTGTTCACATGATTTATTGCCACCCCATTAGTAGCCAGTCACACCACATATTACAAAAGTTTATCTTTTAGGATACTTTCAAGTCACAGGAGCACACAGTCCAAATCTCACAGGCATGATTTTTTCATCAGACCAGTGAGTCTGAATATAATTAAATGTGTTTTTTTGGGCATTTGAATGTTGCTCTTATTTTTCAAATTAATCTCTTATCAGGTAGACAACTCTTCTGGTTGTCTTTTTCCATTATCAATTTGTAAAAACATTAATATTTAGGATATTAAGCATTTTGAGTAATGTATGTTGAGAAAGATTCATTTTTCACATTTTGGCCTTTGATTTTACCAATGCTTTTAGTATTCAGATATCTTACATTTTTACATGGAACAAAAATGTCATTTTGAGTTCTTTCAATTTTTTCTTAGAAACAATAACCATATATACATAGAAGAGATTAAATATATGCATACATGCTTCCTTCTAAAGTGGCCTTTTGCTTTTTTATTATGATATTATAAAATATAAATATAAACAAAAAGTAATTCTAGTGATTCTAGATTTTTAACAATGACATGCTCTACACTGTTTTTCAAATTGTTTTCCCCAAGCAATACGTGCTATACATTTTTATGTCATTTTATACTCTTCTATAAAACTATATTATTTGCTCCATGATTTATCTTTATTTGACTTAGTCTATTCAGACACTCTCTTTTTGTTGGATATAAATTTTCTGCTACTGCAAACAATGTTGCTAGGATACCCTTTTAATGATATCTTTGTGCACATTCACGGTTATTTCTTTGGCATCTACTTTGAGCATAAGTTTGTATCAGGCATACATCTATTTTAGAACCTTCTGGTATGGGGTAGGAAAGTAATGTTGAACTTGGTCTATGGAGTCAGACTGCCTCAGAACCCTTGACTAGCTATGACACTTTAGTATGTCACAATTCTCAGTATGCCCATTTGACTTGTATGCCTTGAAATGGTATCTGTCTCAAACCTGTTGTGAAGATTTAAATGAACTAATATTTACACAACAGTTTAAAAGCATGGCACACAGTGAGAAATTAATAGCTTCTTTTTATTGTGAACTGCAAATTGTCCTAAATATTGTGCCTGTTTATAATGTTAACACAATAGACAAAAATTCCTATTTGCAGAGTTATGATTTTATTTTTAAAAGTCCCATTTGATCATTTAAAATGTATTATGATTTGAGTTTGGATACATTTAGCATACTACCAACAATGACCATTTTAAATTCATATATTAATTGCCGATCTGTTTTTATTCATTTCTGAATTGCTTGCTTAGACCTTTTCCAAAGTTTCTCTTGGGATGTTTGTCTCCTGTTGATGAGGAAGATTTTTTTAAATCATTGATATGAACCCTTATGCCTTACACACTGCATGTGTGGTCTCCTGTCGACAGTTCTCCTTATGTGTTTTGACCTGATTTTTAGGTAGTCAAATATAATAGAAAAATTTGTGGGGAATGAAATTGTGGTTTAATCCTCTTTTATAATAAGGCTTTATTTCATCCTTAGTTTGTCCTCTAAATCATTTGAAACTAGTAGGCCCTCTAGGAATTTAATATGAAGTTGACAGACTAAAGTCAGTAATAGGATAAAATCTTGGATTTAGAATTTTGTGTTGTTTTTAAAGAAAAGGAGTATTTACCAATGTACTTTACATATGGCATGAGTGTGTGTGTGTGTGTGTGTGTGTGTGTGTGTGTGTGTCTGTGTATGAGAGAGAGAGAGAGAGAGAGAGAGAGAATATGAATTAGCTGAAGCTCTTTGTCAATCTTTGGTGAGATTCAGAACCACACTCACGTGGCCTCAGACGAGCCTTCCAGAGAGCAAACCCTGGAATAGTTGAATGAGACAAAACAGACACGTCACCAAAGTCAAGGTTGTTTTCCTGTTAAGAACGTCAAGCAGAGTCCAGTTCCTTCCCTAGGAAGCCCAGTCCCAGTTTCCTTGGGGACATACAGGCAGACAGAACAAAGTCCCACCTCTTCTCCATTATTGTGCACTAGCTCAGCCCAGCAATGTGAAAAAGTCACTTGCCCCCAACTCTCCTTAGCGACCATTTCCTGCTATTTCATCACCCACAGCAAGAGCTGAGGGGGAGAAATTAAAACTTACCTTGTCTTCTATCTGGTGAATCTGTTTGCAGCATAATATCCCACTCACTTAGAGGAAAAAATATCTCCTAGTTTCACCTTTGGAACTTAGAAAAAAGTACTCTGTATTACACAGTAAGGCAAAAGTAATCCTTAAAGTTAAGATTATAGAGGATTTACAAGTACATTCATTTCCTTTTTTGTTTTGGTGCAGGGATTTAACCCAGGGATGCTTTACCACTGAGCCACATCCCCAGGCCTTTTTATACTTTATTTTGAGACAGAGTCTCTCTAAATTGCTTTGCTCAGTCATTGAGGCAGGTCTTAAATTTACAGTCCTCCTGCCTCAGCCTCCTGAGTCATTGGGATTACAGGCATGTGTCACCTATACCTGGCTACCTTTGTTTAATTTTAAAAGTAGTGGTTCCACTATTTAAGTGTTTGTCTTCAGCTCACATCAAAATAATATTCTTGCTTAAATTTTTTACAAAAAAATTGGTTCATTTTTATAACTCTGCTAATTTAAAATTCACAATTTGGGCTCATCTTTAAAGTACGATATTTATAACATTTAAATTTACATAACATGATCTGATTTCTTCCAGCAGAGACACAGTTTGTGTCATTGTGGATGTGTGGTACGTTTTACTGTCTGGGAGGCTTTGATCTCCTCTTTCTGAGTCTTGTCCTTTAAGATTTTATTGGCTTACTTTTCAATTTTTCTCAAAGAAATATTAAACTTCTGGAGGAAAAGGAAAAACAAACTTTTAAGCTTTTCAGAATTTTTTTTTCCTAATGTTTAAAATTTTATGTATCAATTTGCTAGGGATGGTTGTGGTTATGGTGTTTTCCCCTCTAGGAAAATTATATATATAAAATTAAGTTTTTATGTCTCTAAAGGGTTAATCATAAAACTACTATACTTCTTATGTATTTAGATAGTATATAGGTATAAAATTGCTACATATGCTTGGATATTTACATTTTAAAATCTGAATCATCAGTGAGGGGGAGTGCTGTCACACAGTCTGTCAGGGGGCAGCTGATTAGCAGCAAGACCACCAGTTGCTATACTTTTGCTTTTCATCTGGATATGTTAGGACATTATCCTGCATTAGGTAGCATATCAATCTCTAAATTTAGAGATGGGAAATCATATGATGTACAGGTTAAGTCATGCTATTCTTTCCTTTTCCAATAGAAATGACTGGTTTTCTTACTTGGCTTGTACTTAACATAGTGTTAAATAACTGAAGTTAAGACTACTTCATCTCAAAGGTTTTGCTGATTTATCTAGATTAAGACATTTTTTAATGTAAAAGGAAAAATCATTTTTAAAGTCAAGAATGAAAATTCATTCTAATTATCATTAAAAATGATTACTCCATTAATAGGATGAACTTTGCATAAGTGCTCCACAGGTATAATCCCAGGGAATCCTCAAAACCCTGTAAATCAGGTACGTTATAAAGCCAGTTTTATGAACTAGGAGAATATATTGAGAGTTAAAATGAAAACTTTTCAAGTACTATACTTAAAAGTGAGTTTTGTAATCCTGTTCTTAGATAATATTCTATAGTCTTTCCCCTTGGGGCCCTTATAAGCATGATTATTTGTCTCCTTTGACTTGGAATGAATTCTAGTAAATCAAATTTATTTTAGTGACTTTCTCTGAATTTCTCCTGTTGGTCTTGCCATCTGCTATCTATGTAGCCTTGGATTTAAGGTGGTTGCATTTATTCATGATATCGTAGTTACATACTCATGTGCTGCCCCTGTATTTGCTCTTGCTTTGAATTTACAGACAAGGGTTGAAGTACGATTACACTGTGCCCTTCATTTTCCAACTTCCATTTTCTCTGGCCACCTCCAGTCTACTCATTCAAATTTAACCATACTTGTTCATATCATCAGCCACCTCCCGGCTACCTGTCACACTGGATGGCCAAGATGCTGTTTTTCATCATTAATTTCCTTTCTTCTTTTATTTTCTTAAGATTTTTAAATTTGTTCTAATTAGTTATACATGACAGTAGGATGCACTTTGACACATCATATACATCAATGGAGTATGACTTCACATTCTTCTGGTTGTACATGATGTAGAATCACATCAGTCTTGTGATCCCTATGTACATAGGGTCATAACGTTAGATTCATTCAACTGTCCTTCCTACGCCCCCCTTCCTCCCCTCCCTTCACTCCCCTCTGCATAATATAAAGTAACTCTATTTTTTCCCTAGCCCTACCCCCTTATTGTGAATTAGCATCCACATATCAGAGAAAACATTTGGCCTTTGGTTTTTTGGGATTGGCTATGTCACTCAGCATGATATTCTCCAGGTCCATCCATTTACCTGCAAATGCCATAATTTCATTCTTCTTTTAAGACTGAGTGATAATCCATTGTGTTTACATACCACATTTATCCATTCATCTGTTGAAGGGCACCTAGGTTGGCTCCATAGCTCAGCTATTGTGAATTGAGCAGCTATAAACATCTATGTGGCCATGTCACTGTAATATGCTGATTTTAAGTTCTTTGGGTATATGTTGAGAAGTGGGATGGCTGAGTCAAATGGTTCCATTCCAAGTTTTCTGAGGAATATTCAGAGTGCTTTCCAGAGTAGATGCACCAATCTACAGTCCTGCCAGCAATATACAAGTGTACCATTTTCCTCACATCCTACTCAACGCTAATTGTTGCTTATATTCTTGATTATTGCCATTCTGGCTGGAATGAGAAGAAATCTTAGAGTAGTTTTAATTTCCATTTCTCTAATTACTAGAGATGTTGAACATTTTTTCTTGTATTTGTTGACTGATAGTATATCTTCTGTGAAATGTCCGTTCAGTTCCTTAGCTAATTTGTGGATTGGCTTATTTGTTTTTGTTTTTTGTTTTTTTGTTTTGTTGTGGGTTTTTTGGTGTGTGTGTGTGTGTGTGTTGAGTTTTTTGAGTTCTTTATATACCCTGGAGATTAATGGTCTATCTGAGGTGTGTGCAGTAAAGATTTTCTCCTAGTCCATAGGCTCTCTCTTCATGTTATCCATCAGTAATTTCTAGGAACCTTGCAGACAGTAATCAGTCCTACCATTTTGATCTTCTGTCTCCATTGGGCTGAAACAAGTCTCAGGGTTTCTTTCTCCTTTACAGGTTTTCAGTTGCCTTTATGACCTTGTTTTCTTCTTCCTTTGTTCAAATGTTAAACATTTCTAAGGGCTTGGACCTTTATTCTGTCAGGTATACTCACTTTTCTGAAGAATTTTCTTTAACATTTTATGTAGCTCACATGTTCTGGAAAATAATTCTCTAAGGTTTTGCTTGTCTGGAAAGCTTCCATTCCTTCCATTCATTTCCAAAGTATATTTTTGCTGGGTATAGAATTTTAGATTGCTTTTAAATTTTTTGTTGTAAAAATGTCACTCCTTCATTTTCTGAGTTGCAAAGTTTTCTACTGTTGTTCTTCTTTTTCACCTTCTATTTTGCAAAGTTTGAATTAAATTTGGTTTTTAGCACCTTAATTGTTTGATATTTATCCTGCTTGGCTTTTTCTGAGTTTTGTGGATATGTTTTGATATCTTTGACTATTTTTGAAAAATTCTTGATCATTTTCTCTACAAATGGATCTTCTGTCTTATTTTTTTCTCTCCTAGGACTTCAGTTACATGTATGTTAGATAACCAAGAGGTTTTGGATGGTCTCATTTGTTATGTGAATCTTTTTCTCTTGGTATTTCAGTTTAAATATTTTTAAAAATATAGTTTATACTGACTTACTTTTAGGTCACTGGCACTTTTATTGCTTGTGGCAAACTAATGATCCCATCAAAAAATCTTTATCCCTGATAATGTACTTATGTGTATTTATACCATTTCCATTTGATTCTCTCTTATCGCTAAAATTCCCCATTTTTTAAAATATTTTCTATCTTTTATGCTAAAACTGTTGGCATGTCAATCATAGTTTTTAAAACTCCCTCAGTGATAATCCCAGCATTTGATTCATGTCTAAGTCTAGTTGTACAATCTGCTTTAGTTCTTGACAATGAGATGCTTTCCTCGCTCCGGTTTGAGTCCATAATTTTTGAGTGAACTCTGAACATGATGCCGTAGTGATTGAGGTAAACTGCATCCATGGCTGGAAACGGTAAAGCCTTCTTTGGTGTGGAGGGTTGACTATGGTCAGGAGTTGAGCTCTCTTTGTGCATTTTTGTTGGTATTATTATTTCTACTACCTCACAGCTCTCAAAATGATCTGCTTTGTCTCATGGTTAAAATAGGGGTTGAAACACCAGAGAATTTTTGCAGATGTTTCTTCTCCACCTCTCATTCAGTTTTTAAGCATCTCTGCATATCTCCACTACAGAGATGAGTCTTCCTGTGCTCTTTCCCTCTCCCAGGAGTAGACTGCTCTTACTTGTTATTTGGTGTTAGGTTCCTGGTAGGGGTAGGGGGTCTTTTGTTGTTCTTGCCCAGTATCAGTCTTAACCTCCTTCTCAGTGTGTTCAGGTCTCAGGTTTGGGACTTTCTTGGTCTTGTCCACTATCCATTGCAGAAAGTTTTTGTTTGTATCTGTTGTCAATTTCTGGACAGATAGACTTCACTGTCCTTTCCCTGTTGGTAGCAGACCTCTGTTTAGCATGAGTGTAGGGTCCTAAACCAGGTCTGGTGTCCTGCCTTTCCTTTACAGGTGGAGCATTCCTCTTTCTCCAAGCAGCAATGCCTTCTGCAAGCATCTTTATCTGGAATTACAGCATGTTCTCTAGTTGGAATACTTTCCTATTTCTACCCAAGAGTGAGAGATATTTTTTTCTCCTATCCATTCCCTAGAATCACCCATTCTTTTCCTGTTCCTGAAGTCAAAAAAGGTTGCTTGCCTCCTCCAGAAGTCCATGGGTTTGCTCTTGATGAGAGTGTTAAATAAATAATTCAAAGATGTCTCCTGTATATTGGCTTTGTGTTGCTTATTTCTTCACGTCACCATTAATGGTACCATTAGCACAGAGCCAAATTCAATTTTTTTGCACATTCAATTGACCAAAAATGAGTCCATATAAGCATATTTTTAGTTATTTAGAAACTGCTTTACATACTCCACAACATTGTACCCAACATCTACAAGCCCTAGATAAAGCAAACCCTGGGTATAAAAAACTCCAGGACACTGCTGCCCTTTGCAAATCTTTTCCCCAGAGACTCTGCATCCTGCTGTTTTCCAGCACTGTGTAAACAGCCAGGACCCTCGCCAACTCCCCTCTCCTAGCCTTATCTTCTCCATCTAGGTGACGGCTTTGTGCCATTGTTTCTGGATAATTTTGTGCTGTGTTGGATACACGCCCTCCCCATATACATATTCAAACCTATCAAAGTGCCACTCAAATAAATCTCCTTGTTTGTGATCACCTTTCATTATGTGATCATGGGATCATGCTTTTCCTTGATCAACTCTGAAATCCCTCAACTCAGTACAAGTGGCAATAAGGACTAGGTGATTTGGGGTTCAAATCACCCAATAATCAATAATCACTAGATGATTAAGGAGTTCATATGGGTGTCTTCCCAGTCAACAAAACCATCAGCCTTAAATGACTGGAATTCAAAATTTGGAATGCTGACATTTAAATTTAGCATGGCATTGCTCTGCTGTATCACAGTCCGTATCTTTCAGGGTCTCCCCATGTGCCTCATCATCCTAACCACGTAGCACAGCATTAGAGAGGACTTGCACCATTAGAACCGACCTTGGGGGTTACAGGAAATGAACTGTTCAGCAAGAGTGGTCAGTGCATGGGTTTGGTCCACCATGAGGAGGGTGCTGTGTGTGGTATGGCATGTGGTCCTGAACAGGAAAAGGGAAGATCACTTATGGACCGTAGCTGGCAACTCAGGACCCCATAACAAGCACTAGAAACAGGAACTCCTTGCAGGCAGACCAGTGATTTGGGCATTCTGAGACAAGAGTCTGCACTCCCAGGGACCGCCATAACAGGTAAATGAGCCACTGAGGCAGGCATGAGACTGAGGCCAGTCTCCTAAGCCCAGTGGAAGAGTAGCCTTTGCAACTGGCCTGTGGGCCTCCATCGGAGTCAGTTACACTATTGTGATGCTGTCATTACAGCCCCTCCCTGGAAGGATATCAAGACCCTAATCCTTGACTGAAGCTAGAAAAAGTGTTACTGAAAGTGAATGAAAACAAGACAATTTATAACCCTGTCTCTTCCAGGACTCTGAAGGAGCAGCTGTCCTCCTGAACAGATGCTCCAAACCAGAGGTCATATGCTAGGCCTCCTTTGTGACAACCTTTTACCAGAAATCCCCCTAGAGAGGAAATAAGGGTCCAAAGTCCTGGAGGAGAAGACATAGGGAGGGAAACCTGTGGAGGAGGACTGGCATTGTCCAGATGAAAAGACAGCAGGGTCTCCCTAGGACAGTGACTGGGGTAATTTATCTCCTGTTACCAGTAACCACCCACAGAGTAATGAAGACAGAAAAGATAAAAGAGAGCCAAGAAGGAGGGAGCATATCACTGGGAATAGGAAGCTGGCTCTCTCCCACCCTGAGAGTCACTTAAGAAACAAATGGGAAAGGGGTAGCCTGCTGTGTAGAATGTACCTGGTGGGGAAAACACTGCCTGCCATGGTAGTGGGAGCAAAATCCATGTTCCCAGAAGAATTAGTGCAGAAGGGGCTCTGCAGCCTGCTCACACAGACCTTGTGATGTGAATTTTTATGGCTTGGGGAGCTGTTCAACCTACATTAGGCCACATAACAGCCTGGCAGACTGTCAATGGAAAATGTTAGCTGAGGCCAAGGATCTCCTCCACCAGTTGGAGATGTTGGAGTGGGCTTATCAGGCAACAGATGGTGTGTAGTGTGATAACCTGGCAAGTGTGGAGGAATCTGAAATGAGTCCCGAGTCTCTCCAGTTGTTTCTCTGGGGCACTCCTGAAAAACAAAAGTTCTCTTCATTGGCAATGATGGCTAATTCTAAAATGATTCAAGAGGTCATAAATGTCCTGTATTTAAAAGCTCAGATAACCATGTCCCCTGGATTATCCACAAACATCTAGGAAATGGCCCAAGGACTGGGACTCATATCTGAACCTCGCTCCTGTGATTGGCTGAAGGACCCAGGGCTGTGCGGTTGCCAACACGTCTTGCTGTAGAGGATGCTCACTGCTTCTCCTTTCTCCTGGGAGTTTCCTTCCCTCTTCCCTTTATTGCTGGTGACTTAGCCCTGCTCTGTCTGTGGAAGTTCTCAGGCTCTGAGGGAATTCCCCACCTTAGGTAAACCTACCAAAATGCTGCCTTAATAGAGTTAGTCATGAGATCCTCCCATGTTGTGCTCCTAACTTCTCAATCAGCCCCTAAGTCCCCAGACTCACTGCAAAGGAGAAAAATATAGGGAGCAAACAAAGCTTTCCACTCTGCCTCCCCAGTTCCAGTAGTCAGCTAGCATCTTCATGCCCACGTGCCAAGGCCCTAAATTGGTAGAGTTCATACAGGTGAACTGGGAGGATGATCATGGGAAAATCTCAGGAATGCCGAGCCTTCATCTATTTTAAATGGGTAACGGAAGATAGAATGAAGTGGCTTTTTCTTACACATCATGAATTCAGTTGTTTAAGTAGGATGGCTAGGTTCTCTTTAAAATAGTCTTGGTTTGACCACTTCTCACCACTTCCTCTGCTATTTCTCTAGATGCAAGTACCATGGTCTTTTTTATTTTAACTAACAATATTAAACATCTTTATTATTGAATTTGGAACTGGAATCACCTTAGAATCTAAGGATATTGCAATTGTTGACATCTTAATATTTTCTTTTTTTAATTTGTTCTTTTCAGTTAAACATGACAGTATAGTGTGACATATTCATAAAAACATGGAGTATATCTTAATCTAATTAGTAATCTCAGTCTTGTGTTGTACATGAGGAGGAGTTTAACTGTGGTGTATTTACATAGGAAGCTTAGGTCAGATTCATTCCACTGTCTTTCCAATTCCTGTCCTCTCTCCCTTCCCTTCATTCCTTTTTTCCTAATTCAATGAACTTCTATTCTTCCCCTTCCCACCTCTTGTTTTATATTAGCATCCACATATCAGAGAGAATATTTGACCTTTGATTGCTTGGGATTGGTTTATTTTGCTTAGCATAATAGTCTCCAGATCTATCCCTTTCGTAACACATGTAATAAAGTCATTCTTTTTTGTGGTTGAGTAATATTCCATTGTGTATATATACCACATTTTATTTATTCATTCATCTGTTGACGGGCATCTAGATTGGTTCCATGGCTTAGCTACTGTGAACTGAGCTGCTGTAAACATTGATGCGGCCACATCACTGTATGTGATTTTAAGACCTTTGTGTTTACACTGAGGAGTGGGATAACTGGGTCATATTGTGGTTCCATTCCTAGTCTTCTGAGGCATCACCATACTGCTTTCCAGAGTGGTTGCACAAATTGTAGTCCCACTAGCAATATATGAGTGTACCCTTTGTCCTACATCTTTGCTAACGTTTACCATTACTCATATTCTTGATAATTACCATTCTGATTGGAGTGAGATGGAATCTCAGTATAATTTTAATTTGCATTTCTCTAATTACTAGAGATGTTGAACACTTTTTCATATATTTGTTGACCATTCATATTTCTTCTTCTTTGAAGTGTCTGTTCAGTTCTTTTGCCCATTTATCGATTTGGTTATTTGTTTTTTGGTGTTAAGCTTTTTGAGTTCTTTATGTATCCTGGAGATTAATGCTCTATCTGAGGTGCAGATGGCAAAGATTTTCTCCCATTCTGTAGATTCTCTCTTCATGCTTTTGATTGTTTCCTTTGCTGTGAAGAAGCTTTTTAATTTGATACAATTCCATTTATTGATTCTTGATTTTACCTCTTACACTTTAGGAGTCTTGTTGAAGAAGTCAGTTCCTAAATTGAAATGATGGAGATTTGGGCCTACATTTTCTTCTAGTATGTCTAGTGTTTCTGGTCTAATGCCTAAGTCTTTGTTCCACTTTGAGTTGAGTTTTGTGCAGGGTGAGAGATAGGGATTCAACTTCATTCCCCATATATGGAAGTTAAGATACAAGGTCTTCTTTCACCACTTCTATTCCACATAGTCCTAGAAATTTAGTGAGACCTATTAGGCAAAAAATGAAGGGACAAAAGTAGGAAAAGAACTATCCCTATTTGTGGATGACATGATCCTATATTTAGAAAACCCCCAAACTCCACCAGAAAACTTCTACAACTCATAAACAAATTCATCAAAAATAGGATATAAAATTAACACCCATAAATCAATTGCATTCTTACACATCAATGATGAATCAACTGATAAAGAAATTAGGAAAACTACCCCATTCACAGTAGCCTCAAAAAAAATTAAATACCTTGGAATCAATCTAACAAAGACATGAAAACTTCTACCATGAAAACTACAGAACACTAAAGAAAGAAATTGAAGAAGACCTCAGAAGACGGAAAGATCTCCCATGTTCTTGGATAGGCAGAATTAATATTATCAATATGGCCACCAAAAGTGCTATACAGATTTAATGCAATTCCTATTAAAATTCCAATGATGTTCTTCATAGAAATATAAAAAGCAGTGATGAAATTTATTTGGAAAAATATGAGTCCCAGAATAGTCAAAGCAGTCCTCAGTGACAAAAGTGAAGCCGGAGGCATCACAATACCAGACCTTAAATTATACTACAGAACTATAGCAACAAAAACTGCATGGTATTGGCACCAAAACAGACATGAAGACCAATGGAACATGACAGAAGACACAGACAAACCCACATAAATACAGCTATCTCATACTGAACAAAGGCACCATAAACCATGGTCCTTTCATGGGACAACCTCCACAGCCTCCTTAGTGTCCACCCTGATTCTCAGATACCCTGCTCCTCATATCCCTTCTCCATATGGCAGTCAGGGTGACCTTGCTTAAGAAGGTAAGTAAAATAATTTCACTTTAAATTTCTCCAAAGGTTTCTTGTCGCACTTTGTAAAAGTTTCAAAGTCTTTACCATGTTTTGCCCACTTTGTCTTGCTTGGCAGCGTCACTTCTGGTGTGACCTTCCTCCTTGCTTTTCATAAACACATCTGTCATGTTCCTGCCTTAAGACATTGGCTCCTCCCCTGCTGGGAATGCTCTTTCCTATTTATTTCTGTGGTCTTCCTCAGCACCTTGTCATTGACTTGGCTTCTGTCCGTTCTGCAGCCTGGTTTGTTTGTCGTCAGGGATCTTTACCCAGACAACACATCTTTGTTTCTTTTCTGCCTTTCATTGAATGTGAACATGGTGAGGGCTTGGTTTTATCTGTGTCTAGAAAGTCCATCATATGGAAGGAGCTCTGAACACACAGTTGGGCTGAATGGATCAGCCAATGCTAACTACCAATATTTAGCCAAAGGCAAATACTAATTTTAGAGAAAGAATTTAATGATACAAGAAATTTGGCATTGTAACAAGTGTACCATTATTATTACAAGCTTATTATTAAAAGCAAATGGTCAAATTTTATGTGCAGCACACAGTGCAAGAACAATATTTTCCTGGGCCCTCAATGTCCCAGATTGCCTCTGTCACTCTACTGAATTTGCTGAACTGAAGAGATGCTTAGCTTCAAACAGAATTTGTGGAGGACTAAGATCTTTTTTCCAAGCCTTCCACTACCAGAGAGTAACTGGTAGTGATACAGCCATCAAATTATTTAATTTTTCATGCTCTGTCTCCTGGCTTAACCCCTCAACTCTATTCGTATTGTGTAGTGTAATTTCTTGGAAGCAATCTCATGAAGTAAAAAATTTTTACAGTTTTTGAAGAAACTGTTTTCTGAATATGTTCAGATTCCAGGCTTCAAGTTGGTTCCCTCACTCATAGAGCTTATTTCTAGAAATTCTCTTGCTGTTTCACATGACCATTGGGGAGAACATGCCCTTAAACTGTACGTATAGAAATGTAGAAATGAAGCAAAGTAAATGGTTTTCAAGATAACAAAGCTGTCTTTCATATATTATCTGCACCTTGGCGCTCTTTTAATGAACATTAATTTTGTCATTTTACTTGAGTAGAAAAACAGGAGGGTCTTTGAAGTTGGTAGAATGTAAGAAATTCATAGTCTCAAGATATTTCTGTTTGTTATTTTTTCAGCAGTGTCCATGAAACTCACTGCAGTTTTTGTGATGAAATACTGATGTGACAGTTCCTGCAGGTATTGTTATCTGTAACTATATTATTAAGCCTTTGTTATACTTGAGATGTCCTCTTAACCTCTGGCTATAATTTCATCTTCTTCAAGTACCTATATACATACATGATGAGTAGGTACCCAAATCTCACAAGTCAAGCAGTTTGTCTTTGGATGAAAAAAAAAAAGGAAATACACCTGATATATTCCTACAAAGGAAGCAGATTTCCTCTGTGTTATACTGTGCTATGTGCTATGATTTATTTCTGCATATGTGACGCACGGCTGTTAGCAGAGCTGTATATGCTTGCGACTTAATTATTTAGAGCTTACAGTGTCAGTATCAATGTCAGTTGCATGGTCGTGGATTAAAACTCATTTTTCATCCTATAAATGTTTCTCCAATGAAATTCACTCTACTGTTGGCTTTGTGGAATCCAAAAATCCCTCAGCAGCAAGCAAAATAGCAGAATAGAGACATTATGGAAATCACCATTTCTCCAATGAGCTGTCAAACTTCAAGTCTGGAAGTGGTTGAGTATCTGTAACAGCCTTGCTGATGGCTTTTTTTATTAATTTTTCCTTTCCTAGAAGCAGAGAAATTTGGCAAATCTTATTAAAACACTTCTGTAATATTTATTGTCTTGAAAGTTGATTAAATGAAATAATGGTATTTGGCGTATCCCTTTTCTTCAGAGTTTTCTCTTCTTCATGTGATTTATATTGTATATTGCTTTGGATCAAAGGAATTTACTTGGATTTTTATATATGAGTTTGAAAAATTTCCTCCTCATGAGATTTTGGCTTTTAACCCATCCTCATAGATGGGACAATTCATAAATAAGATATTTTAAAATAATCTACAGACCCTAGGTGGAATTAAATAACTAAAAATACAATTGTTATCTTACATGATATCAGGAGTATTAGTTCTTTAAATTATCAGAATTATGATAGCAACATGTCTCCATTTTTCAACCAATTACTATTATTTAGATTTTAATTAAATATTTTTGCTCTCTGTTAACACCATAGTGTTTTCCATGAAGTTAGATACTTCTGCATAATCCACCTGGTATTTGCAAATTGACTATAAATATGTTACTCTATTTATTCAACTTTTTGAGGGTTTTAAAGTTGTTTTATAATAAAATTAACAGTTTTCACAATTATTACAAAAACATTTTCTTCCTACATTCATTCATATGCACACTATTTACATCTTTTCCAGCTGATCAAACTTTAAATATAAAGCATATAAGAAGCATTTCACTCTAAGTTATTTCTAGAATGTGATCTTCAATTGATTATTAATATTTAGATACCAACAGTAAATTTGAATGGCATGCCCATTCATGTTATTAAAGTTGTTACACAGATTAAAAATAATCATATTGATGTACCATGATCTTGTACAAATTCAGAGGCAGTAACACTTGAATAGAATTTCAGCCTTCCAAAGAGAATGTCCTAAGTGATGCACAGATTTTGGCAGGATTCCATGGCTAAAGATGGACTCCAGTGTACCCCAATGACCAGATACTGAACTAAGAATGAGAAAACACGCATAATTCTCTTTTACTTTGAATTCACAACAATAGAAAAATGCTGTGGTATAATTTCAGTCTACACATTGGAAGAGAAGATGTTGGAAGAAGCATCTGGCCATTCTGCAAAGCTTTATTGAGCATCTTCCCTGTGTCAGGCATATTCCACTAAGCAATTGACATAGTGCCCTGCAGAAAAGACACCAAGGCCCCATTCCAGTAGGACAGACAGACAGAATACAAATAAACAATTAATGTTTTCCATTATGATGCGTTAGTCAGCTTTTTGTGGCCATGACCAAAATATCTGACAGGACCAATTAAGAATAGGAAAAGTTTTTTTGGGTTCATGATTTCAGAGGCCTCAGTACATGGTGAGCCAACACCATTGCTCTGGGTCTGAGGTGAGAAAGAACACCATGGTGAAAGGCCAGAGTGAAGGAAAGTTCACAGCAGCCAGAAAGCAGAGAGGAGCAAGGATTAGGGATAAAATATCATTTCCAACAGCATGTCCCCAGAGGCCACTTCCTCTAGCCATGTCCATCTGCCTACAGGTACCATCCAGAAATCCATTTAAGTTATTGATCCATCAAATGGATTAATCCACTGATTAGGTTACAGCTTTCATGATCTGATCATTTCTTCTTTGAACATTGATACATTGCCTAACATGAGCTTTTTGGGGGGATGCCTCATATGCAAACTATAACAGCAAATCAGTTTCTATGACAACAAATAGTATAAGATCAAGAAATCAAAAGTGATTTCAACTTCTATATTAGATAGTTTTGTTTTGGGAAGATTTTCCAATGATCTTCTGACAGTTGACTGAGGTCTAAATAAAGTCAGGACATGAATTTTGTGAATATGTGGAGGAAAATCTTTTCTAAGTGGTGAGAACAGAAGAATGCCCCAAGTCCTGCGTGTGAATGTGCTTGACATATTGGAACAACTGGAAAGAGGGATGAACTTGAATAACTGACATGCTATAGATTTCAGTTACAAGGTCTTTCAGAATGTACTGAGTCCCAGAAAGCCATTTTTAACCACAGCTAGGTCAACAAAACAAAGTGTATAAATAACTACCAAAAAAGCTACAGCAGATACTTTTCCCATTTTACAGAGGAAGTTAACTCTGTGGGGATGCCCCAGAGGCAGAGTGGTGTTTTGACACCAAACCACGTGTGCTGATAGAAGAGCAAATGAGTGACACTTTGAAGTAGAACTTAGAGGTGGGGGGCTGAGATGGGGGAGTGTCATAACACTTAAAGGTTAATTAGAAAGTGGTCAAACTGTACCTAGGTGTTTTTGGATTTTTGAACAAATATATTACTTTATTGCAGTTTGCATATTTCAATAGAATTACTTATGTTTATTAAATTAGTGTATTATAGTAAATTTCACATTTAATCAACTATTACTTAAGGACGGCTTTCAGGGCCTTGTGAACAAAGGACTTACTGTCTATTATAGCATATATTCAAGCACAAGGTCAAACTAAACAAATGGAGCTTTAAAAAACAGGCAGAGAGGCAACTGTCAATCTATCAAATTAAAGCAGCCATGCTAACCTCATAGGTAAGAGAATACAAAGTCTCTACCACCTGACCTTTTTATGAGCTATTTCTCTCCATAAAGCAATTACTCTTGCTGGTCTTAATCCGGGTCAGGTTAAAATCAATACTACATCATCATTCTTTTGTCTTTTACTAGTTTGCAACATAGATATTTTTTAAAAACAATATTGAAAGGAGAAAGAAGATTTAAAATACCATTGAGCAACTTCTCATTTCCAGGCCAGCACATAAGGAGCTTAGATGGTACCAGCATATCCTAACAGCAGGTCAAAAGCAAAATTAGTTGAAAAATTAACAACTCCTCATAGATCTATGAGAGAACTCAGGACACAGGGCGACCTGCTGTACCTGGAATTGCAGAGAGAGATGGACAGGCACAGGGAATCAGCTTACTGGTGCGGAAACCCACAGCACACACTGGCTCAAAAGGGCACCCAGACTCACGTGAGCTTCACCACAAGACCTCTACCAGCTTCTTGTGGTGCAGTTCAGGGAAAATTCCCTAGGGTTTCCAACAGGGGATGGGAAAGGGATCGTTGTGAAACACCCCCGAGCCGTGCTCTGCCCAGCCTGCTCTTAGGAGAAGTGAACCCACCTTGGCTTCCTCAGAGTCTCACTGACCTATAGGGAGGGAAATGCCCCACGCCAGCCCACTCTGCTCTCCCTGGAACACCAAACAGGGGGCAGAAAAACCCGCTGAAAAGCACCTTGAAGCTCACAGTCCAGTGCCCTGGTTCACAAAAACCTAATCATCAATTCACAGAACCCCCCCTCACCCGGCACCACTCCCCTTACTAAAGGCCTGCTTCTCACACTTCCTTCACCGACCGCATCAGGCTCACCTGGGCGGAAAACAACAGGACACACTGAAAATCAGAATCACAATTTAGCAGACAGTACAAGCTTGAGAACTAGCATGGCAGGGGTGCTGGAACCAGGAATTGAAGGCAGTGATGATGAATATTCTGAAAGTACTAAGGAAAAAAGCAGACACAGTGAACAAAGAGATGAGTAAAGTGAGAAGGGAAGTAGGTGTTCTATGGAAGTGTCAAAAGAAGTGTTAACAACCTAAAACTCAGCAACGGAAATGAAGAATCTTCAGTGATGGATTGGACATGGCTGAGAAGAGAACCTCCCAGCTTGAGGATATGACAATGGAAATCTCCCTTGAAAAGTAAAGGGGGAAGAAAAACCTAGAAAAATAGCAACGAATATCCAAGAACTGTGGGAAAACTACAAAAGGTGTAATATATACACAACGAATACTACCAGAAGAAAAATAGAGAAGGAACAGAAATAATATTTGAGCCAGGCACAGAGGCACATGCCTGCAGTCCCCACAACACAGGAGGCTGAGGCAGGAGGATCACAAATTCAAGGCCAGCCTGGACAACTTAGGGAGGTCCTCAATAACTTAGTGAGATGGTGAAGGAGGAAGGTAGGGGCAGGTCCAGGTCGGGACAGCAAAAGCAAAGAGGACCCCCAGTAAGGTCAACTGCCTAGCTGACAAAGTGCATGTGAATATGAGTTGGGGGAGTAGGTGACAGAAAGACTAAGATGCATGGTCATGGGGGTACCAGTGAGCAGGAATAAGGGGATCTTGGAGGGGTGAGAGATAACAGACAACAAGCCACAGAGTTCCAAAGTTCAGAGAACACCTAGCAAGATGAATATAAAACAAAGCAAGCAAAACCCCCAAAATCTTTTCACACAGATGCATCACATTCAAATTGCAGAAATTCAAAAATATAGAAAAAAATCTTGAATGAACCAGGTGAATAAAAAAATTTACTTATAAAGGAGGAAAAATAAGAATTACATCCAACTTCTCAAAAACCATGCAAGTAAGGGGAGAGTGACATACTTAAAACATTAGAACCAGAAAAAAAAAAAAAACTTGGAATTTTGTGATCTGCAACATTACCCTTCAAAACTGAAGGAGAAGGCAATGCCTTCTCAGACAAACAATAAAGAGAGTTCATTGCCAGAATTACCTTCAAGAAATGTTAAATGCAGTTTTTTAGAGAGAAGAAACTTGAATCTATGTAAAGAAAGGAGGGGCATCAGAGAACAAATAAATGAAGGACATGATAAGGTTTTGCTTGATCTTCCAGGAAACAGTTTGTTCAAAATAATAATGACAACAATGCATTTGATGATGTGTGCTTCTCTGTGTCGGTGTGTGTGTGTTCATTCATACTTATGCACAGGTGAAATGAATGGCAGCAAGAAACAAGGGATGGGAGAGAAGAGTGAGGAGTGTTGTTATGTGAAGATACTTGCAAAGTACACAAAGCATTATGGTACTACTTGAAAGTGCATTTAAATTAGTTAAATGTGTATTGCAATTTCTAAGGCAACTGTAAATGATGTAAAATTGATATGCTAAGAAGTAAAGCAAAGTGAAATCCTCTAAACTGTTCAAAGTCATACATGGTAGAAAAAGTGAAAGACAAAAATGGAAAAAGGCAACAAATGGAAATAGTAACAAATATGACAGATATGAATCCTACTTTATTGATAATTACTTTGCCAATGGTCTGAATGTACCAATTAAAAGAAGAAATTGAATGAAAAAAGAAGACTCAATTATATGTTGTCTGCAAGAAATCCACTTTTCATAGGACAAATACAGATTACAAGTAAAATAAAGTTGTCCTGTGCTGATCAAAAGAAAATGAGGATAGATATGAAATTTTTAGAACCAGCTTCAGAGCAAGGGATGGTGTGAAGGATAAAAAGGGTCACTGCAAAAGACCAAAGTGGTCAGGTCTCCAGAGCATGTCAATCCTTAATGTGCACATGCCTAACAACAGAATGTCAAAATAATGAGCCAAGAACTGATAGAACTGAAAGGAAAAAGGGATGAATCCACTTTTTTAAAATTTGATTTATTTTGATTCATTGTACACAAATGGAGTACAACTGTTGTTTCTCTGGTTGTACACAAAGTAGAGTCACACAATTTGCATAGTCATACATGTACATAGGGTAACGATGCTTGTCTCATTCTGTTATTTTTCTTTCCCCCCACCCTGTCCCCACCCCTCTTTTTCCTCTATGCAATCCATCCTTCCTCCATTCTTGCCTCCCCCACCCCACATTATGTATCATCATCCACTTATCAGAAAGATCATTCAACCTTTGGTTTTCTGGGATTGGCTTATTTCACTTAGCAAGATATTCTCCAACTGCATCCATTTACCTGCAAATGCCATAATTTTATTCTTCTTTTTAGCTGAGTAATATTCCATTGTGTATATATACCACAGTTTCTTTGTCCATTCATCTATTGAAGGGCATCTAGGTTGGTTCCACAATCTAGGTATTTTAAATTAAGCAGCTATAAACATTGATGTGGCTGCATCACTGTAGTATGCTGACTTTAAGTCCTTGGGGGAAAGGCCAAGGAGTGGGATACCTGGGTCAAATGGTGGTTCTTTTCCAAGTTTTCTAAGGAATCTCCACACTGCTTTCCAGAGTGGCTGCACTAATTTGCAACCCCACCAGCAATGTATGAGTGTACCTTTTTCCCCACAGTCTTGCCAACACCTGTTGTTGCTTATATTCTTGATAATAGACATTCTAATTGGAGTAGTTTTGATCTGCATTTCTCTTATTACTAGGGATGTTAAACATTTTTTCATATATCTGCTGATTGTTTGTAGATCTTCTGCGAAGTGTCTGCTCATTTCCTTAGCCCATTTATTGATTGGGTTATTTGTATTCTTGGGGTAAAGTTTTTTCAGTTCCTTATAGATTCTGGACATTAGTGCTCTATCTGAAGTGTGTGTGGCAAAGATTTTTTCCCTGAGGAAGGCTGTCTGTAGGCTCTGTCTTCACATTGTTGATTGTTTCCTTTGCTGAGAAAAGGCTGTTTGGTTTGAATCTATCCCAATTATTGATTCCTGCTTTTATTTCTTGTGCTTTGGGAGTTGGGTTTAGGAAATCTGGTCCTAAGCCCACATGATGAAGATTTGGACCTACTTTTCTTCTATTAGGTGCAGGGTCTCTGGTCTAATTCCTAGGTCCTAGATCCATTTTGAGTTGAGTTTTGTGCAGGGTGAGAAATAGGGCTTTTGTTTCTTTTTGCTGCATATGGATTTCCAATTTTCCCAGCACCATTTTTGAAGCGGCCATTTTTTCTCCATTGTATGTTTTTGGCACCATTGTCTAGTATGAGAAAACTGTATTTATGTGGGTTTGTCCCTTGGTCCTCTATTCTATACCATTGGTCTACCTGTCTATTTTGGTGCCAGTACCATGCTGTTTTTGTTACTATTGCTCTGTAGCATAGTTGAAGGTCTGATATTGTGATACCCCCTGCTTCACTCTTCCTGCTAGGTATTGCTTTAGCTATTCTGGGTCTCTTATTCCTCCAAATGAATTTCATGATTGCTTGCTCTATTACTATGAGGTCCATCGTTGGGATTTTAATTGGAATTGCATTGAATTTGTATAGCGCTTTTGGTAGTATGGCCATTTTGACAATATTAATTCTGCCTATCCAAGAACATGTGAGATCTCTCCATCTTCTAAGGTTTTCTTTGATTTCTTTCTTTAGTGTTCTGTAATTCTCATGTTGAGGTCTTTCAGCTCTTTTGTTAGATTGATACCCAAGTATTTTTTTTTTTTTTGAGGCAATTGTGAATGGGGTAGTTTTCCTAATTTCTCTTTCAGAGGATTCATCACTTGTGAGTAAAAATGCATTAGATTTATGAGCATTGATTTTTATATTCTGCTAAATTACTGAATTCTTCAGATTTGGGAAATTTTCTGATATTATTTCATTTAATAGATTATTCATTCCTTTGTTTTGCATCTCTGTGCCTTCCTCAATCCCAATAATTCTTAAATTTGGTCTTTTCATGATATCCCATAATTCTTAGAGGTTCTGTTCGTGAATTCTTACCAGGTTCTCTGTTTAGTCAACTTTGTTTTCAAGATTAAATATTTTGTCTTCAATGTCTGAGGTTCTGTCTTCCAGGTGATCTAGTCTGTTGGTTATGCTTTCTATTGAGTTTTAAATTTGGTTTATCATTTCCTTCATTTCAAGGATTGTTTGTTTGTTTTCAGAATCTCTATCTCTTTGTTGAAATGATCTTTTGTTTCCTGCATTTCTTCTTTTAACTGTTGATTGGTATGATCATTCATTGACTGCATTTATTTGTTCTCTTAACTCATCATTTGCTTCTCTGATCATTTTAATTATGTGCATTCTGAACTCCCAATCTGACGTTTCTTCTGCCATGCTGTTATTGGATTCTGTTGATGTAGCATCTGGGTTTGTTTGGGACACTTTCTTCCCTTGTTTTCTCATGTTGTTCATGTATCTTCCCCTCTAGCAATGAGAATCTGAGATATTGCAGTTTACCCCCTATAGACTTATAGTGTCTCTGCAGGTTTCCAATACCTCACCTTGAAGTGAGAGATCAGTATTAGCAGCACACCATACAAATGATATGCATCCTCAACTCAAACTTTCCTTAAGATCTTAACCATATTGTCTTAGTAAACAGAGATGATGAGTTTGATTATTATCTACAGTTTAGCCAATAGATTTGCAATAAGGACCACAATTTCTAATGTTGGACAAAGAGGATGGGGTGGGGTGTAGGATATATCATTAATGAAGTAGAAGTGTGTCTATAGAGGCACTATGTCATAAGAGTAGTGACAGAGGAATTAAAAGAAATTGTTAGCATGAGAAAAGGGAGAGTGTCCAAGGAGACAGATTAGAGGAAAATAGGGTGAGAAGGATGTTAATAAAAGAAAAGCAGGAATAATAGTAGGCATAATAGGAATAATTGTAATATTATTACTAATAACATAAAAAAACTACAATAAAACTATACTGTGCTGCTCAAACCTCCTAGTCTTCAGTAGCCTGACACCTGGGAGGAACTTGCTAATGTGGTATCCCAAGAAGGGTGCTGCCCCTCTAGGTGTGGTGGCCTCCCGGTGGGGTATAATCCCTGCTAGTGGGTAGAGGCACCTCCATGTGTTGACGGATGGTCAACCGTTGCCTGGGCATTGGATCGCAGGCTGGGGCCGGGCTGGGGTGGGCCTAAGCCTCTGGGCCGGGCCTCCCCAGCAGGGATGTCTCCTGTGGCTCTGCTGGGCTGGGCTGGACTTAGGTCTCTGGGCAGGACCTCCTGGCGTGGAAGTCTGAATCCACTTTTATACTTGGAGATGTCACCATTTTTCTGTAAGAAAAAGATAAGATTCAGCAAGCAAAAAATCAGTGAGGATGTAGTTGAATTTAACAATAATATCAATCACCTATCTATAATTGACACATAGAAACTATTTCATTCAACAGTGGAATACACATTCTTCTCAAGATCACATGGCACACTCAGCAGGATAGGTCACATTCTGGGCCACAAAATACACTCTAACAAATTTAAAAGAATAGAAATATAGAGAAATAGAAAGAAACCTGGGAAAAATCTCAAAACACTAAGAGATTAAATACACTTCTAAATAACACATGTCGGTTCAGAAATCTCAAGAGAAATTTTAAAATATTTTGAACTAAATGAAAATGAAAGTAAAACTGATCAAAATTTGTGTGATGTAGCCAAAACAGTTCTTAGAGGGAAATTTGTAGAATGAAATAAACAGAAAAGTAAGAAGGTCTAAAATCAGTAATATAAGCTTCCATTTTAGGAAATGAGAAAAAGAGGAGCAATTAAATTCAAAGGAGGGCTGGGGATATAGCTCAGTTGTAGAGTACTTGCCTCACAAGCACAAGGCCCTGGGTTCAATCCCCAGGACTGCAAAAAAAATAAAAATAAATAAAATAATAATAATAATAATAACATAAATAAATAAATAAATAAATAAATTCAAAGGAAGGAGAAGACAAAATCGATAACAATTAGAACAGAAATCTATGCAATTAAAATAGGATATCAATAGAAAAAAATTAATGAAACAAAAATCTATCTCTCTGAAAATATTAATTAAATTATGAGCCTGTGGCCAACAAATTTTTAAAAAGAGATGGTGCATTAGTGACATCAGGAATGAAAGAGAGGACATCACTATTGCTCTCATATATGTTGAAGAATAATCAATTTTATAACCACACATTTGATAGCCATATGAAATGGACCAATTCTTTGAAAGACAATTTTCTAAAACTCACCCAAGAAGAAATAAACAGTGTTAATAGCCCTATACCTATCAAATACATTGAAACAGTGATTAATAACCCTCCAAACCAGAAAGTACTAAAGCCAGGTGGATTTACCAAAACACTTAAGGTAGAATTATCCCAATACTCTTCAATCTCTTTGAGAAGATAGAAATGGAAAGAACATTTCCTAAATTATTCTGTAAGGCCAGGGTTATCTTAATACCAAAATACAAGAAAAGAAAACAGCAGACTCCTGTCTCTCATGGACATAGATATAAAATTCACCACAAAGAATCAACAAATCAAATACAGCAATGGGTTAAAAAAAATCATGCACCATGACAGAGTGGAATTTATCTGAGTTATGCAGAGCTGGATCAACTAATGTACATCATCATACTAAAGAGCTAAAGTAGAAAAATCACAATTATGTCAACAGCATAGACAAGTTTTTGACAAGATCCAACACCAATTTATCAATAAGAAGTGGGGAACTTCTACAACTTGATAAAGAACATATACAAAAAACTTACATCTAACATTACACTTGTGAGGAATTTGAAGCTTTCCAATAACATCAACAGCCAGGCAAGCTTATTTCTTTTCACCTCACAAATGCTTTTCAACATTTAACTGGAAGTCCTCATTAATACAGTAAGCCAAGAATAAAAGTTACAGAAATCAGGAAAGAAGAAATACAATTCTTTGCTTTCTGATGATTTGATTGTAGGTATAAAAATCCAAAGAACTACAACCACCACCGACAAGAACAAAAAAAATCATTTCCCAGACTTAACAAGTGATTATGTCCAGATTGTAGGTTATCAGGTTAACATATAAAAGTCAGTTACTTTCCTATATGCTAACGATGAACAACTAGAACTTTAAATTAAAAACACATTGTCACTATAACAAAGCAAATAAACTTTTAGTCCTAAAGAACTAAAACAAAAACAAAAACAAAAACAAAACACACATTGTCCTTTAAATTAGCATCCAAAAAATAAATACTTAGGAATAAACCTAACAAATATATGTTAAAATTACATATGAAGAAAACTATAAAACTATAATGAAAGAAATCAAAAACTAAATAAAGAGATATTTCATGCTATTGGATAGGAAGATTCAGTATTGTCAAAGATGTTCATTCTTCCCAACTTGATCTACAGAGTCAATGAAATCTAAACCTAAATCCTAGCAAGTTATTTTATGGATTTTTAACAAACTTATTCCAAAGTTTATATGAAGAGACAAAAGACTCAGAA
>JAJEJO010001912.1:453895-474496 GCA_020662805.1 Glaucomys volans | reverse complement strand
CTTAGTAGGAGTAGTTATTTTTATGTGTGTGTGAAAGAAGAGGTCTCACAATCTCATTGTTTTCATGAATTTTCTTTTTGCCTTCAGAGTCATACTTTCATATACATATTTTGAATTAACACAAAGGAAAAAAGAGTCTTCAAACCAGTCTAAGCTGTGAATTGTTTGCCGTGACAGACCCCTCTGTTTTCAGCACACATATAGCTGAGTGGTGTGTTGGGGGTGAGATGATGGTGAACAAAATACAGCCCTGGCCCACATGAATGAGGTCACTCTTTACTAAGCCTTGGAAGTAGGCCAGAAGAGTTGTAAACAAATAAATGTGGCTAACTCCAGCAAAAATGAAAATCCTTCTTCCTACAGGATATTAATTTCATGGAAACTTCCTGAGTGATCACATCCTGTGTGTCTAAGGGCCCTTGACCGCTGATGCTGGAAGTCATCTCTGTTATCCAAGGGTAGATTAACAGAATACAGTACATGTGACAGTTAATTACTGCAAACCAGAAATCTTATCTATGAATTAGAAGGCATCTATTGTTTGGAACCACAGAGTAACACGCACATGTAAGATTACTTCTAGTGCCATTTAACCCCACCCTTGTATTCCCCACATTCACAACCACCACATGTTTTTCTGTTTGAAATCTCTTCCGCTCTGGGGTAAATCAGCCTCACCACTGGATTCCTGGGAAAGCTTTTACTACATATATTCTTGAGTAAATATCTCTTCCTTGTGGCTACTTGAGGGTTGTTCTTCTGTTCCTAAAAAATCACAATTTTTAACCTAGAATTAGGAGGAGAGATGGAGAGGGGCATGAGCCACCTGGAAATAAGGACCCAGGACTTTATTATGAGACTTGTTCTGGAAAAGCCCAGTGATAGATGGCCCTTCCCCCAGAGATCTGAGGGAAACTCAGGCATGGAGAGAAAGTGGTTGGAGGGAGCGATTTAAAGTGGAAAGGTGTATCGGTTAAGTGGGAGAATGAGCAGGGAGGACATTATCATGTCACCTAGTGGGCAAATTCAGAGAGATGGTAACACATATGATTAAATAGAAAACAGCTCAAGGCAAGAGTGTCTCTAGCCTTCATTTTTAAATAGTGCATTACGGTTATACATTATAGCTGGGTTCACTTTTGACAAAATCATAAAGGCATGGAATTTGATTTACTGCATTCCCTGGTGACTCCCACCTTCCCTCCGCTCCTCCCTCCTCCATTCTCCTTCCTCTACTGGTCTTCCTTTTACTCATTGGTTATGGTGCTTTATAGATATATGAAAAGGTAGAATTCACTGAGGTATATTCATATGTGCACATAGTGTGATTTTGTTAAGTTCATTCCATATTTCTTCCCCTTTCCCATCCCTCCTCTCTCCCTCTCAGTTTTCTACTCCTCTGATCTTCCCGGTATTTTTATGATATCCCACCCCAGCCTCTTTCTCCTTACTGCTCTAACATCCATATATGAGAGAAAACATTTGACTCTTGGTTTTTCTGAGTCTGGCTTATTTCACTTTGCATGGTGCATTCCAGTTTCATTCATTTAACAGGAAATGCCATAATTTTGTTCATTTTTTTGGAGGGGTACTAGGATTGAACTCAGGGGTGCTCGGCCACTGAGCCACATCCCCAGCCCAATTTTGTATTTTATTTAGAGACAGGGTCTCACTGAGTTGCTTAGTACCACACTTTTGCTGAAGCTGTCTTTTGAATTTACGATCCTCCTGCTTCAGCCTCGGGAGCTGCTGGGATTACAGGTGTGCGCCGCCGCGCCCAGCAATAATTTTATTCTTTATGACTGATTAAAACTCTATTGTATGTATATACACGTTTTCTTAATGTATTCATATATTGATGGACATGGGGTCTAAGTTTCATTGAAAAACTTGGGAAATGGCTCATCTAAGAAATGGACAATTCTTGCACATTAGTACTTTTTGGACATTTTCATCAAATAATTTGCATAGTGTTTTGTTTCTAGACTATTTGTTTTTAAACTTTTGGGTGACTCTCTCTAGAAGAGTAAATTTGTTTCTAGAAATTGAATGGAGTCTCAATAACAGCATCCATTAAATGTGCCATATTGTGACCTCCATCCTTCTTAGTCCTTAATGAAGACAGTGGAGTAGGAGGAAAATTAACTATGTTGACTCTTATGCTAGAAATAATTGATATTTTCTGAGAAGGTATTCATGGTTATGTTTATTGTGTTAAATAACAGAACTTCAACTTCAGGTAGATGGAATCTACTGTTGACGATATATCTTCGACAATAGTAAAATTAAAAACTGGTGATTTTATGAAAAGTCGAACTGAAAACTGCATCACAATGAAAACTAAAATTTCTTTTTGCCATCCTCACCATCCTTGTTGGTTTGGCATCACGTAGCCCCAGTAACTCCCTAGGTCAGACCTTACCCACTCAACATTGTCCTTTATTCTGCCTGTTTCCCTCTTCCCCACCCCCACCTCCTCTCTCTTGCCTCCCTTCCTTCCTTCCGTTCCTAATTTTAACACAGAAACCTCGGTGTCCTCCTGGACCATGCTTTATGAAGGGTTGGGCTGCAGCAGGACTCCCAGCCCATTCCAATAGCAGACATTGCTAGGCAGCCAGTGTTCTTTTTCCAGGCCTGTCCTTAGCCTTCCTTCTGTTTAATCCCTCCTGGAAGCCATTACCAATGAGTGGGAGTTTTCATTACTCTCCAGGAAACCTGGCCAGAAAAACACGATCCACATTCCCTTCTAACAGTGTTCTGACCATCACAACACCTGGGGCAGCCCGGGCCTCACCTGGATCCTGACTCAGACTCTCTGGAGGAATGGCTAAGAGGCTTTCTTCAGTTCAGCTGTGCTTAAGGATTGTATTTCTCTTGAATTATATTTTGGAGGCACACAAGTATACTCATCCTCCCATGCTTCCCTCACAGAATCTCTCCTCCCCAGCAGATTTAGTGCAAATTATTTCTCTTCCAAAGTATTCCCCATATCTACATAGATATTTCAAGTGTGCCCAGAATGTTGTAGGTACGGGTCAAGGTTATAGGGTGAGAGAAAACATTTGATGATATAGAGAAGGATATAAAGAGTTTCACTGTAAATGTATAAAACTTGGTACCTGGTGACAGTGTCTAAAATTCACTAGTCAAACCCCCAATAGGGATGCAATTAAGTCAAAGAAAAATCTGGTTCAGGTGGACACAGAAGGCTTCTGTGTTAAAACTAGGAACAGAGGAAGGAAGGTAGGAGAGAGGAGCAGGAGGAAAGGGAAGCAGGGAGAAAATACTATATCTTCCTTCAAATTATTCATTTGGAATCAGATACCAGCTATAAATGAAGTTATGCTAACAAATGAAAAGATGATCATTGAAAAACATCACCTTTTATTTACAGTTTAGAAGTATGAAGTTGCACCTGCATATTTTATTTATATTTAAGCCCCTGGCTATTCATGCATTTGCCAAAAATGCCTATTGAAGTTTTTTTTTTAATTAATTAATTTTTTTTTTTATTTACTGCCAAGATAATCTGGCTTCCCAGGTCTTTCTATCCTTGTTGAAAACATGAGTCACATTCCACTAAATGTGAAGCATAGGGCAGTTTGTTTTAAATTGCTACGCATTATTAGTATGCTAATTACATGTTCCACTTTCTGCGTGCTCAGTCATCACTTTCCAGATCCAATAAACTGTGTCTTAATTGCTGAGGACCATACAAGAAACATTTTACAAAGTGCTCTGGTAATGTTACTTATTTCACTAGATAAATGGTTAAAACTGAAATGAAAAGTCTTTTCCAGGTATCAAACGCTGCAGTTGTATTTGTGTTAACTATGCTGCCTCTCCATCATTTGGAGATCATTTATTTTTCTGTCCTTTCACTTATTTATTATTTATTTATTTATTTATTTCAATCTCATTTTATTTTGTAATGAGTTTTCTTCCTTTTTAAAATAATAACTTTATTTTATTTAGTTTTGTATGTGGTGCTGAGGATCAAACCCAGTGCCTCCATGTATGCTAGGCAAGCGCTCCACCACTAAGCCACAATCTGTCCCATTTATTTATTTATTTTTTGATTAGTGCTTCATACATAAAGGTAGAATTCACTGTGATATGTTTATATATGAACATAGCATGATTTTTTTAAAATTCATTCTGCATTTTCTCCCCTCTCCTGTCCCTCCTCCCAATTGGAAATAATTTTTACAATTCCCTCTTGTATGAGAGAATGATATGCTGACATAGACTTAACTCACATTTACTCCCAAACTGTGCACTGATAATAAGACAAGAAAGAAGAAGCTGAAGGGAAAACATTGGGGATGAGTGCCTTCATTTATTGTCTCTACTCTTGTGCAATAACATTGTTTTCAAGACAACTGATGGAAAATCTCCTGTTCAAACACTTTAGGCAGCCCTCATGGAGAACACTGTGGGAAGACTTGTTTGGAAGAGAGAGACAATCAGTGGTTGGGGGTTACACTTTCCAGACAGCCAGGAGAGAATGGATCCATTGTGGTAGGTATTGAAATTGGCCCACTGATCAATTTTGAAATCAGATATTGTGGGTGCAATTTTCACACCATTTGTTCCACTTTTATTTTATTAGACTTGTGGGCATAGATGGAAAAATGTATTTTACATCAAGAATGAAAATAAGCTCCCTGCTGGCATTTGCTATGGAATACCTTCTAATTTACGAACAGAACTGAGTAAGAGAATGGCTCCGTGTTATCAAGGTAAGGCATGATTTTGATATCAAGTAGATCAAGAGAAATAAGTGAGCAACTTTTTTTTTTTTTAATTTTCAGATTTGGAATTTTAGCAAGGAAGATGGAAGTCTTTGAATTAGTTGTGTGTTTTAAACTGTTCGAAGTATTCCTTTACTTTGTCCAATTGCAGGTAGCATTAGTTTCAAAATAATGCACTTTTTGATTTTAGAAATAGAAATTCTACAGTTCAGTTTGGAAAAATGATGAAAGCTCATTGGTAATTGCCCACTTTTGTACTAAATTTATTTTTAATTCAGTATAAGTGATTCTAATGCCCAGCAAATATAGAATACTTTAAACCATGAAATTGAATTTTTAAAATCTGGTTAGAAAGAAAAAAGAGTAACTTCCTGCTTTACCTCTAGCTTCCAGCAGTAATCAAAAGGATTCAAAGTATAAGTGTAAGCATTTCCTTCTCACTCACCATTTCTTTCTTTTTTTTTTTTTTTTCATATGTACTCCTTGAAACAGCAGGAGAGGGATCTTAAGTGTGAAAGATCTTTCCTATGGGATTTCTATCTTATAGGTATTTTTACATACAGAAGTAGACTATGAACACAACTGTGGAGAACAAAGTGAGGGGTGAATGTCAACAGATCATTTAAAATGGTATCTGTAGGTGCCTGGCTAGCTCAATCAGTAGAGCCTGAGACTCTTAAAATGATACTTGCAACAAAACTAAAACTCTAAAAATACATCTTTACAAAACCAAGAAATAGCAATGAATGCCAATTTGCAATTTTTCTAACTAAATAAACAAAACCAAAAATATCATCTAAAGAAAATTGTTTACTAATTGGCAAAACTTATTAGGCCAAGTACTTATTTCAGTTATTGATTCTGATAATATTTGGAATCTTTCCTTCCTGGAATTTGATGTCCTAGAGAAGTATTTATTCTAAATATTTCTATTTTACCTGTGGATACAATAAAATAAAAGGCAAATATTCTCTATTGTACAACTTGGTCTAAGTTTCTGTATGTTTGTTATCTTCTGATGTCTGTTATGATTTATGCTTTTAAATATGCTGCATCTTCTTCCCATGAAGAGGAAGCACAGGGAGACAGGTTTCTATTGCCATTTCATGGTGCTATTTCGAAGATTAATAAAAGGGTTGTGAGATTTTAAATTATATGAACTTCTATTAGTTTTAATGAGATGGTATGAAATGTAGAATTTAGAAGGCATATTTGTATTTCCAAGAAAAAATGATGGAGGATTATGTTTTTATTTTAAAACATAATACTGAGTTGTTTTGTCTCTCATTTTAGATTATGTGAGAAAATTTGGAGAAAATTTTGCATCATGTCAAGCTGGAATATCTAGTTTTTATGCAGAGGTAATAATTGAAAAATTAGCTGTTGTGAATGATTACTTATAGACCCTTAATTCTTCTGAAAGTTTGAGGAGTATTAGACTTTGAAGTAAAAGTTGGGTGATATCTTAATGTCTCTTAAATTTATGAGTATTACAACTTGATTTTTGCTGCTCAATATCTTGAGGAAATATTTAGATTGATTATAACAAAAAAAACAATTAAAATTCATATTGAAGAATATAATCTTCACCTAGAATTTAATGGAAATAGAAAGTAGCAATATTTACTTGTTTTGTTCACTTAGGCATTGAAAATATTCATGTATTTAAATACTATATAAGAGGAAAAGAAGTGTATTCCAGGTTTTTCTTCAAAATGATAATTAGAAAATTTAAGTGTTTAATATTGTCCTCTTAAATCAGATACATACCCAAACTCTTATTTTCCTTCTAAAACTTGAGGGTGTACCATGATAGGTCAGAGTTATACTTCACCCCCAACTCTCCCAGTTTCTCTTCAAAATCCATTATAAATTCACAAATGTTTTCTGACTCCATGGAGACCGAGCTCTATCAAGTTTTCTATCAAAGTTTAGGCTAGCAATTTCTAGAAACATTAACTATTAAAAATGCTTATACTGCTTTCTTTAGTTTATATGTAAATTGACTTTTTAAAGTTCAGGATTGTTTGCGAAATCTAGAAATATGCTATCCATCAATTTGATCAGTGCAGGATTCATACTATACCAGGCAAGGTCCACCTTCCCTCTGTTGGAATTTGACTCAATTCCTGTTTATAATATGTCCCAGATTCCAGGAGACTCTATTTCCTAAGCCAACATTGTGAAGGAACTTGTCAGTGGTCTTTTGCAAATTGAAATAAATTAAGTCTGCTTTTATTCTCTGGCAGCACATGATTATCTTCATAGTGAGCACTAATGGATTGTTTGATTTTCTTTAGCAGAAACCACATTACCTTTCTCTCCAAAGCTTACTTTAGTGTGCAGTGATTCTACCTTTGATTTTTAAAACCCACTGATAAATGTGAAGGGAGAGTTTCAGAGTTTCTTCTCTGAAATTCTTTTAGGTGGAAATCCATTAGCTTCTTTGGCTTTCTTCTGATGTTTTTTGTAAAATGTTCATATTTCAGAAATTCGTTCTAAAAATATATTCTCTTCACTCTTAAAATGTTGTATATCTAGAGGAGGTTTTGAGTGGTAACATTTAACTTTCAAGTGATGATAAATTGTTGGTTTTTTTTTCTTACAGGATTTAATTGTGATGGGAGCCCCAGGATCATCTTATTGGACTGGCTCTCTTTTTGTCTACAATATAACTATGAATAAATACAAGGCATTTTTAGACAAAGACAATCAAGTAAAATTTGGAAGTTACTTAGGTACTGTGAAAATTGACAAACTCTATCTTATGCCTTAAGTTACCAGTAGTTTTAAATAAGGACAATTCTTCAGAAACTCTCCTAAGGATACAATCTATGAAACTTTACTTAACTTAATATTTTACGTTAACATTTGTGACTCCAGTTGTCACATTAGAGTTCTTTTTTTTTTTATTTTTACAGACTTCATTTTGATTCATTGTACACAAATGGGGTACAGCTTTTTGTTTCTATGGTTGTGCACAATGTAGATTCATACCATTCATGTAATCATACATGTACACAGGATAATGATGTCTATCTCATTCCACCATTTTTTATACCCCCGCCCCTCCTCCCTCTCATTTCCCTCTACATAATCTAAAGTTCCTGCAATCTTCTCTCACCCCCCACCCCTGCAATCCAATTATATATCATCATCCAGTTATCCCACTCCTAGGTTTCTACCCAAAGGACTTAAAATTAGCATACTATAGAAACACAGCCGCATCAACGTTTATAGCAGCTCAATTCATAATGGCTAGATTGTGGAACCAACCTATATGCCCTTCAACAGATGAATGGATAAAGAAACTGTGCTATATATACACAATGGAATATTATTTAGCCATAAATAAGAATAAAAACTATTATGGCATTTGTAGATAAATGGATGGAATTGGAGAATATCATGCTAAGTGAAATAAGCCAATCCCAAAAAACCAAAGGTACATTAGAGTTCTTAGACTACCACTCCTGGCTCTAGTCCAAGTGATTTTGCCATTCAATTTTGGAAATAGACTTGTACTTTTATGAGATAAAGTGATTAGAATGATGGTCTCCGCTGAGTGCACACTATGTCCCAGAAGCATTTTGTAAGACCTGTACCTGAGTGAACTCATTTAAATGCATGTATGAAAATGTAAAAACAGTTTCTTGAAAGACCAAATGAAAGCCAATGGTACTGTCACCAGCGTTTTGGATAAGTGGTAACATTATGAAGCATCATCTAAAAACTGCTCTTTAACCTTTGCCTTACATAAGTTCTTAGATATTTCCCAGAACTTAATTATTTTTATCATTGTTCCCCTGTCTCATTATTATTTCATCAGTCAGTGGTATGACAGTTTATCATCCATAATTCTACAGAAATAGAAAATGTTCTGGTGTTAATTCCCATAACTATAAAATAAATGCTTTCACTGTAGTTTCTTAGAAAATAGATTTGCTTAAACTATATATGCATCAAATTCAAGCATTTTGTACTTGGAAATAATTACAATAAAACAAGCAGTAACTGTCCCACTCAAACAGAAGGAATTCACTGACAATTTGACATTTTCTTATGACTGAAGGATGTTGTGAAGTGTTATTAGAAATGCAATTTGATATTATGCCTTTTATCACATAAAAATATTTTACCATTAGTGTTATAAATCCATCTTAGTAAGGGAGATTTCATGGTAAAATCTCAAATTTAGGAAGATTTTTCTTCAAAGCTTAAAATGTTTTATACACTCTCCAGTATTTCAGCTATAATCCTAGAAGCTGATCTCTGAATCTGTACAGAGACTAACAAACCAAATGTGAAGATTATATTTTCAACTTCTAGGACTTGGAAATATAAACTACATTATCAGTTTCATAGTATATATCAAAATTCCTTAAAACAAAGTAAATGACAGTTTCCAGTATTATGCTAAGCCTTCTTAATGCTCTGTTTAATGTAGTTGTTTTGAATTCAATCTCATTTAATTCTCTAAGTACAATTTGGTATATTTAACCAACTGTAAATGATGATCCTCTAGTTTCTCCTCTTTCTTGAAGGATACTCAGTGGGAGCCGGTCATTTTCGGAGTCGGCATACTACTGAGGTAGTTGGAGGAGCCCCTCAACATGAGCAGATTGGTAAAGTAAGAATTCCATTTCTATTTCTGTTTCTTCACAAAGCTTCAGCTGAATTGCATGACGCAATATAATATTAAAGGAAGAACTGTAAAACTTCTAAGGAATGAAAGATTAGAAATGATGAACAGTATATTGCATTAGTGGGATTTGGGAAAGATTTGTGGTTTTAGAAGAAATCCAGCAGAAAATCTTTCAGGAAAATTATAAAAGTTAAATTAGGCTTTTCTTATAAGTAAATAGTTTGTAATATAAATTCTCGAAAGCTGTCCAGGAAATACATTTACTGGTTAACATTTATCAAAAAGAAATGGAGTCAGCTACATGTACTATGGTAAGACTAGAAAGAAGAAAACGTTATTTTGGTTCTTGTTTTTGCTTCAAAACTATGTGAACATTGCTCATCCAGCTTTTCTGAGCCTTAGTTTTGAATAGTGAGGTAAACAATAATTTCTGTACCCTCTATGGTATCAGTAAGATAATTCCTGAGAGGATCATTTTTGTAAGTTAGACATATTAATGTGAAAGTGAACTTCTAAATCTTTTCAGGTCACTAAAATGTTTTTATAAAAATTTTACATGTTATGAAAATTGCTCTTTGATCAAACAGAAATAAGTTGTTTCCTCCTAAAGAAACTTTGATATTAACATAAACTTTCCTAATTCTTTCTCCAACTGCAGGCATATATATTTAGCATTGATAAAAAAGAACTAAATATCTTACATGAAATGAAAGGTAAAAAGGTAATATATCTCTACCTTTGGTATACCAGGGGCTTTTGTAAGTACCTGCTTTTTCTCAATGACTGGGTATGTTGTACTTTGAGACAGCTTGGCTCATACTTTGGAGCATCTGTCTGTGCTGTGGACCTCAATGCAGATGGCTTCTCAGACCTCCTCGTGGGAGCCCCAATGCAGAGTGCCATCAGGGAGGAAGGAAGAGTGTTCGTATACCTCAACTCTGGTTCGGTATGTCTGATTGCCTACAACTGGAAGTCACTTGGGAATTACCACTGAAAGTGAAACCCTTCTTATTCCAAGATTTTGAGACTGTAGATTCTTAGCCTTATTTTATTGACAAAAGTAGGTTCTAGTAGACTGATGCTGTAAAAGGGAAATGGAACATGGTGCTGAACAGGTAGCTAATTCATTTGGATACCCCAAATATGGCATGAATTGGTATGGTATTTTTCCATTCACAGTGAACACACTGCAGTACTTGAAATTTCATTTAGTTTTATTTTGACACAAATCTAATTCAAAGAAATCATTTTTATATAGCCTTCAGAATGTGGATTTTTAAATAGTTCTGTAGTTAAGGTCTTTTAAATTCAATAAATTATAAAATATTGCTGGAAATAGAAGATAAAGAATTAAAAGTTTTCTGTTACTTGATTTGAAAACAATGAGAAATAAGATGTTTTGATACAATGTTAATGCACAATTCATGTAGATAATATTATTGATAAGAATTTGAATTTGACATGATTTATTCCAAAGTGGATATATTCTTTAAATAGGTGACTAGTGACTGTGGTTACATTTTAAATCATAGGCAGTGTGTTAGAATAGAAGCTGATGACTTGATGTTTCATTTTAAAGTTCTGCTGGTCTTATCTTGCAGCTTTGCTTCTTGACATTAAATCAAAACAAAGAATTGATAGGCCTTAATGGAATCTTCTTGGCCTATTGCTTTGATTTGAAAACAAGCACAGGCTTGTGAGAAAATTGGTTCAGTTCTTAGGGCAGATTGTCTTTCAGTCAGGATTCAAAAAAGTAAAATCAGTTTCAAGAAGGTACTTGTACCCTTGCTTAATCAATGGTTTCACAGCACTTAATAAGTTCCTATTCTAAGCATAGACTAAGCTCTGTATAATTTGAAAGAAGACACCCTAGCCTTATAAAGCTGGGAGAATCTCAGAGCTCTAAATACAGAGTAGGGAAGTTATCCACAGGGATTTCGTAGGCTGTGTTTAAACCTAAATTTAATAGTAAAGGCATGCCATGCACCCAGTGATCATTAGAACTCATAGACTCCAACAGTTTTTGTTCCATAAACATTTTACATATCCAGAAATGGTCTTTCTTATGCCCAGTACATGCTCATGCTGCAAATATCTCTCTTTATAACTATTTGAGGAGAATTTTAACAGTAGCTTAATACTCCTAAAACAAAGTAGCATAGGAACTCTTTTCTGATTTAGATCTTAAACAATCTGAATGTGAAAAATAAAATCAGAGTTCCTTTCCTTAGAGAGTGAGGGAGGAGTCCTGCCCAGTAGGCAACCCTGTTACCTGGAGGTCCCACTGCTGAACACTGGGATTAATTTAGTAATTGAATTTGGCTTTTAAATCCTCTGATATAGATGAGCCTTCCTTTGTTACCATCTACCCTCCTATTTCTTTGTCTAAAGTGGCAATAACCAGTAAGTGGCCTAATACATTTATTTATCTAGTTTGCTATTGTCTGTTCTAGTGGAGTATAGACATTGTATGGAGAGAAATTGTCTGTCTTTATTTATGGCTGTTTCCTCAGAGCCTGGAATAAGTCCTGGTCAAGTAGGTGCTCCAAAATTATTTTTGAATGAACTGGAAAAAGAATGATACTTGAATGACTGACTTCCATCTATTCTACTAAAATAGCTCTTGGGTGTCCCTAGAGAACTCTTGGACACTGCTCTCTGTGATTGGAGAATATTTAAAGGTTCAGTTGCTTCAGAACTGCATTGGTTTATGTCTGTACTTTGTCTCTCCTCCCTGGACCCCCATCTCCTTCTCTCCCTTCTCGGTAAGTTAGCATTTTCCAGGAGCAATCAGTTTCATCCCTCACTCCTCTGATTTAATCACTCACTGCTTTGATGTCAGTGATTGCCTCTATAGAGATGACTCCATCCTCTTGGCTCATTTAGAATAAAATAAATGGCATTTGTATCTGGAATATAACAAAGACCATGAAAAGAGCTGAGAATAATCTTAATCTTGACGCCAGGACCTCAGAATCTGGTGAGAACATTAAATGTTAGATAAACTGAGTTGAATGCAATGTGGTAAATGTCATGATGTAAGTACAAACAAGGTAGAATAAGTGATTCCCTTTTGGATCTAGAAGGCTTCACAGAGGAAGTCATATTTGAGCAAGACAAGGAAAGGATTTTTCACTTAGAAACTGAAAGGTGAATAACACATCACAAGGGAATATTGCATATGCTTAGGGAATGACTAATAGATTTGTTTGAGAAGAGGAAAGGATTTATGATGAGTGGTGCATTTTTTTTTCTTGAACACAAGGGACTGAGATGATCAGAGTTTGCAAGAAGACTGGTAGCTATTATTGCGACAGCTCATTATTACAACATTATTACATGCCTCACTGTAATAACTCATTTTCAAAGATCTGAGATATCAGTTGACCAGTCCATGCTCCATTGCTGGTGAGATAAAGTTCCAAAAGCCAACTTGAACCATATCACTCAGAAACCTTCCAGTGGCTTCTTATCATTTGCTACTCTGAGTGAATTTTCCTACACAATCAAATTTCTATATTGAAGGTTGAAATCTGAATTTTTTTTTGTCTCATTCATTATACTATTTTCAGTAACCATTTGTTATAGCCAAAGCCTTTGGAATTTGGGTTTTACTGATAGTTTTTTCTGTATATCAAATTTATACCTTCCTGTGGATAGCTACCTTGCTTGCCATCATCTTTATGAAATCTTTTCTAGATCTTCTTTCCTTCTGCTCATTATTAACATTCTGTGCTTGCTTCAATTAAGTGTTTGTTTTCTTGACTTCTTGCTATTGCAAAGCAGTTTATACTTCCAAGTCATTTACATGCTGCACTAAGCCCTCCCTATAACTGTGAGCTTCTTAAGGAGGGAGAGTTTTATACATACACTGCCTTGTCCTCTTTCACCTGTTCACTCTGCACAGTGCATTGTCTTTAGTAAGAGCTCAATAAATATTTGTTAAATTGAATTATCAAAATGATTTATTGAATTTCCAAAGCTAGGGATCATGAGTTTGACAATTTTTTTATGTCCTCTGAGCTCTAATCATACTATTATATGTGTTGACATACTCAATAAATATTTATTGAATTGAACTGAGATGTGTGTACTAAAGCTCAGTCTGTAGTTTGTCCAACTTGTTTGACACATTAGGAAAAAAATCCATATCCAATTACAGCAGTAAATCATGTGTAAAGTTGTCAGGGAGTGTTACGATGACACCTTTTCTCTCCCTTCCTATCTAGGGAGCAGTAATGAATGAAATGGAAACAGTGCTCATTGGAAGTGACAAATATGCTTCAAGATTTGGAGAATCCATAGTTAATCTTGGCGACATTGATAATGATGGCTTTGAAGGTAATTAAAAGTATCTAATTTGGTATTTGATTTCCACTTTTCGAATGGTTCATGGAATGGAATATGATTAGCATGTTGTAGTGTTTGTCTTTCTACTGAAAAATGGAGCCAGAATGGTATGCTAAGTTTTTTCTTTCCCCTCTTAGTATTATATCTGACTTCTTCTCATTTGTCAGTTATTGATCTTTACCATTAACAATGATGATATTTAAAATACTTCATTGATTCTAAGGCATCATTGATTATAAGTTGCATTATTATTTTAGGTGCCTCTGGAAAATGCTGCCTGTTAAACTAAGACACCTACCATTTTCCTATTTTAAGAAAAATCCTCATTTCAGAAATAAAATGTGGGGGGGGGGATTGTATCATAAATTCATTGGGCCATGGTATTTAACACTTGTGCAGTAAAGACACCAACCAATCCAGCAGAGTCTTGGTGCAAGCTGGAGCAGGTCCTGGAAGGCCCTGCTGTGTTGGGCATTTCTTGCTCAGCTGCTGCCTTGTGGTAGGATTTGGGGAATTCCAGGAAAGAGTCCTGAGCAGTGGTGAGGGGCAATTGGGAGGCTTGGGGACAATGGCTGTTTACCACTGATTCTGAGGCATCTCAATTGATTATACTGTCTTAACTGTCATGTTACCCTGTACATCAGCCCTGTTGTTGAAATACCATATTTTACTGTATAATCATCACCGGCACATTAACGTATGTTCATTAGTATTCTGTGCATCCTAATATTGCACCAAAGAGAGCTTAGAAATAAATATTTTTTATTAAAAATACAGGCTCAGTTTTTTTAATAGTTTCACATAACGGTCGTACCCCACTTTTTTGTGAAAAATTTGGCCTCAAGTCTATGATAATGATGGGACAAAATACAGGTATCTGCCTCTACCAGCATTCCCTCTACTTTGCTTTTTTCACTCTAGTACTGAGTTGTGACCCAGTTTGCAAAAATTATGTATATGATGATGAATGAGTTTGAGGGGAAAATGTACAGTCTCCCAGATTTAAGCCAATAATTATTGTCAAGGCTCATAACAGTCTGCCTGATGTAGTCATTGACAGTATTTGTCTATATGAGGCTAAAACTTGGATACTAAAAATAAGTGAGGTGTGCTGCATTCTTACCTTCTTAATTTCTTCTTATACGAAAATGCTACTTTAAATGTATAAAATGCATTCTTCTGCATTGAGTACAGTGATGAGGATGTGCCATAATGAATGAAAAGGAAATACTGGCACCTTTTTATAGTTATATAATTGAATGAAAATAAGACATAAAAATAAATCTTATTTGTGGTGAATTTAAGGATCTTACCTAAAAAAAACTATAGTTAATACCATGTGTATACACCTTATTATTTCATATATATCATGAGATAATGATTCTTTAAAAAATTTATCATTTAGGAAATCTAAGTTGTGATTCCTCTACATCTTGTTTTAATTGATATATTCAGGGAAGACCACTCTCCATTTTGAATATCCTGAAATAAATGTGCATGTACATGAAAAATTATGTGCATTAAAATCTCAGTGACAAACCTATATTCTTATCAGAGTTGTAAAACCGTTAGGGACAGTAAGCAAGTTTCCCTTTCAAAATCATCCAACTACCTGAGAAAGTTCCAATTTCCAAGTGGTGTGAAGGACAGAATGATCTATTGGTGAGACTCAGGAAGAGGATGTATGAGGGGACTTTCTGGGGACAGTGCAGATTTTCACCTTGTGTATGAGAGCCAAAATTTCAGATGGTACTTGTTTCCAAGAGCCCTAAGCCTTCCACTCCTACAGGTTGCTGAAAGACTGAAAGACTGTTATTCAAGCAATTGTAATATTTCTGCACATTTTTGTGCTGTTTATAATTTCATTTATAATCCCATTTATAATTCATAATGCATTTATCCTTATACTTCAGTGAATAACAACTCATATTTTTTCTACTAAGTACACCTGTAATTTTATTTTCTATATTGCCCATAAGTGGGAGTTTTCTGCATTGTAAATATTAGGAAGACCATGATGATTTGGAAGTAAGGTCAGTGTCATGGTGATTTGGAAGTAGGGTCAGACTGGCTCGAACACTAGCTCTTCATTAAGGTCTTAATTCCCTTCTACTACATCTTCTTAGTGACACAACAGGGCATCTACATGTTATCTTTCTTTTTAAAATTTTTTACCCATGTCCCAGGGATTGAACCTGAGGCCTTAAGTATGCTAGGCAAGAACTCTGCACTGAGCTCAAGTCCCCAGCTCTAAGCATTTTTCTTTTTGTTTCCCCATCATTTCCCCCATCTTCTAGTTTATTTTTCTCAGATGTGTACAGATCCTTTGTGTTCATGGCCAGGATTGTAAGATTGTGTAGACAGGGAATCAATACCCCACCTGTTCTTTTTTCTTTCTTCTCTAGTACTAGGTATAAATCATACTTAATGACCTTTATGTAAAACTTTGTGATGCTTTGCATAGCAAAGCTGTTATTTTGACATTTGTCATATCATTTTTGTATTGTTCTTTAAAAGGAAAAATGTCAGATGATCTCATTTCCTTAGAAAAGCAAAGCGAGCCATTTTCTAAGAGATGGCTAGTCAATTTGGAAAGTAGACTGTAAAACTCAAATCAAAAATAAAAAGATGTGGAACAAGGAGGTACATAGATGGATAGACTGACCAACTTGACTTACACGACTAACAGGCCGCTAGGTAGTATTTTAGATGGTATAAGCTAAGTAGATTTGGCAAAAATACTTACTGGTTTAGAGTTTGTTTTTTTTTCTTCACCTTGATACTCATTATCTGACTTCAAGACTATATGTTTGAGTATTTTTAGAATAGAAACACATTAAGATTCTCTAATTGTAAGATTTTATACTACTATTTTATGTGCCTCTGAAATAAATATTGGCATATTATCACATCTTTCACTGAGCACTGCTTTGATACAGAGCTGGAACAGGTGCCAAGAGAGGAAATTTGGGGGCTCATGTCTGTAGTAGATGACTGTGTTGTGGTGATGGAGAGCAGGGCACTGGAATCAGACTGCAGATTTCAGTCCCCACTGCACCACCTCCTGGCCCTGAACTTGAGCAAGTTACACTTGATGCCTCAGTGTCACTGTAAAGTGGGGATCAAAAAGTACTTATCTGATATGGTTATTCTGAGGGTTAATTGAGTACATATGTGTAAATCCCCCAGCAACATATCTGCATTGTAGCCACTATATAAATTAAGATGATTATGCTCATACTAGTAATTGCTATGGTTTATACCAACATAATTAATAAATGTTTAGCTGTAAAGCAAAACCAGTTGTCAGACATCTCAGTGTTCTGTCTGTGTGCCCCAAATAAAGTTGCAAAGGCATGGAAAATCATTTTGTTATGTATTGCATATGCTTCAAATGTTTTATCATATCTTTAATAAAAGCTAAAACTTTAGTGCATTATATATCATATCTATGTTTAATCCTAGGAAGTAAGACTATGAATTTCTATTAACCACAGACTTAACATCCCCAAATGTCTTCTGCACAGAAAGAAAATTGACCTGAAAATTGGCCTTTTGTATACCTCAGCTGAAAAGGCCTATCTGTATTCTTTCAAGATATTTGCCTTAATTTAGATCACTAGTGCTAATAACTGATCCTGGAAGAATTTCTGTATCACCTCTTCATAAAGCAGGCTTGTTATTTTTCCTTGTATGGTGATCATAAATCAAGATATAGAATTCTATTTATGGCACTAGGCCACATGCTGGAATATAAACCCAGCCCTGACTAATGAAACTGCTGTGGCCAGAGGCACTTCTCCCCAGCCCTTCCCTTCGGCTCCCTCCTCTTTTCCTCCTCTTTCTCTTCCTTTTCCACCCACTGTGTTCTCTTGTGCATTTGGTCGTGCTAGGGTTACTCCAGCTCTTCCAAACCACTTGCCATTCTTCACCTGTACCATGATGCTTCTGGATCCTCTGCCTTTTGTGCAGAGGCTTTTCCTTCTGTCTAAACTGCATCTCCCCTTTTCTTATCCTAGCTGTGACCTATCAATACTTAAATCTCATCTTGGGCATCTTCATCTATGAGGAACCTTTCCTAATACCCACCACTGTCTTCGAGTGTACTGTGTTATTGTTGTATTTTTACTTGTTCTCACCAGTAGACTGAGTTCCTTTTCTGCAGTATTGCCCTGTACTGCCTGGAATATAGTAGGTGCTCAATATAGTAGGTCCAATGAATGAATAAATTAATTGGTATATTTGTATATCAAAGTTTAAAATAGTTTACACTAATCAAAAGAGGCTGGTTTTAGCATGTCTAAAAAAATAAGTATCAGTTTCTACCAATTCTTTTTAGATGAAAATAGAAAAGCTTTTGCATTTTAAAGTGTACAGTATTTAACATGGTTACATATCAAAGCTGTTTCTATTCCCATTGAAACAGTAAAAAATTACCATTCTAGTTGTTAAAAAGGTTTTTTATTTGATAGACAATATCATGAAAACAAACTTTCTGTACTTTAGATTTCAATTAAAGCAATTAAAAACTGCATATAAGTAAACACTTAAATACACTCAAGCAAACCGCATGCCTGATAAAGTAATGAAATGCTCTTGGAACTGTAAATCATCATTTTTCTCCTTTCTGCAATATATTTATAGCATATAAACACTTATGTCAGGGGTCTTATCAGTTGATCAACTTTTTGTTCTCAGTGTCACAATCTGATGTGAATCTCAATAAACTCATAAAGGAGATGCAGTCATTATTATTATTATTTTTTTTGAACCAGGGATTGAACTCAGGGACACTCAGCCACTGAGCCACATCCCCAGCCCTATTTTGTATTTTATTTAGAGACAGGGTCTCACTGAGTTGCTAAGGGCCTCGCTAAGTTGCTGAGGCTGGCTTTGAACTCGCCATCCTTCTGACTCAGCCTCCCAAGTCGCTTGGATTATAGGCGTGCACCACCACGCCTGGCCTGCAGTCATTATTTTATGGCACAACTCTGTTTACTGAAATCCTGTATATGTATGGATATTCCAGACATATTCCTTAATCACTTTCAATGGAATTCTAATTAATTTAAAAGTCACTTTCCAAATAAAACCTAGAAGCTTGAAATCAAGATTTTTGTGATTATAATATTTATAGGTTATAACAACTTATTACATACTAGATGCTATTCTAAGCACTTGACTTGAGTTATGTGTTTTTATAGCATGGCTTTCATGATAGGTGGGGAACCAAGACATGGAGGCTGAGATATAAGCATAACTGGGCACAGCAGTGCAACTGGGTTTAGACCCCTGGGGTCTGGCTGTGGGGCAGACATGTTCAGCTTCCGTGTGACACGTGTGTCTCAGACCTGTCTACTCTGCTTTCTTCCATGCACAGAGTACTCTGTGTAACCCTGTATATTATGATGATGTCAGTTTTTGTTGTTGATTTGGAGAAGAGTGTTAGTTTTTCTAAGAGAGAGCTTTCTTATGTCATGAATCAGGGATCATGAAGGTTAGTTTTCAAAGATAACTCTTTGTTTCAAGAATTTATTTTCCCACTGTTTCCATCCTGGAATAGATGTTGCTATTGGAGCTCCACAAGAAGATGACTTGCGAGGTGCTATTTACATTTACAATGGTCGGGTAGATGGGATCTCGCCAAGCTTCTCACAGGTAAGATACTGTTCTGTGTTCAAAGGCAGCTTTGGTGACAAAAGTGCCCTGAACATTTCCAGCATTTTTGTAGACTTATTTTTCTTACTTTATTCTTTCAAATGCTTAACATTTTATTTCACCATTTTCTTATACTAATGATAAAAGATCTTATTGTAAGGGATTAATAACTCTTTAAAGCCATTTTTCCTATAGGCAAGAGTTCTAGTTTACTTCCATTCTATCTTGTTTTTAGTAAAGATTTCTTTCTGAGTTTCACTAAGTTTGTGTTCTTCAGGTACTACCACACTACCCTTCTGGGGTATGCCCTTCTGGGTTTGATTAACTGTCTTTCCTTGTGGCTAATGCCTCATATTTCATGAATATTGCACAGGAAGATCAAATGTGCATATGATACTGTATTTCATTCAATAGAGTAGTAAGATGATAGCATTTTAATGACTGTTCATGGTTGAACTCTGATCTCACTTTTATATCTTGAAAAATCAGGGCACTTCACTGCATAGAAAAGACTACATTCACATGCAGAGAAGAAAAGTTTCTCCAAAGACATTTTCATGGAAACATTAGCTAGTACTGTTATGTGTGATTTGGCAAAAATGGGCATGTAGTTCTGTATTTTTAACCTGAATGATATGTACTTGCCTAGGAACAGATCCTGATTTTTCTTAGTAGGAAGAATAGCCTGATGTTTCTAAATCCTATCCTATCTGGATGGGAATTCGATATGGAATAGGAGGCAGATAACTCACTTGGTCTATTCTTCTTAAATGCTAGGGAGCAATCTGTCTTCATAAGTAACCTTTCTTCATGTGGCGGAGTAGTAGGCTCCACTATGTGATTATAGACATTTTATTTTCCAAATAACTTGTTTGGCTATTTGTGTTGGTTAAAGAAGTAAATACAGAACCTGAAAAAAAATTGAGGAGATGGAGTAAAAACGTTTTGAAAAATCTGTGCTATATAATTTTCCCTCTGTTCACCAAGAATTTTAATTTTAAAGTCACAATATAGATGTCAACTGCCCATTTCAAGCTGGAAAATTTTGCCTCTCCTACAAGCATTTAACTAGAATGCATTTGTTAGTCAATGCTCCAGGACTTGTCTGGGAAAACTCATTATTTATCTAAACCATTGTTTCTCTAAAATAATAGGTATTCAAAAAACTATTTCCTATGCAACTTGCCTATTTTT
>JAJEJO010001912.1:424246-453495 GCA_020662805.1 Glaucomys volans | reverse complement strand
TTTTTCAGAGAATTGAAGGACTTCAAATCAGTAAATCATTAAGTATGTTTGGACAGTCTATATCAGGTCAAATTGATGCAGATAATAATGGATACATGGGTAAGTATAACATTTACCTTATTTTTAAAACTGGAATAAACTTAGTTGTAGATGCTGCTGCTTTGTTATGAATATGTAGAACTGTTATGGTAGACTTCAATTTACTGATATTTTTTTCCTGTGTTTTTAAAACTTTCTTGAATTCAAGGATGGGCCAGAAATAATCAAGGGATTCCTCAGCTTTACACTGTTAGTTCCTTAATATTACATTCCTTGTTCTTAAAAAAATGATTAAAATCAATCAAACATCTGATTATGAAAAGGAATTTCTGAATGAATATTTGTAGTCCAGAAATCAAAATTTTTAGCATGTGTATCTTTACAAGTTTATATTATAAAGTTTGTTTTATTAGGAAGGGGTGAATGCTGTTTTAAGTGAATAGATTCAGACAAATGTACAATGAATTTTAAGGTGCTAGCATGTCTTTTCTAATTAATTTTCTGTAAATGGCGTTTTGATAAAGTCAAAAGGTGATGTGCAGTTAAGTATTTATGGTTGAAAAGTAAGTCTTTTTGAGTAATGACAGTCATTAATCTGAGTGGCTGTTTGTTATCCTCCAGATGTGGCAGTTGGCGCTTTTCGGTCTGATTCCGCTGTGTTGCTAAGGTAAGGTGGATACATTTCACTGCTTAATGACAATTGGGCTTAATTGTAAATGATGGGAGACAGTTTTTAAAAACAGCAGTGGTAGTGGCCTTATGATGCTCTTTTTGGTATCCTGAAATGTAATTATTTAACTTTAGGGTATGTTTCCCACTTGCATAGATATAATTAAAGAAATCATCAAAGTCAATGTTTTCAGATATATAAAAGAAAATTTCTCTTGATCTATGTACAGAAATTGAGTTGGGTTTATACACACATACTGTTAATAGAGCAGATTAATGATATTAGCCAATGAAAACTGACAAGTGCAATTATCTTAAGGAAAAATAATTCTGCAATTAAAATTGCTAATTTTATTTCCTTCTTAGGACAAGACCTGTTGTGATTGTTGAAGCATCTTTAAGCCACCCTGAGTCAGTAAACAGAACAATATTTGACTGTGTTGAAAATGGATTGCCCTCTGTGTGCATGGATCTAACACTTTGTTTCTCATATAAGGGCAAAGAAGTTCCAGGTTATATTGGTAAGTGAAGCCCACAGAATCAATGCCTGACAGTATGCAGTTCACTCATTAATATTGCAGTTATCTCTAGAGTCCTCACTCTCTCCACAATGGAGGTCTTCTTTAGAGCAGAAGAGAGCAACAATTGTGCACCTATCTTGCTGGATTCTTGAGTTGTTCTAACCAAGAATTAGGGCACGTCGAAAGGCTGTAGTTGTTTAGAAGTTATGGTAAGAAGCAAAGCAAGCGTGTCACTTACTGTACTAGTTAAAGATAAACCTCCTGAGCGTAATCTGTGAAAGCTCTCTAGGATAGAAGGAGCATCATTATAGCTCCTCTGGTTTACTGAGATCCTTATGTTTTGGTACCAGGCATGAAACTCAGCCTCATGGGTGCTATGCAAGTGCTCTCCCACTGAGCTATATCCCTTACCCTACTGAACTCTTTAAAACCTGGAGCTGCCTTAAGTTGGAAGGCCCAAGAGGGAGACATTTCCTTTTATAATCTGTCCTGTTTGAAAAATTAAAGAAGCTTATCTAGTCTAGACCCTGATTGCAATTGATAAATTGATAAATCTATAGATAGAGATATAAGATATCTTAAAGATTTACTGGCACCATCAGCTTCTGAGAACCATGCACGTTTGTGTATATAAGAATATGAATACACACACACACATATATGCCTATTTTATATATATATGCATATATATATGTGTGTGTGTGTATGTATATATACATACATATAATAGGCAACTTTTAACTAGCAGCTTTGAAGAAAGTAGCACTGATATTCTTGCAGAGCCAGGCTGTCCATAAACGCTGAGCAAACACTGATGGATATCCTCCGTCATGAGTTCTTTGTGATCATGAAGGAAGGACTTCACACAAATTGATTAGAGTAGCAGGCATAAATATATTAGAAGGGACAGCAAAAGGGAAAAAGGGATCACTCTCAAAGGAGAAAGGGTCCTCTTGGAGGGGAGAGGGTTGGGGGCTTCTCCTGTCCTACTGTTTTATTGGGGGTCCTGGGGAAGTTTCCAGAGAGTCTTGCCCAGATGCATCTCTTGACTTTTAACTGATAGCAGGATTGCAATAGACTTTCACATCCCCACTGTGAATGGTCCTACCTCATGGAGGGGAGATTTTACTGTTATGATGGCATGCTAAAGATGCAAGTCTGGGTCACTTGCCCTGTGCTGACTAATTCTAATTGAAACTTGTTCTTACAGATTCTGTGGTTGTAGGGGCTTTGCTCCTAATTATCCTGTCTCCCTGAGTACTGGAATCTGGTCTATGAAGGTCCCAAAATTTCCCCCTGCAGAGCACCTTGTGTTCTTATCAGCAGGGAGGAGCCTCGGGCCTCCTTTTCTTGCAGAAAACAGGTGGTTTGCTTAGAAATGTAGCCTATCCTATTGACTTCAATCAGGCAGGGCGGAGTGGCCTCAGGCAAGTTGCCCTTCAAAAGAAAGCATGTTCACAGAACCATCCTGCCAACCTCTTATCCCGACTGCTTATGTCTGTCTGCCACCTATCAATATGATTCATCCAAAATTGTGATTAATCCCAAAATATATATATGCTACTTTGTAAGTATTGCATTTTTTCAGCAGGTGAATGTCCCTTTTTATGTAATATTTAAGGTAGTATTTGAGTAACTGCTAGTGGAAGATAAACATGGTGGAAGATAAGCATTCCTGGGTTCTTCATTTGGATATTAATAGTTCACAGAAGTTCTGATCCCCATGAGACCTGTGGTGATCATACTTATGGCCCTGCAGGCCACTCTCATACAAATATCACCAAGGGCTGCAAACATTTAAAGACCTGAACTGAATATATGATAGAGATCTCCATCTGAGTTAGCTTATAAAGTGTACAGAATAAGCCTGGTATCTCTACTTTACCAGACTCATTTGAAATAGTGGTCTGGAAGAATCCTGGCTAGGGCTTCACTACCAAGAAGGTGTGCAAAGCCTTCCTCTGGTTATCGATTGAAAAACTGGCACCTCCAGAGCATGGCCCCAAGCAAACTACACATTAACATAGACAAGCTGATAGATTATCTGAAAGAAGCACATTGAATGGATAGGGCTGTTTCCCTTATGCAAAATCAGTGTTTCCTGTACCATCAATTCCATTGTACCACGTGGTTTTAAAAAATAGTTGAAAATAAATACATGAAACTCCATAAATAATTATAGCACTGTTGCAGAAGTCTGCTTTCTAATTGTCATAAATGATTCCTTTAAGCAGATAATTCACATTGTAAGTATCTTTAATAAAACCAGGACATTTTGCCTCTTACTAGGAGTAGGTTTTTATTCTTCCCTTTTTCATTTGCTTTTTTGTCTGAACTCTGGGAGATGAATTTGTAGATGGCTATTTCAATTACAGCTCTTTTATTCTTCAAGTTATTGAATCTGTTATTGTAATTTTGAAGTCATTTGACTTGTACTTTTATTATTTCCTAAATAAAAGGATGGTTGAAAAATTTATTTGAAATATGTAAGAGTCGTTTAGAGTTAATGCCTATGTTCCCTTGAAATAAGTAGGGGCAATCTTTCTAGAATAGTAAATTACTCCTAAGTATAAATGAACATTCCAGGAATTATATAAGTTCTTTAAAATGTCACTTACAAATTCTTGTTCCTATGTAATGAGTGACACCTTAGCAGACTATTAGACTTAGCTTACTTTGCAAAGAATTCACTTATAAATTTAGGAAATTATGGATGGAAGACAATCCAGAAGTTTTACTCACTTTTACTATTAATAACAACTTTGGTGTTGTACTTTTGAAACTTTTATAAATAGGAGAAGTAAGCTAATAACTAAAGAAGCTAATATTGTTAATAATAGAAGCCTGGAGAGAAGTTTGCAAAATGTTTTCATGGAAGTAATTTTTGAAATTTGTATTTTTAGTTGATCCTTTCATATTTGTTTAGTTTTGAAAAAGCTACATAGTGAAGAGAATTTAAAGTACTTCTAGTATTTTATATAACTTTGACTTTTTCCTCAAAAATAATAAATGTATTTAGATATTTCCTTAAGTTGATTGCAGTTCTTTCCATGTTGTTGCAGTTTTGTTTTATAACATGAGTTTGGATGTGAACAGAAAGGCAGAGTCTTCATCCCGATTTTACTTCTCTGCTAATGGAACTTCTGACTTGATCACAGGAAGCATTCAAGTATCGAGCAAAAGAGCAAATTGCAGGACACATAAAGCATTTATGAGGGTAATTATTTTTATTAATGAATATGTAAACTTCAAAACTGTCAATACAGTAAAGATCTATTGCATAGGTATCTTCTTGTAAAATGTAGTAAAAAGCAAACGCTATCCCCTCCTGAGCTGTGGACTATTGTTTCAGTTAAAGTATGAGTCCCAACCCCAATGGGTCAAAGTCCACTTTTTGCAGCATCTTTTTGTCACATTATCACACCACATCATTATTTTGAAATATTTGCCTTATTCCTTCTGCAATTTCTTTATTCCCATCCCTGTTGATCCACTTGCTCAGAAATGTACAGAATAGTTCTACAGAGCCCTATATCTATTCTGTGGCAGGTTTTTAGGGGGTGGGGGAGGTGGAGAAGTGGTTTGTTTTTCTTATGACTCCAGCAAAGCCGAATCCAACAGGACTGCATTTGGATTATGCCCCTGTCTCCACGCCAGCTTTGTCAGTGGTGTCAGTGGGAACTTGCACAGTTGTGGCACGGTAGGGATCATCTGTGTACAACAGCTCTCATGATGGTTTGGGGTATGTCCTGCCAAAGCACAGCCGATTTCATGTTTCTTTTATTAAAACACTCATTCCCAAACTGATCATCACGCTCCTCACATTGGTCAAATTTTAGCATATGAAGCAGTGCCCAGTCTTTTTCATTAGGGAATGGTGTACTTCATCAGAAAATCTATTGTCCCCCCAAAGCCAAACTATTCCCCAGAGCTCTTTCTGGGATTTCAAACAGTAGCCTCAGCTTAGAACTTAATTTTCCCTTGGATATTTATTCCAAGCAAATGCAAACAAGCATCAAGACTCCAATACACTATGCAGTACTAACAGCAATAATCCCTGTGCTATTTCCTCATTTCCCTTAACAGTTTTTATTGTTTTACTAGAAAAGAGCTATTAGATGGTTCAGAGCCAAAAGTACAGAATGATATTAATGTAACCATCATTTATATGGTAGGAGAGGGTTTTATTTTTGGCATCCTTCATAGATATGATTTTACTTAATATTAGTCAATTTTAGAGACAACTACTGAGACCATTTTAAAAGGTGATTAAAGAGCCGACATTAAATGTTCACAAAAATACACATTGTGCTGAGTTGTAAAAATGGCAGCCAGTTGACTGGTTTATTCAGCCTAATGATCTTGGCATTGTTCATATGAATAAGGAATAATCCATATTGTACACCTTCTCCATCATAAATTTGTAGTAGAAATTAAAACTTACCAGAGATTTCTCCATTTTGTGGCACATATAGTATTATGATGGGTTTGAAGGAGACAGAAGCAGTCATTGCCTAGGGGCTATGTTGTGAATGTTAGACAGAAGCACTTAGTGCTGGTGTTGGTACTTAAGCAAGGACTTAAAAAAAAAAGTGTTTCCTCTCATATCATTTTCTCTTCCTACATTACGTCGATTTGTTTGGAATACTTTAAAAACTTCTGTGTAGAAATACAGAAAGTCTACTTCAACCTTTTCATTTGCAGCAAACCCAGGGAGGAAGTAGGAACCAGAGACACAGCTGCCCCAGTTTTGAATTCTGTAAGGAGCTCTAGCTGCTACCCAGGAAGGTGGGTAACTGTCAAGAGTCCACTTTCCCCCTTCTGCCAGCATGGCAGCCCAAAGCAGTAGGAAGAACCCTTGGGCTTCTCTAGATGAAAGCACAGGGTGGCTACCAGGATTCTTCTATCTTCCTAATAGCAGAAAAAGAAGTTGGATAGTGGTCAGTTTATCTGGGTGGTTTCTGTGTTCCATAAAACATGTCCACTATCAGGTATTAATATATGTATTCATTTTAACTCAGCACCTCTTATAATGAAATGAAGTGGTGCTTGCTAATCAGGTACTGACCTCCACCTGTCGATGGATTCCCTGCCTTCTGGTTGGGCATGCTTTACTTATGATTGTCCCTACTGTGCATTACCAGTTAGGCTCAACTTACATATTCACTCAATTCTACAAATATTTACTAAAAACCTACATTGTGTCACAGTACATATTGTCAGTGAATGAAACATAAAAAGATTATTACCTCTGAGGGGTTTAGTCTAGTGAGATGGGACAATAACATAATAAAAAAGTAAAAAAGTAAATGGAAGTCAAGAGAATAAAACAGAGGAGGAGGGGATGATGGTATTTTCAGTGCTGCTGTTTGATAGAATAAGATGAAGCCTGAGAACTCATTGTGTTTGGCAATCTGGATGCTTTGGGTGATTATGATAAAAGTATTTCAGAGGGGTAGCAGGGGGAAAGAGGGAACAGGATTAGAAAGAAATTACAGGTTATGCTTTCATAAAGTTTTACTCCAAAGGTGACCAAAAAGTGGGGTTGGGAGTCAGTAGTGGAAAAAGAAAGTGGAGTGAAAAGCTGTTTTTTTATTTTTTTCCTTTTAAGAGAGGAAAAATAGCATGTTTGTGCCAATAGTCAGGCTCCAGTAGAGTGAAACTTTTGTGATTTAAGTGACATGAAAGAGTAGTTGGAACAAAATTCTTGAGAAGAGAGGTAAGGTTGATTTCACAAAGTGAGAGACTGGCTATCTACATGGACACATGCCTGTTTCCATTCATGTGCCAGCAGATTCTGGACGGATGTGGAGGCGAGGGATGGAAGTTCTCACACTCTCATTGAAGTGAGAAGCAAAGCCCTCGTCTTGTGTAGGCATGGGGGAATGGTGTTTGGAGTATGGGAAGAAGACATAGTCTGGGAGAATGGTATGGTTGTCTGATGGTGCTGAGCTCCTGGTCACAGTGGCTAGCTGGTGTAGCTAGGCTTTCTTTCCCATCACACTGGGAGTAGATGAGAGTGTGAATTATTCAGGGCTGTGGTTTTGCCAGGAGAATGAAGCACGTGAGGGACAATGTGTTGAGGGAGTATATGAGAGAATGGCTATATGTGGGGTAATGACCTTTAATCAGGGTAAAGAGGGAAGGAAGACATCAAAAGGGTGAGAATATAGGAAAATAGTTGAATTGGAGAGTCACCCACTGCCACCTTGAACCCGCAAGGGATCAGCTAATTGAGAGAAGGAGGCTAGAAAGATAAATGATACAATACATAAAAGTCCTTGGAGACTTGAAGGTGTAAGGAAAAGATTGATTCTTGATAATTATAATTCTTGATAATTTCATGCAAATAGAAGTCTTTCAACTCACTTATATTTTAAAAAAATCCATTGTATTATTTGATGATGGAGAATTTGACTGTTAATATAAACACCAGATCTCATTATAAAACTTGAGCTTTTATTAAATCCTTCTTTTAATCACATATTCTCTAGTTTCATTTTAGAACTTCTTGGAAAACAATCTAATAGTTTTAGTTTTAGTTTAAACAATCTAATAAGTGTCTACATCACTAGCATGCACATTTTCTGGTATGTTATTTTTCTGGGCCTGTGTGTTCATTTATCTGGTTGGCAGGCACATTTATTTTCTCATCTACTCATAATTAAAGCAGTAACAAATAGGATTCTTTTACATGAATGGTCAAAATTTGTCCCTCATAAAGTAGAAATGAAGGAAGAAATTGTTTTTTTAAAAAAATTTTGCTTAAAAAACTCCATTGTGGAAGTTTTATATAGTTAAAAAGATGAATGATATGCCATTTACCTGGATGGAGCTGGAGAAGATCATGTTAAGTGAAATAAGTCAGACTCAAAGTCAAGGGCCATCTATGTGTTCTCTCATGTGAAGTTAGAGAGAAAGAGTTAAGGTAAAAAAGGAATTTTCATGAAAATAGAAGGAAGACCTAGAGTACAGAGGATAGAGATTGGGGTGAGGGGAAGGAGAGCAATGGAATTGACCAAATTATATTATGTGCTTGTATGAATATATCACAATTAATCCCACTATTTTCTATAATTATGCTGCACAACGAATTTTTAAAAACCTCATTGTGGTTTAGTTGCTTACAATTATACTGAGCTATGAATTTTTAAAAGTTTTTATTTGCTCTTTTTAGTTATCCATGAAAGTAGTCTATTAATTGACATTTATATAAACATGGAGTACATCTTATTTAATTAGGTTCTCAGTCTTGTGGATATACACAATGTTGAGTTCACTGTGGTGTATTCATATGCATACATAGGAAAGTTATATCAGATTCATTTTATTGTCTTGTATATTCCCATCTCCCCTCCCTTCCTTTCATTCCCCTTTGTCTAATCCATTGAATTTCTATTCTTCCCTTACCTACCCTCCTTGTTGTGTGTTAGCATCCACCTATCAGAACATTTGGCCTTTGGTTTGGGGGATTAGCTTACTTTACTTAGTATGATAGTCTCTAACTCCATCCATTTACCAGCAAATGCCATAATTCCATTCTTCTTTATGGCTGAGTAATTTTCCATTGTATATATAAGCCATTCATCTGTTGATGGGCACCTAGGTTGGATCCAAAGCTTAGCTATTATAAATTGAGCTGCTATAAACATTGTTGTAGCTGTGTCACTGTAGTATGCTGATTTAAACTCCTTTGAAGGAGTGGTATAACTGGGTCAAAGGTGGTTCCATTATGAGTATTTTGAGGAATCTCCATACTGCTTTCCAGAGTTGTTGCACCAATTTGCAGTCCTGCCAGCAATATATAAGTATACCCTTTTCCCTATATCCTTGACAACATTTATTGTTACTTATTCTTGATGATTGCCATTCTGATTGGAGTGAGATGAAATCTCAGTGTAGCTTTAATTTGTATTTCTGTGTTTGCTAGAGATGCTCAACATTTTTTTCATATATTTGTTGACCAGTCATATTTCTTCTTCTGCGAAATATTTGTTCAGTTCCTTTGCCTATTTATTGATTGGGTTATTTGGGCTTTTTGGTGTTTTTGAGTTCTTTATATATCCTGGAGATTAATGCTCTGAGGCACAGGTGGCAAAGATTTTCTCCCATTCTGTAGGCTCTCTCTTCACATTCTTGACTGTTTCCTTTGTTGTGACGTTTTTTAGTTTGATACTATCCTATTTATCTATTTTTGATTTTACTTCTTGTGCTTTAAGAATCTTGTTGATGAGTTCAGGTTCCAAGATGCCATGATGGAGATTTGGGCCTATTTTTTCTTTTACTGGGTGCAGGATCTGGTCTAATACCTAGGTTCTTTATCTACTTTGAGATGAGTTTTTTTGTTTTGTTTTGTTTTTTTGTTAGTTTTGTTTGCAGGGTAAGAGATAGGGGTCTAATTTCATTTTGCTACCTATGGATTTCCAGTACCATTTGAAGAGACTATCTTTTCTTCAGTGTATGTTTATAGCAGCTTTGTCTAGTATGAGATAGCTGTATTTATGTGGGTTTATCTCTGCATCTTCTGTATCATTGGTCTTCATGCCTTTTTTGGTGCTCATATCATGCCATTTTTGTTACTATGGCTTGGTAGCACAATTTAAGGTCTGGTAATTGTGATTCCTGCTACTTCACTTTTCTCAGTAAGGATTGCTTTGGCTCTTCTGGGCCTCTTGTATTTCCAAATGAATTTTTGACTGATTTTTCCATTCCTATGAAGAACATCATTGAAATTTTAATAGAAATTGCATTAAAACTGTATAGCACTTTTGGTTGTATGACTATTTTTGATAATATTAATTCTGTGTGTCCAAGAACAGGGGATCTCTTTCTATCTTCTAAGGTCTTTTTTAATTTTTTTTTTTAGTGTTCTGTAATATTCATTGTAGAGGTCTTTCACCTCTGCTATTAGATTGATTCCCAAATATTTTATTTTTTGAGGCTATTGTGAATGAGATAGTTTTCCTAATTTCTCTTTCAGTCAATTCATCATTGATATATAGGAACACAATTGATTTATGGGTGTTAATTTTATATCCTGCTATATTGCTGAATTCACTTATGAGTTCCGGAAGTTTTCTGGTGGAGTTTTTTGGATCTTTTAAAAATAGAATCATATTGTCTGCAAATAGGGATAGTTTGAGTTCTTTTCCTATTCATATCCCTTTTATTTCTTTCTTCTGTCTAATTTCTGTGTCTAGAGTTTTCAGGACATGTTGAATAGAAGTGGTGAAAAGGGGCATCCCTGTCTTATTCTAGTTTTTAGAGGGAATGCTTGCAATTTTTCTCCATTTGGAATGATTTTGGCCGTGGGTTCAGCATATATAGCTTTTACAATGTTGTGATATGTTCCTATTATGCCTAGTTTTTCTAGTGGTTTGAACATGAATGGATGCTGTATTTTGTCAAATGATTTTTCTGCAGGTATTGAAATAATCATGTGATTCTTGCCTTAAAGTCTATGCATGTGATGAATTAAGTTTATTGATTTCCATATGTTGAACTAACTTTACATCCCTGGGATGAACCTCACTTGATCATGGCATACTGTCTTTTTAGTATGCTCTTGTATGCAGTTTGCCAGTGTTTTATTGAGAATTTTTGCATCTATGTTTATCAGAGATATTGGTCTGAAATTTTCTTTCCTTGATGTGTCTTTGTCTGTTTTTAGTATCAGGGTTATACTAGCTTCATAGAATGAATTTGGAAGAGTTTCCTTCTTCTCTATTTCATGGAATAATTTGAGGAGTATTGATGTTAATTCTTCTTTGAAGGTCCTGGTAGAACTTGGCTGATAATCCATCTGGTTCTTGGATTTTCTTTATTGGTAGTGTTTTGATGGCATCTTCAGTTTCATTGCTTGAAATTGATCTGTTCAAATTTTCTATGTCCTCCTGTTTCAATTTTGGTAGATCATATATCTCTAGAAATTTGTCAATTTGTCAATGTCTTCAAGATTTTATATTTTATTAGAGTATAAATTTTCAAAATAGTTTCTGATTATCATCTGTATTCTATTAGTGTCTGTTGTGATATTTCCTTTTTCATTGCAAAATTTTAGTAATTTGAGTTTTCTTTCTCTTCATTAGGTTGGCTAAGGGTTTATCTAGTTTATTTATTTTTTCAAAGAAGCAACTTTTTGTCAATTTTTTAAATTTTTTTTTTCAATTTCTCATTGATTTCAGCTTGATTTTAATTATTTACTGTCTTCTGCTTTTAGTGTTGATTTGTTCCTCTTTTTCTAGTGCTTTGAGATGTAATGTTAGGTTATTTATTTGGTGACGTTTTATTCTTTTAATGAATGAGCTCAATGCAATGAACTTTCCTCTTAACACTGCCTTCATAGTTCCCAGAGATTTTGATATGTTGTATCACTATTCTCATTTATCTCCATGTATTCTTTAATTTTATTCCTGATATCTACTGCTATCCCTTGGTCATTCAATAGTAAATTATTTAGTCTCCAGGTATTAGTGTGCCTTCTATTTTTTATTTTATCATTGATTTCTAAATTCATTTCATTATGATCTGATAGAATGCAAAGTATTATCTCTTTTTTGTATTTGCTAAGAGTTGCTTTGTGGCCTAAGATATGGTCTGTTTTTGAGAAGGATCTGTGGGCTGCTGAAAAGAAAGTGTTTTCAGTCATTAATAGATAAAATATTCTATATATATATATCTGTTAAGTCTAAATTATCAATTATATTTTTAGTTCTGTAGCTTCTTTATTTAGTTTTCATTTGGATAACATATCCAGTGCTGAGAGAGGTATATTAAAGTCACCCAGTATCATTGTGTTGTGGTCTATTTGATTCTTGAAATTGAGAAGGGTTTTTTTGATGTACATAGATGCTCCATTGTTTGGGGTATAAATGTTTGTAATTGTTATGTCTTGTGGCTGTATAGTTCCCTTAAGCAGTATGAAATATCCTTCTTTGTCACTCTTAACTTTGGCTTGAAGTCTACCTGATCTGACATGAGGATAGCAAACCTTGCTATTTATAAGATACATGTGAATGATGTTTTTTTCCTATCCTTTTATCTTCAGTCTGTGGATGTCTTTGCCTTTGAGATGAATCTCTTGGAGACAACATATTGTTGTTTCTTGTGTTTTAATCCAATTTGCCAGTCTATTTCTTTTTATTGAGTTTAGGCCATTGATAATCAATATAACTATTCACAAATTATTTTTATTCCATGTCATTTTGATTTGTTTCTGGTTTTTACTTTGAATTAGTTTCTCCTTTGACTGATTATTCTTCTAGTGTAGTTCCTCCTTTTGCTGGTTTTCTGTGTTTTGTTTTGTTTTTTTTTCATTTCCTCTTCATGAAGTGTCTTATTGAGTATGTTTTGTAGGGTAGATTTTTTAGTTGTAAATTCTTTTTTGTATATCATGGAAGATTTTTAGTTCATTGTCAGTTCCAGAGCTTAATTTTGATGGACATAGTATTGTTGGCTGCCATCCATTTTCTTTCAGAACTTGGTATATTTTTCCAAGACCTCTTAGCTTTGAAGGTCTGGGTTGAGGAAATCAGCTGAGATCTGGATTTTCTTTCCTTCTAAATGTGACTTGTCATTTTTCTCTGGCAGCCTTTACAATTTTATCTTTATTCTGTGTGGTAGGCATTTTCGTAATAATATGCCTTGGTGTGGGCCTGTTGCAATTTTGTATATTTGGGTTCCTGTTAGCCTCCTGGATTTGATTTTTCATTTCATTTTTTAGGTTTTGGAAATTTTCTGGTATTTCATTGAACATTGTGCATTTCTTTGGTTTGTATCTCCATGCCTTCATCTTTCCTGATAAATATTAAAGTTGGCCTTTTCAGGTTATCACATATTTCTTGGAAGTTCTGTTCATGGTCTCTTAACATCTTTTCTCTATGTTCAACTTGATTTTCAAAATTATATCTTTTGTCTTCATTCGTGAAATTCTGTCTTTCACATGACCTAGTCTGTTGGTGATGCTTTCCATTGAATTTTTAATTTGGTGTATTAATTCCTTCATTTCAAGGATTTCTGCCTAATTCTTTTCAGAATCTTTCTTTATCGAAGTGATCTTTCACATCCTGTATTTCCTTTCTGATTTCATTCCTTATATCATCCTTTACCTTGCAGATCAGTTTAACTATGTACATTCTAAACTCATCTCTGACATTTCTACCACTGTGGTGTCAATGGATTGTTATTGAAGTACCTTGACTTGTTTGGGGCTTTCTGTTCCCTTGCTTTTTCATGTTGTTTGTGTGTCTACCTATCACCTGTGTGGATCTGAGGCAGTGGGGTTTCCACCCTGTGGACTTAACAGTGTCTCTGAAGGTTTCCAGTACCTCACAATTTAGGGGGAGATAAATGATTGCAACAACCAATGCAAGCAATTGCACCAAATGGTTCCTGCTATAATGTCTACTATGTTAATTGTCACAACAAATAGAAACTATATAATTGGTTATTGCCTACAATAAAAACAGTAATTTTGCAAAAGGGCTTATAATTTTGAATGGTGGACAGGGAAAGAACAGAAGTGATTTAGGATGTGATGATTATGAGGGAGGAGGAGAGAAGTTAGAAGTAAAAAAGTGAAGGAAGGGTGAAAGAGAACAGTAGAGATTGGCTGTTAATGGAAGAAAAGAGAAAGAATCAAGGGAAACAGTAAGAGAAAAATATACAAAATAATTTTTTTAATTAAAAAAGAGAATCCAAAACAAAAAATTTAATATATAATCAAACATTCTATTCCTCAAAACACTGATTCTTGAAAAATAATTGGCTTCAAAAATGCTAGAAATGAGAAAAAATATGAATATGTATGAGTGTCCTTGATCCATTAAGGTTACAATTAAACAGAGAAAAGAAAAAAGAAAACAGCTTCTCTTCTCAGCAGTGTTAGGTGGGGTTGTCTGCAGCATGATGCCCCACCCTTTGGATTGCTGATATAAGAGAGGTTATCCTGTATGCAGACTTTCTGGAGGTAGTTTTTGGCTTAGGTGGTCTCCAGCTTTTTTCTGAATGCCAGTTGGTCTGGAGACTTTTTATCAGTGCCCCTCTAGGGCCCAGCAATTGCCAGTCCATGCTGGAAGACTGCACCCCAGGGGTTTCCCCTGGGTTCCACCATGTGGTGGAGGAGCCATTTCTTAGTCCACTATGTGACCTGTGGACCATTCCTGGTCTCAGGTTCAGTCTCCAAATTCAATTTTTACTGTCCCACCCTTTCAAATTCCTGGCCAGATACATCTCCCCCAGCTGGTCCTGCAAACATCTGGATTGGAGTGGGAAGAGTAGAACTGGGAGGGTGTCTATGACCAATATTCCCCTGTGTAAAACTCTCTCCATGTTTGATTTTCTCCTGTCACTTAGGCCTTCACTATGTCATGCAATGTGGATTTGCCAGGCCTGTATTTCAGGCCACACTCAGGTTTGCCAGGAATTGGCTTCCCCAGCTGCTGGTCCCCATGCTGCAGCTGCCTAATGGTTCCTTCTTCTGTTCTCTGCACACAGTCAGGAGAGATTGGCCTTCTTTCCCACATGAGGGTAGTATGCAGCACATCGTTCAGTTTAGTCGAGCAATGTCTTTTATCTCTAAACTTTCCATACCCAGATCTGCCTCAGACCTCCTAAAAATGTGAGTTCCTTTAATTCCCTTATCCCTCCACTTTGGTCATGGACAGACCACCCTGGTTGGGCCCTCTGACTATGGCAGCAGTTGTGGCCCTGGGGGTTTCTTCCTTATTTTGTTATATCCAGCCTCCTAGTCCCCAGTCTGCTTTAAACGTCCAGGTTTAAACTCCAAAAAAGTCCTCCCCCTCAACTTTATTTTTCACCCACCTTGCTGAGAAGCACCTATCTGCTTTCTTGGTTTCGTGCCACAGAGCAGCCCAAAAAGTGACCTTCTCTATTCTGCCATCTTGAAACCTCTACTTTAGTGTATTATCTATTGAAGTCCTCTTCAATTAGACACCACACTCTCCTCTATGAGAAACTGTTTTTCCATCCATACGTGTATGAAAATGAATCTGTCTGCTCTATTCAAATTTACTTTATTAGATCTATCCAGTTTATTTGGACAGATGATTTTGAAGCTGCGTTAAGGAAATCCAAACAGCAATTTGGAATATAATTAGGAATATTATAACAGGCATGGTAGGAGATTTCTCTTAATGTTTTGGTCGATGATACTTCTTGGTTGATCTTGGTGGAATCTTTGCATTAAAATAGTCACTGATATTCACAGAAAAGAAAGATGACATGTTGAAGTACCAAGTAACAGGATTGCTTGTCTGCAACATTTCCATTAAAGTCAGAAATATTTAGCTACATTGCTGGTGCAGGAATACATCTCTCCATCAATTTCCTAAAAACCAGTGAGTTCAGTGGCCTTAGCATGTTAAGTTAAAACCATGAAATCAACATGTCTATCTATGTAGTAGATTGGTTTACTCTTTTCCTTGATTTTTTGATTTTTCTGAATTTTGGGTTTTTGAAATGCAAAGAATTTATTTTTTATATGTCTTTAGGCAACTTCTAAAACCCGTCTTTTCCATAATTTCAAGTGAATGAATGTATATTTAATTAGCAAATGATGTTTTATTTATAATATTTGCCCTATTTGTTTATATTGTTAAGCAATATATGCACATAGTTTAATTAAGTAGTTTGCTCCAAAGCTGTTATTTTTTTTTAAATCATAGCACACTGTGACTGGATCCATATATGAACAAATTTCTGCTGAAAATCTATGTGCAATCAAGCTGTGTAACTACTGATATTATGCTCTTCTAAAGTGAACTGATTATTCTGGCACATTTGAATTTTTTGTCAAATATTATGTCTTTGAATCAGGATATTATCTTTCACATATTTTTGTCCCTGTGTTCTTGGAGCTACCACAATAGGGAAGAAACTCAAAGGGAAGAAACTCAAAAAATAGTTAACAAATTTGTGGAGTCAGTATTCTTAATGCTATATAAAGAATTTTATAAGGAAAAGAATCTGAGAATATTCTACTGGTACAATGCTTGGGGCATCTGTTTTCAGAGGAATCTTTTTCTCAGGAATTTGTAATGCCTAAAGCCTACCAGTTCTCTACCATCTGAACCAAACTTACCAGATAAACTGGTCAGAATTTCATGTGATGATTCTGGCTTAGGTTCCAACCTTTGACTTGTTCTCTCCTTCTCCCTCCTCAGCACCACATTGGCACTAGAGGGGCATTTCATGATCATAAATATGGTCGTCTTTTTTTTCTTAAAAACCTTCTATGAATGGTTTCCCTAATTCTCTTCAAGCATATATTAGGTGGCCCTCCTTCCTCTGTGCTTGTGTATGCACATTAGAATATTTACTTCCCACACATCTGGGTTTATGGATTATAGACAAGATGTACATTCTGACTTTTATTTTTGTAGCTCCATAACTTTTTTTGCACCCAGTAGACCAATGAATATATATCTTCAAGTATTGATGCTATGATATTTTCCATTTAATATTTTATAAATATTTTGGCCCCACCTTTTAAATTCCTTCAGTATATAAATACAGGAGGAGAACAGGGGCCTACATCTTAGCTCTCAAGTTGACCAGAAATAGATTTCCATGAAAGTCAAGCAAGAAGGCAGACTTTGGGTAATTTCAGGCATGTGCTCATTTGCATGCTTGTGGGTGCCCTGTTTTATGTAATTGTCCATAAAAATGTGGCATGGAATTTCCATTATTTTTAACATAATAGCACATGCCTGCCCAAATTAGAAATTTTAAGCAAATCTACATTTTCCCCTCCTAAATACTTTGTCACTTTAAGACATTTTTGATATTACTGCTTTTGTCCTTAGGTGGAGCTGTTAAAGTTAAATAAGTGTGAATATCTGTCAAATACAGTTCTTGCAAGAGTGCACGTACATTTTATATATTGTGAGAAAAGCATAATTAATAGCTAATTAGGATAATGAAAGTAATATACACCAGATGTAGAAGGACCTTGTGGAAAATTAGTATGAATTAGATAACATGTGATTTGGTCAATGCAAGCTTGTTGAGAAGAATTAAAACAGTGGACATGTGGAGGGACAATCAGTGACTGTCTAGCTCCTACACCTGGGGAATAATTTAATCAAGTTTGCTATTGTAATACTCAGGGCTTCAAGCTGTTCCATTTTCACAAGTGGATAACTTGGGATTTGGGCCTTGATTTGCAGCATTCCTATATGGTCAAGGCTTCATGTTGAGATGATCACTTATCAAGTAATTTAATAAAAGTATCCCTGTGCAGAAGAATGGAAAAGTAATCAGACCTCGAGTACCCTAATTCAGGCTCCAAATCTTTCACATACCATTTAATTCATAGAAGTCTAATACTTGCTATTTAATTCATTTCTATTTAATGTTCATTGGTTGGCAATAGTCCAGTTTTTTTATTTCCTCAAAATGTTCAGCAGCATTTCTTATTTTAAGAAACTAAAATTCAGCAATTCTTCAGTTGACCTACATAGCTACATTTGGAGTATTATATATGTAATAATGACCATGTCTAAGTGTTTTACATACATGGTCATTCAATCATCATAGCAATATGTAGGTATCATTAGCATCATTGTTTTCATTTTCAGATGAGATAACCAAGTCATAGATTAAGAAACTTGCCCAAAGTTACAGAGGGGTGATGGACTGAAGATTTGAAAATCAGTTCTCTACCTCCAGACTACTTGCTTTTAGCAACTTTGTTTATTGATGAGGCAAATGTGAAGAGAAGAAAAATTACATCCTTTCTGTGTATAATTATGTAAAGACATGGAATAAATTTAGTCTGTTATGTGGTGTGTGACATCTTTATTAATTAATAATTTCCTAGATTTTTAATGAAAACTTACTATAGATTAGGTTTTTTCATATCCATTAGGGAATATTGATTGAGGTACATTGAAAATAATCTATTTTAATTTGCTTTAGGCAGTGATATTTAAGCCATATTCCAATCCTGAAATGATTGGACATGTGGACCTGAAATCCTGGTCTGTTGACATTACTCAGTAGGAGGTTTGTCAATTATAGCTTTATAGGTCTACCCTGAGGAACTCAATCAAGCACAAATGTAAACTTCAAGTGTCGTTTAAGGCAATACATGTAGCCTGGGTGAAAGCGTTAGAATCTTTTTTTTTGAATGGTCGAGAAGTACTTTATTGAATCTGTTCTTTATAAAGAGAAACTGTAGGTTGAAATGGACATATGAAAATTGGAGTCAAACTGTTCTTAAACTGTTCTTCAAATGATAATTGTTAGAAAAAAATTAAATTGTATGAAAGACATTAAACTCTAACTAGTTCTTCAAATTATCTTCCAAATATTAACAGTTGTAATACTAAGAAAAATAAAGACTGCACAGACTTTTTATACTAGCTCCTGTTTTGTGGGATGTATTTGGTGGTTGTGAACTGCCCTCTCAAACTCTGATATCATTTCTACTTTTAATTTTTATTGTGCTTAAGATATTTGTTTGTTACCATGTCTTATTTCAGATAATTTGACAATTGAATTGTTATAAATCTTGATGGATTACTTTATTAGGAAAGTCTTTCTTTATTAACCTACCCTCTTAGATAAGGAGAAAAGGAAATCTGCATTGTTTAACACACTTTGGAAGTTGTATTTCTGTCTAGAGAGGTCTTAGACAAGTGCTAAGAGATGACATGTCTTATGTCTGGATTCTGTACATTTGTTTCCATAGACTGGAGATGCCAAAACACCTTTATTATCTGGTGAAGTGCTTATTTGAATCCTGAGTGTTATCAAAGTTATTCTCTTGTTGATTATTTCACTTTGTATATGTGTGTTAACAATTTTGGTAGGTATGTGTAGCGTAGAAGATACTGAATAATCAACTGAAAGGATAATTATTTTTTGCTCTTGGAAATTATGTTTTAAAAAGAAAAATAATGTCTGTGTGTAGAAATAAAGATTAAAATAAAAGAATTGACAATGAGTTATAATAAACTCAAGAGCTATTTATTTGGTGGCAGCAGACAATAAATTTTAAAAATCTAATCATTCACAAATATTTTGGCCACTTATCAATAGGAATAGGAATAAGAAATACTGCATAGGAACTAGTAGATATTAAATTTAAAAGCATGTCATACCGAGCAGAATAGATTTTGAATGGTTATGATTTTTATATAATTGATAAATATAAATCCCAAACTTTTTTTGGTGAAGTGTGAAAACACAATAAGCCTAAAAATGTGTAACTAATAATGAAATTCAATAAATTGACAAGGATATAAAATTAAATGTACAAAACTAATAACTTTCTAGTAGTCATTGTTAGAAAACGTAATGGGAAAAGATTCATAATGAATAGCAAAAAAGAATGTTTCATTGTGAATATGTAATCAGATAAATCAGATTGAATTCAAATGTTACTGAAAGAAGAATAATATTATGGCATTTGCAGATAAATGGTTGGAATTGGAGATTATCATGCTAAGTGAAATAAACCAATCCCAAAAAAATAAAGGCCGAATGTTTTCCCTGATAAGCAGATGATGATATGGAATCTGGTTGGGGGGGATCGGGGTAAGAGAGTAATGGAGGATCTTTAGATTATGTAGAGGGATATGTGAAGGGGAGGAGGTGGGGTATGAAAAATGGTGGAATGAGACAGACATCATTACCCTATGTACATGTGTGATTAACAAGAATGATATGAATGTACATTATGCACAACCATAGAAATGAAAATTTGTACCCCATATGTGTACAATGGATCAAAATGCAGTCTATAAAAATAAAAATTAAAGAAAATGTTACTGAAAGAATTAAAAAGAAAATTTGGTAAAACTGAGTGATATTTTGCTACAAGTTATTATAGGGTAATGTTAGATGGGATAAATTATTCATTAGAACTTTGAATGTTTTACAAAGAGTTTATAAATAAATAATTTTTAGATTATTATGCCAAATTATAAAAAATGCATAGAAAATAGAATGGAAGGGAATATATCCAAATACAAACTTTTGTAACTATTATTGGATGGTTATAGTTTTTCATTTTGTACTCTTTCTGTGTTTCTCATAAAGAACATGAATGCTTCTACTGTGGAAAAAATAGACGTGATCCATTTTTGGGTGCGGTGCTGGGGACTGAAGCCTTGAACACCCTAGGCAAATGCTCTAAGCAGAATCACATTCCCGGCCCTGTGTCCCAGTGTTTTTTAAGCAATTTAGATGGAAGATAAGGATTTGCTTTGGCTTCCACATGTTGTATTTGGTCATATCTTTTTTATTTCATGGCTATTTTGCTATTAATTCTCGTGGTTTTTGATTTCCTTAGAAAGATGTGCGGGACATCCTCACCCCAATTCAAATTGAAGCTGCTTATCACCTTGGGCATCACGTGATCAGCAAGCGAAGTACAGAGGAATTCCCACCACTTCAGCCAATTCTTCAGCAGAAGAAAGAAAGGGACATGATTAAAAAGACGGTAGGGATATTTTTCTTTGTTTAAAATGCTGGGTGACATAATTAAAGAAGATTTTTAAGTGGCATAATTCTGAAGCAACGATCTGGAAGTCTGAATTGTTTTTACAAAGTTGATTTATGGTTGTCTTGTTTTCCATGTTTATTTTCTTATATTCGCATTAGGATATTGAACTGAATAAGTATGCACTTAGGCACAGCATAGTTTCCCCTATATATAAAATGTAAATTTTCTCTCCTCTATGCCTTGCCACTGAAGAAAATATATTACTAGGGAGGAACCATAATGGAAGTTAAGTTGCAGTCCTGGGTTCGTTATTCCGTGTCTTCTGTTTACATTTTCTGTCACTCTCTCTCTCATTGTGTCTTTCTCATTCTCCCTACCCATGGAGTCCCTCTGTCTTCTTAGTTCAATTCCTTTGCTGAATTTTATTCATTTATAAACACAAATTTGTCACACAACAATTTCTCCTTTTATAATTTCATTATATGCTTTCTAGCTACATCCCAAGATCATCTGTATTTTAAGATAGATTCTGATTCTAATTAGTAAACTGTTTTTTCTAAGTTGTCTGAAAATATTTCAGTTTTACTGATGATGTAGTTATACTTAGGAATCCTGTTGTGATGACATTCACTGTCCAACAGCACAAAGACATAGTCAACAGGATGTATTTGGGCATGGCAATAGTATTCACTGAAACACTCACTAGTGGAACTCAGAATGTAAAAGATGACAGGGACATTTAAAGGTGTAGTTTATATCCTATCCAGGGAAAATTGTTCTAAGCTACTTTAGATACTCAAGCTTATAATCACCACTATCTAAAATACTTGAGATCAAATGAAGATAATAATTTGAGCAAATTTTCTCTTTATTCACATGAAAATATGTATGGAAGTTAGTCCCCCCCACACTCTTCTATTGAACATCAGTTTTTAGTATCAACTAATTTTAAATGTCTTTAATAATGAAAATATCAATGTTGCAAGAATACAAGCCAAAACCAATTTGTAGTTTTATTAATCTCCACTTTGGTTCTGAAAACATCTTGCTTTACAAATAGGAGTGGCAGGAAAACATCACATTTACTTAACCATTTAGAGGAAGATTTATACTTCAGCTCCCTTTGCCCCCACCCCACCAGCCCCACATAGCTATCTGTGGTCTGGCAGACCATTGGACAGTCCTGCTTCCTCTGCCTGGCTCATTCTCTGGCTTTCCATATTTCTCATTTTCTACGTCTCTCCCTCTTTCACCCATTTCTGACATTTCCCTTTCTTCCCATGCACCTTGTAGTATCCATGGATCCTATCAAAATGTTCAGAGTTAAATAAATTCTGGAACCCTTACCACAGACTACTGTTTAATTTTGTTCAGTATTTCCTCAAAGTAAAATGTCTCAATTTCTATATTTAGCCATTTTCAGTGCATATAAAATCAGTGTCCTGCCATCTGCCAAATCAAATAGGTGTCACGCTTACGTGTAATAAGGGGGATCAAAATACAGTACCAAAAAATGGAAAGGAAGAACATCTTGGCAGCTAATTTTCCCCAATTATCTGTATAGTGCCTTTAATATTTCCCAAACCTTATTTCACTTAACAAGTGTAGACTTTAAAATCTTCCTCTGTAAGAACTAAGTTCCTTTAGCCCTGCAATGGTCATTTGAATCTATGGACTCAAACTGAACTCGTAGGGGTAAAAGAGGAAGTTCCACTGATGTATTAAATTTGTTTGCCTTATGTATCATAGATGCCTTATTATTAACTGCATACAGATATATCTACTGATTGAACTAAAATTAAAAATATTGTTAAATTTTGTTTCCAGATAAACTTTGCAAGGTTTTGTGCCTATGAAAATTGTTCTGCTGACTTACAGGTTTCTGCAAAAATTGGATTTTTGAAGTAAGTTAAGATTTTTCTGTTTTTCATTAAGAGGATACAATAGGTACATGCATATGGGTTCCAAAAAGAAAGGGGTTAACCCTTTGGAACTGGCATCATTTAAACATCTATGAAGAAACAATGTCCTACGAGAGACATTAAATAATCTGTATGTCAATCAAGGGTTGCCATTTCTCAAAGAATGAGAATACATTAGCGCTAAGGCTTTACAAAGCATGTTTTAATGTTTTGTTGACAACTTTGAGTACTTTTCAGGATTTAATTGTGCCTTGGGATCATAGTCGTAGGTACGTTTTAACATTTATAAGCACCTATTCATAGGATTTGGGGTGCAAAACAGGGTTTCACTACATAATGCTTAGTTGTTTTTCACCTGGAAAACTGGTCTTATTATTCAAACTTTTATACAAAACAATGCAGATACAACAAATTTGAAAAGGAATAATTAACTTAGATCGTCTAAGTTCATAGAAGGGGAACTGGTAAAAAAAAATGCATGTAATGTGCGTGCATAGAACCACATCTAGCACATAATAACTAAATAAATATTGGTTGCTGGTGTTATTTTATAATAAAAGATGAACCACTGCAGTCTTATACCATGTCTATAGCCCTGCATTCAGGTTGTTTTGCACATCAGAGGTAAGATGTGAAAATAAGAGCAGAGAGGGAGAGAATCCACACTTCAAGTTGAGGGTGGATTATACATGGAACATAAAAGGGGAAGGGAATGGAAGGGTAACGCGGCAGGAAAATGATAAACTATTTTTTGGAGGTTGGGATATAAAAGAAGTAGTCCAGTTTGAGATGTGTTGAATTTGGGGAGACTTCTTCATGCAACTGTCCATTTAAAATCTATAGAATCATATGTGGAAATTCCTCTACATATTGGTGACTTGTGAGATTGCCTAGCAGGTGGAAATGTGAATCTTAAAGAGGAACAAACTCAAGATCAAGTCTTGGACTATGATTTTATTTAAAGAGCCTTAAAAGAATAGGAACCCCTGTCAGAGACTGAACAGAGATCTTTAGAGAACTAAGAGGAAAACCATGTCCGTGGTCAAATAATTAATGGAAACTGTAAAAAGGTGGATTTAATATTGCAGTGCAGTCAGAGATTAAATAACGTGACTCAAAGGGGTCACAGGAGTCAGCAGCTGAAAGATGGGATAAAAAGGGATCACTGCAAAATTTTAAGATAAAGAAATCTCCATTCAGTGGTAGCCAAATGAGAGTTCCTGATTAAATAGGCTCAACTGAAGAATTTTTGTGTATTAATGTTTTTTACTTAATCATGGAGGGGTTCAGAGAATGAAATGGAGAGGAACTTTGACGTAAAGCCTCGGGGGTGCTTTTCAGGCTCCACTGGAATCCCCTCCAAAGCATGCACAGTTCTTCACTTCCTCTCCTCATGCATTTTCCTTCCATCTGCAGGATGCCATCCTGCTCCCCTTCTCCTCCTCCTTGTCCAGCCCTTTCTCTCCCTTGTTTTTGGAGGATCTTTGGCTTTTAGCTGCCTGAGAGACCTCCTCCTCAGGATGCTGCTGATGGCATGGTCCTCAGGCTTAGGACATTTGAAGTAGAACCAGTGCTGGTGTGAACAGCTGGCACCAGAATTTCTGCATCCATTAGGACAGTTACAAGTTATTTCTGTTTGGTAAATGATAAATGATTTGAGGAACTTTCAAATGAAAACTCTCCTAATTAAGTTTTTAGAATCACAGTGAAAGCTTCTGTGACAAACTGCTTTGCATTTTTAGTAAATTATACTTTATCAGACCAAAATATGCCTCTCCCACTTCAGTGTCCTCTGTCCCTTTTCGGTAACAGTAGGCAAACTGAGACCATATGTTCTACACATCTCCTGGCTATAACTCCACTGGCATAAATGGTGTTTATGTGCCCCAGATCTATAAAGCTGTTTCAGGTAAATGTATTTACTCGGTAAAGAACATGCGTTTCTTAAGCCTATAATAATAAACTGCCAACAGTATACTAAACAGTGCTAATGCACGACATCTCATCTTTTCATTAAGTCGAGGTTTTCTCCTGGGTCTCTAAACTCTCAGGATGACAACACTCATTCAAATGGATTTTCACTGTTAAAATAATGGTGAACAAATGAGACTTGATGGAGACTACAAACATAATAGCAGATATTAGCCATCACATGGGCACTTTAAAATCAAATCTTTCATATAGATTACTGATATAAATGATAGTACTGCTCTTCTGTAGTTCTGTCATGCATCTAGGGTAAATGAAGCCAGCTTTCCCTAAATGATTGCTTTCATATCCATTGAGAATGCTTTTAATGGCAAGGAACAGAATACCTGACTGAGAGTGACTTAAACAATAAGGAAATTTATTTTACATAATAAGCAGTCTGCAGGAGAGGAGATTGTTGCAGTTTTGGCAAGTAGCTATCAGAGACTAGACCTTGATGGTTATCTTTCCTGTTTTGATTTTTTTCCTCCTGATTACAAAACGGCTGCAGTGGCACAAAGGTTCCCAGGAAGAAGAAAAGGTGCAAGAACAAAAGTGCTTTTTTCTTTTTGAGGCTTTCTTCTCAAGAAGGGAAGTGCCTTATCAGACTTATTCTGATAACCAGACCCCTTCATCACATGCTTTCCCTAGAATTTATCACGATTGAAGGAAAATGGAATCATCATGGTCATTTTAGAACAGCCATGATGCATTCCTTAAAGCTGAACTAGAGGCTGTTTTTTGTACTGTCAAGGGAATGCCATCTACTTCCTGAATAATCCAGGGTCTATTAGCTGCAATACAGGAAATCACTGTTGAGTAGACAATAAACAATGAGTAGCACCTGTCACTATGCTCTTAGCACCTAAAAAAGCAACTCAAGGAAATTATCCTTTTAAAATAGAGATGGTAATAAAACATACCTCACTGATATCACAAAACCTTGGCAGGAGTAATCATGTGCTTTATGTACTAAAACAAGCTAATTGCTAGTCCAGTCTTCTAAGTTCTTCTACTATCTCCCCTGGACCTCAGTGAGTTTAACCTTTACTCACTGAAATTTTCTTAAATGCCAATTAACTGATTTATTCCAGTAGGCAAAAATTTTTCAGTATTTTCTTTTTTCTTCATGTTAATAGTAAAGCCAAACAAAGGATAAAATTGCATTTAGGACTATGGGCCCCTGCTGCAGGCTGCTTGGTTAAATGAACGCATTTGACAAAGCAAAGCGTGTATGATATCAGTTTACATTATATTTACTTCTAGCATCTTGATTAAAAACCAGTTAGCTCTGAAACCCTAATTCATTTCATCAAGGCAAAGTATATTTATTATAGTGAGACATTGAAACACTTCCTGCAAAATAAAACTATATCGTTCACTTGGGAGAAACATAAAGCTGGGTGCTGCAGTATATCATTTTTCTATTTTCCTCTTTCACTTATTAAGTTATGATTCTGTATGCACACAGTGCCTTGATTTGTGTAAGTTATGTGGATTCTAGGCTGCTTTGTAAATTTCAGGTCTGCATTATGCATGTTTTAATGAAGAATGAACTATGAGTCCTGGGGACAGCTCTGGTTCAGTCTTGTCGCACTTCCAGATGTGCACCTGGTCCTTTATTGTGTCTCGCATAGAAAGCCGGTGGACATCTTTCCTGTGGCATCTTGTTAATGAATCAAGATACAGTAAGATGGACGTTTTTAAAAAGTAGAACTGTAATTATGGTAATCTGGCCGAATTGCTTAAAAATGGAAAATAAGCCACTTCTCACTGCTGAAACGTGAACGTGTGTCTCGCTCTAATCTGCTGTTGTCTTGGAACCTGGCTGCTTATGCAGTGCTTTCACCTTCTGTTGCTTGTCGAAGTGCCAGCTTCTTTCCCAGAGGTGTTCAGTGACTAATGCTTTGGTTACAAGCCAGAATATTTTATAAATGTCTATTTCTAGGCAGCTCTTCTACAAGTCTTAATTAGACTTTAATATCAAACTGAAGTTCACTTTTAGAACCTCTTAGGTTCCATCAGTTGTAACATGTTTACGGGACGGGAGGGGGATATAGCAAGGCTGGGTTCCCACTCCCCACTGGTCTGTTCAACACACACCATCAAGCAGACATGCACCCACTTAACCCAAAGGCTGCAACCAGAATGAGTAAGTCCCAGCCATGGCCCCTGTATTGGGAGAGCACACCATCATTCCATCAATTCTTCCTCCCCGAAGTGACAGCCAGGGTTAGGATTCCTGCTTTAATAGTTATTCCACATTCTTCAGCAGAATCCAGCTTCTCAAACTCAAGGTTCAGAAGCTAGAGACCGTACCCACAGAAGTGCTCTTCTTTTCTTTCTTTTCTGTTTAGAGTGCTGTGGAGTTAAAAAGACCAGGCATCCCTTTCTTCAAAGCTGCATGCCTTCTATGCCCTCTGAAGCAGTGAAGCCTCTACTGTCAGAACAATACAGAGTAGATTTTAATTACATATGGTAATATTATGTTGTATTTGACTTTATGTTCTCATCAGTTAGATTGCTGTATAGCAGAAGCCCTCCCCCGCTTTGGGAGACTGAGATCTCGGTCTCTGCCACGCAGTTGTCATTGAAGTACAAGACCTGAATATGGCTGTGTTCCAATAAAATTTTATTTACAAAACCAGGAAGAGCTATGAATTTGGACCTCAGGCAGCAGTTTATAGACCCCTCTACTCTGATTTGCTTACTTTTTCTCTGATAATTATTCAAGATATCTTTATCTTTTGTTATGTTAAATAGTTCCTTCTGAGATATATATATATATAATTTTTATTTATTTTTTATTTTATTTTTTTTTGCTTAAGTCTAATTTGTTAGTATCATGTTAGCTGGTTGTCAAACCAAGATTTAGAGATTTTAAGGAATTAATCCTGGGTTTAAAAAACAAAACAATGTTATTTTAATCTGCTCCCAGATAGACAGATATACAGAAAGGAAGGGAGAAGATTAGATATACCCAACAGAACTATATACATGTATTGACCAAAAGACTAACAGTTTCAAATTGGAAATTGCTGAAATTCTCATGAATAACTGAATGAATGAATAAATACAGTGTGGCATATTCATAAGATGGAGGGTATATGCCAATGAGAATAAGCAATTTGTAATTACGAGTACCAATATAAGTTAATCTTACAGACAAAAATTTGAGTTAAAAAAGCCATATACAAAACAACAGATATGAAGAGAATGGATTCCTCAGATATCATTTACATGAAATATAAAAATGGACAACACCAGTTTTACTACTAACAATGAGTTCTGAGGGTTGGGGCAGTGAGTAGGATGACGGGGACACATAGCATTTTTCCTGTGTAGCTAATACGTTTTTTAATCTGGGTGCCAGTCTTGTGCATGTATTCAGGTGTGTAAAAATTGATCTTTAGACTTAGGCTATATGGTTTCTCTACACACATACTTTAACAAATTATGTTTGAAATGGCAGAAAATCAGAAAAAGAGGGGAAGAATATTGAAGTATTAAGTTAACTGTTCAGTTTCTTAGAGGTATGTTTTAGCATTACAGAAGTGTGTGGGGGGGGAATGTCCAAAATATAATTTCATTTACACATTCTCAGGTTCATGAGAATTAATAATTCTGAATAATTTCTAGTAGTGGTTTTGCCAGGGTCACATAATGATGCTGCTAATTTGGTCATTTCAGTAGGTTTATCAGCAGTAGAATTTGAGGTTGTGGGGTGGGGCACAGATCACATGAATGTGGTAGTGCTAGATATTTTCTTTCTTTTCTTGGCAAAACATTTGAAATTTGTGTACCTCACAGAACAGAGAAACGTGGCTACCCAGCTATAATTTGGCAAAATTTATATTGATTCATAAACTTAAAAGTAATTAACTTATCCAGTAATTTCCTGGTTTTTTTTTTTTAACATGTCCCCTGAGTGTAGCCCAACCCATTTGTATGTTCAGTGCTTGCACCTGTGCCCACGTATATTACACACTGTGTTTCTAGGCTCAGAAACTGTGATAATCATGATCCAGTGTTTTCCCATCAAGAAAACAGTTCAGTGGTGAGGGGAACCAGACAGAGATTTGACATAGTAATGATACTGTGTTATAGAGGCACCCAGGATGCACCTGGAGGGGCAGGAACAGCATCACCTTGTACCTGCTAGGAGAAAGCAGAGCAGGGCACAACTGGAGGAACTTCTTACTGTCATTGGTGTGGAAGCTGAATCTTGAATAAGTACGGTTCTCCAAAGGAGAAGGTGTTAAAGGCAGAGAGAGAGCATGAAGCAGGACATGAGGCATCTTGCTGGGTCTGGTCCTGTTTGGAGGTTAATATAACCAAAGCAAAGAAATGAATTGCACAGTGGAAAGTGAGGCAAGGCCAGCTCTTGGAGGCTTCACATGTCAAGCCAAGGAGTTGAGACTCCTCTCAAAACCACTTAGCCTGCTCCACATGCATTGTCTGGTTTGCTTTGTTGGAAATGACCCTCTGGCAGTATGACAATTGCATTGGAGAAGAGAAGGATTTGAAACAGCGAAATCAAGTAGGGATATAATCCAGATTAACTCAAGTTAAATCATGACATTTTTTAGACTTTATTTTTAAAAAGATCTTTGGAATAGCCAACCTAAATAATCAGAATAATAGAAAAGCAAAGAACAA
>JAJEJO010001912.1:286281-418053 GCA_020662805.1 Glaucomys volans | reverse complement strand
AATCTCCACACTGCTTTCCAGAGTGGCTGCACCAACTTGCACTCCCACCAGCAATGTATGAGTGTACCCTTTTCTTTGCCACACACACTTCAGATAGAGCACTAATCTCCAGAATCTACCAAGTACTCAAAAATCTTTACACCAAGAATACTAATAACCCAGTCAATAAATGGGTCAAGGAAATGAACAGATACTTTACAGAGGAAGATCTACAAGCAATCAACAGATTCATGAAAAAATGTTCAACATCCCTTGTTATAAGAGAAATGCAAATCAAAACCACCTTAAGATTTCATTACTTTTTAAATAAAAGGATCACCAAGAAACCAGAAGTATTCCATAGTATACTTTCATAGCTAGTTGATTATGCTATTGTACACCTATAAAGATTGTTTATAATTCCTCTTCAAAGAAGACAGTTAATTAACTTTGATTTTGTTTCTATCAGGTTTGTGAATCCAACTTCCTTTGTGTATGGATCAAATGAGGAAAATGAGCCTGAAACATGCATGGCAGAGAAAATGAACTTCACTTTCCATGTAAGCAAAGTTGATTGTGTGGGTATTTGTAGCAACTGTGAAGGATGTTATTGATGAGTTGCTCCAGGGAACATCCTATTCTTACCATGGCCACAGCCGTGGCTCACTGCAGGGCTACTTCCAGGCTGCTGATGCTCTTCTCCCTTTTATCCCTGGTGCTCAAGCCTTCATCTTCTTACAGGACACGTGGGAGGGCATGCAAGAAAAGACGTGACACATGGAACAGGCAAAGTTAGGGGGTGAGCCAAATCTACTGGAGATGCATACAATGGAGTTAGACTGCAGGAAGATGTCTTTAGGGGGAAACCAGTGAAATCTCTTTTTCAGTCAAACTTTATAGTAACCCTGACATTCCCAGGTAATGTACTGCCTCCCCCTTTCCATTTAGGATCAACTTGGTCAGCCTCTTAGGCTATACAGGTTTATGACCTGTGACAAGCAATTTATCAATTATTGAATAATGTTTTTAAAAAGTAGATATTATCATGAACTGTAAGTATTAATATACTAATATAAAGCTTTTCAAATAAAGTTTCTACTATCAAACTGAAATTTTGGTTGTACCAATCTGTTGATGAGCAAATGATGTCTATAGAAGTATTTTTTGAATCAAAAGCACTGTCTAGACATTAAATTATATAACAACTTAGAGGATGTGAGTTTTGTATTAGGTATATTTTGTGAAATGCTTTTCAAAATGTTTGAGAATCACTTGTGGTACTTAACCAAAATGCAAATTACTGTGCAGATCTTTAGAAAGAATGAATTCCTATCAATTCTGTGCTATTCAAGCTTTTGTTACACTGATGTATAATAATGTCAAAACCATTCTTCACAATCCTAAGAAATGCTTGTCAGAACTCAGTGGGGATTTGCACTTTGATAAAATAAGAACCATGCTGGATTCTAGAATAAGGGTTTTTAAGTTTAATAAATATTTTTCTAATTTACAATGGAGTAAATCAGACTAGAGAAATGCAGTTTGAAGTTGTGATGAGTCTGTTCAAGTATGTAGATGTTCTTGGAGATCTGAATGTTAGTAGCATAATTGCAATTTACATTTTTTACTTACTGGCATCAGGAAGACCTGGTCTGTAGTCCTGGGTGCTGCTGGGTACCCATTGTTGATGTTTCTTTCTGCAGCAACTCTGTGGCCTAGCAATTACCACCTGTCCCAAATCTAGGGACATTCTCTTCATCTATGTCATATACATTCAGGTCTGTGACTCCTCCTTTCTCATGCAGGTATTGCTGTAAATCTTGTTTCTGACTTATAGGTTTTATAATTAAGCTCTCAGTAAGCAATATTTTGGCCCAATATCTTTCCTGAGGGCTATGTAATCCCCAAACTTATCAATAATAAAACACCATTTCCTCTTTGAGAGGTATTGAGAACCTATTGTATTTTCTTAAAAATCCAGTAGTATACCCTTTTCCAATTTTCTGAATACATTAGCATAATTACCCTGAATAAAAATACATTTGTACCCCATTTGTGTACAATGAATCAAAATGCAGTCTGTAAAAATAAAAAAATAAATAGAAAAAATACATTTTATTCACTTACTGATGATGATTATCCTTTTAGCATAGGATTTAGAATAAGAATACCAAGATCTCAGCACTCGCCACTCTTTAGCTTTCATCTTGGGAACATCATGAATACCCCTTAGCTTTTTCTTTAGCTGGTGAATAGTATAATATTGGCCCACCTCACAGGATAGTTATGAAAACCAGGTGATTGTGTCTTTACAATGTATAATGTGAAATGCAAATATATTGATAAGAATGCCTCTCAAGACTGTCTGCAATAAATCATCAGCCTGGAATTTCTGAGGTTGGGGGCAAGGCGAAGAATAGTGAAGAGAGTTTGATATTACTAAGAAAATTTTAAAATTCTCAATATGGATATTCTGTCTCTTTGCTGTGTGGCTGCCAGCTACAAACCTCCACAACTGTAAATCTTGCATGGCCAACTAAAAGCTCATTGATTTCTGTTCTTAATTCATGAAAAATATTTTTAAATTGTTTGAAATTTTTTTCCTTATCAGGTTATCAACACTGGCATTAGCATGGTTCCAAATGTTAGTGTGGAAATAATGGTACCGAATTCTTTTCTTCCTCAAACTGATAAACTCTTCAATATATTGGATGTCCAGGTAAAAATGTGTTCCATCTGACCTTTATTAGGTGTCCGAAGTACTAAATCAAATGCAAACCAAGCCTTTATTCTAAGTCAGATTGCTAAGATGGAGATTTCTGTTCACTTATAGGCACAGCTGTGAATTCACCATGCATTGAGTGTAGTATTACACATTGCTTTAGAACTGTAGAATAACATGAAACCTCTGCATTTGAGCTACAAATTAGTATGACTTTTCCCTATCTTTATTAATTATTTTAGGATAAATTCTTTGTGATGTGGACCTGTGGAAATAATTTAGCTAGTAGAATTTTCTATAAATCTTGAAGCCACTATTGGAAAATCAGGAATACAGCTTTTTATAGGAAGCAGTATTTATATTACTACTTCCAATTTTATCTCATAATATCAAAAAAGTAATCATAAAATCACTTAAATATGGTTGAGATTTAAATTTTAAAAAATCTTGAGGTGGGCTTGGAAAACAGGAAGGAGGATTGCAAGTTCAAGGCCAGCCTCAGCAACCAAGTGAAGCCCTAAGCAGCTTAGTGATACCCTGTCGTAAAATATAATGACTGGGTATGTGACTCAGTGGCTAAACACTCTTGGGTTAAATCCCCAGTACAAAAAAAAAAAAATGAAATACCATATTTAGATAGGTCATGCTATTGTTTTGTCTATACTTTTAGGCTAATTTTTAAAGGTCATTTTTCTTATTCCTCATAGTTCTGTAAGGTCAAGGCCATTTTGATCAGCTTAGGACCTATCCAACCTTCCATAGGTTTTCTGTGTTTTGGTATGTGCTTTTGCCACAGTGTCTCTCTCCCTAATCATTGTTTTCATAGTTTCAGATGTACTTAATGTAGAAAGATAAGCAATTTGAACTATTATAACATTGTATTCCTTCCAATGCAAAAAGATAATTTACTTGCTTTCTGTATTTACAGACAACGATTGGACAATGCCATTTTAAAAATTATGAAAGACAGTGTGCCTCAGAGCTGCAAAAGGGTGCAGTGGAGACCTTGAGGGGGATATTCCAATTCTTGTCAAAGACTGACAGGAGGCTATTGGTAAGTTTGTTCTTCAGGTTGCAGTTTTTGCTTTTCAACAGAAGTGAAACACTTCAAACAAATCAATGTGAGCTGTCATCTGAGTGGGAGGAGACAGCCCAGCTTTAGGTAATAGTCTTCCATACAAGGCACAAGCATGATTTGGGGGTGTGTGGCAGATTCAGGGTTAAATATATACCATTCAGTTTCATTATCTGCCAGGCAGATATTATTCTAATCTGCTCAGGACACCAAGTCACCCAGACCATCTTTGTGGCACAAGATTTTCATTCTTCTCAGCTTCGTTTATGCAAAGAAACTGGGGAAGAAATTATCACCTTCAGATGATCCAGGTTTTATAACAAACACAGAACACATAACTTAGCAAGACTCTGGTTAGGCATCTTTTTTTCCATTCTGTTCCAGACGGATGTTACTAATAAAGATGAGAACACATGCTCCAGTGTTAACACTGTATTTCTGTTGTAATTTAAAAAACAAACATTTGTGTTTTATTTAAAGCAAGGTAAGGTTCTTTTAGTGCCCCAGAGAAAGCAGATGTTTAATTCCATGTTTACAGAAAGACAGTTTCCTAAATGCCACTAAAGGGATATTTAATTTTATATAAAATATTTACACAGGTTTTTAAATGTTGAAAATTTTATTCTTTTCAAGTACTGCATGAAAGTTGATCCACACTGTTTAAATTTCTTATGCCATTTTGGGAAAATGGAAAGTGGAAAAGAAGCCAGTGTTCACATCCAGCTGGAAGGCCGGCCATCCATTTTGGAAATGGTAAGTCCATGTAGAATTTATAAATCTTATAGAAGCAGGATCATATGAAGGATCATTGTCAACAAATTGAGGCATACATATTTTGGAATAACTCATTTTATTTTTATTTACCATTCTATCTAAAACCATGGAATTATTAGGTTTAGTTTCAAAAATGTATAGATCTGATTATGAACCTTTTTGACTATCTTAATATTTCATGTAAACTTAAATTGTTTAAAAATCTAATAGAATTAAGATTTTCATAAAATCAAACATATCAAAATTTCCACAACAAAAACAATGAATTTTGAAAGGCTGAACTAAATACATCTTGGACTGCTTCCTATTGAAGTATGTATTTTTATGAAGAGTACTTTGACATAAAACTAGTTTTTTCAATTTCCTCATCTTTTAAATATCTCTAATCTCAGTAGTAGAGCAGATGCTTTTTAATGGTACTTGGGATTGAACCCTGGGTTGCTATATTTCTGAGCTACATCCCCAGCCCAAATGAAATGATTTTTGTTCACATTTAGAGCATTGTACATAGTAAGCCAAAGGTAATGGCAGTTCTTATGTGTTAAATGAAGTTTCTGAAATTACCACTGTCAAGAACAAGACATACCAAAAAGATGTCCATTTTAGTTTCAACTATGCTAAAAAGTCACAGGACCATCAGCAAGTCTTTTAAACATGTCTAGGTTTCTCGACAGTGGGCACTATTGGCATTTTGGACCATATAGGTGTTATCCTGTGAATTGTAGGGTATTTAGCAGCATCCTTAGCTTCTTTACAGTAATAGATACCCATAGTACCACTGCCCAGGCACTGATGGTCAAAGATGTCTCTAGATATTGCTGGCTATCCCCTAAGAGACAAAATCCCCTCTGTTAAAAACCACTGGTTCTAGATAATTTTATTTCCAGCTTGAAAATGTAAAGTAACCTTTATACAGCAGTTTTTAGCTTTTGAGAGTCATAGAACTCTTTAATATTCTCAGCACACATGAAAATACCTCTGAATCTAGAAAGTTCATCCAGAGATCTCTAACTCCATGAAATCTGGGTTATAAAGTACCTGCATTAGATACTTAAGTTCCTCCACAAATGAAAATTGTAATAAAATTAATGTAAAATTTTATTAATTTTATTTATAATTTTATTATAGCAGTAGTCCAAATGTATTTCATTCAGGAAAAAAAAAAAGAATCCCAAACAAGGTTAATTTGAGGAAATGTTTATTAGAAGAAAGTCTTGTTTGTGGCTAAAATGTTAATCTCTGAAAAATTACATTAGTAAAGAACCTCTGACAGTCTAATAAATACTATTTCAATCAAGTTATAGCACAGCCATACTTACTAAAAGTGTTTCAGTGAAATGATTCCATATAAATTTATGCTATTACCACAACTTTAGAACCAAAGGGAAGCACTACATTTAAATACAATTAAATTGAAGAGGAAGAAGACAAACTGTGGAAACATCTAGATAGTAAAGACCATGAAAAATTAATGTCTTAATGAAGTAAAATGATCAGGTGATGATTCTTTTTTTTAACAGGATGCAACTTCAGCACTCAGATTTGAAATAAGAGCAACAGCCTTTCCAGAACCACATCCAAGAGTTATTGAGCTTAACAAGGATGAGAATGTTGCACATGTAAGTTACCCTTTTAACTGGTCCACTGCAGTAGGGTGTTCATAATTGCTTTTGCATACTTGAGTCAGGAAATCAGTGTGTCATAAAAGACCTGGAACATTTCATCAAGAGGTGGCATTTTGCCCAACTGGCGGGAGGAAATGACACAGAGCTCTTTAGGGAATGAAGCAGGTAGCAGTGAGAACAGGATGAATTGAAGGAAGAGTCACAAAGCCCATTTCACTCACTGTTCCTGCTAGGGTTTCCTAGGGTTGTGTTAAACCAGCAAGAGAATGCGGAGGCTAATTTTAATTATTACAGGGGGCTGGAAGGAGTTTCAAAGTTTCTAACTGGTGTTTCTTTATTTTGCCTAATTCACATAGGTCCTGCTGGAAGGAGTACATCATCAAAGACCCAAGCGTCATTTCACCATAGTGATTATTTCAAGTAGTTTGCTACTTGGACTTATTGTACTTTTATTGATTTCATGTGTTATGTGGAAGGTAAGTCTTTAAAAATGCTATTTTTCCAAAGCCAGTATCATATCACAAGGTTTTTTTAAAATATATAGTAGTGTTCTCATTTTCAACAACTATCCAAACTATAATACTACTTCTGAAAAATTTAAAAAGATTTGTAAAACATTGTATATGATGTTGAATATCAATTGGGAAAGGAGTCCTGTGCTAACAGTAAAAATGCTTCTTTTTGTCTAAAGGCAAAGAATTTTTAACAAGTATTACAAATATGGTCAAAGAAAAATGTGAGCACCATGAGAAAATCTATAATGCACACACAAAAAAATTGTCTAATAAAACATTACCAAACCAAATACTTCTTTAAATCAATAATTTCAAAAAATTTTCACTGATTTCATCTCCTAAAACCCTTCATGCAGAGTTACCTGGAACATAGGTTTAAAAAGTATTGGTGTTGACTGAGTATGGCATGTTCATAACTATTCACAATTACTTAATTTTTTGTAGGCTGGCTTCTTTAAAAGACAATACAAATCTATTCTACAAGAAGAAAACAGAAGAGATAGTTGGAGTTATGTCAACAGTAAAAACAATGATGATGATTAAAAACAGATTACAAGAAAACATGAGTTTTTCTCAGATTCATCCATGTACTTCTTTGCCTAGGACCTTGGAATATATCTTAATTTGAAGGAATAATTCAAGCACTGATCACTCTTTGAAAGAGAATAACTACAAAAGCAATACGTAACAGCTGAAAAGTCCAACTTTAGATATAATGAGTGGATAGAAAAACACTACAACCTTCGAGTTATTCAAGACAATCTTGAACTTGCCGTATTTTTTGCCATATGTGCTCACTAGGCCAAGAAAATCCCACTGAATGGGCACTGGTTCATTTCGAATACATCACTGAGCCTACAGAGTGGGAGAAAATCTTTTCCACATGCACTTCAGATAGAGCACTAATCTCCAAAATTCATAAAGAACTTACAAAACTTTACACCAAAAATACAAAGAACCCAATCAATAAATGGGCCAAGGATCTGGACTCTTTACAGAAGATGTACAGGTGATCAACAAATATATGAAAAAGTGTTCAACATCTCTAGTGATTAGAGAAATGCAAATTAAAACAACTCTAAGATTTCATCTTACTCCAATTAGAATGGCTATGATCAAGAACACAAACAATAACAGATGTTGGCGTGGATGTGGGGAAAAAGGCACACTTTTACATTGCTGGTGGAGTTGCAAATTGGTACAGCCACTCTGGAAAGCAGTGTGGAGATTCCTCAGAAAACTTGGAATGGACCCACTTTTTGACCCAGTAATCCCACTCCTTGGTTTATATCCAAAGGACTTAAAATTAGCATACTACAGTAACACAGCCACATCAATGTTATAGTAGCTCAATTCACAATAGCTGACTGTGCAGCCAACCTAGATGCCCTTCAACAGAGACTTAAGATTTTTTGAAGCATGCTTTTTAAAGTCATTTAGAATTTCTAAAGTAGCTGTCCCAAATTTTCTAATGAATGAAAGAGGAAGACCATTATTTTGAAGCAGGTTTTCATCTTTAAAGATCTTTATTTGTAAAACATTTTGTATGGACTTTGCTCTAACAACCATTTTATTCCAAAATGATACACTGGTTTGAGCTTAATGGGCTGACTTGTAGAGAATTATACAGCTATGGATTTTTTTCCCTGTATATATACATTTTTAAAGAATATAAATTTTGCTATAGGTATAAATCCAGTAGCCTCCTCTAATACACTTATCAAGAGTACCCAGGAGTAAATTTTTTTTAATCTTCAAATTTTTTGTTTATAAACCATTTAAGTATTCTAATTTATATTCTGAAACAGATTGTAAATGTTGCACTTTAGCTGATATACACTGATGTAAGAAATATGAAAATTGTACCTCAATAGTGATTTTTAAAAGCTGTGCAAGGAGTGATTGGGGGGCTAACATTTCATCTATCAGGTACTGTATTAAATAGTCACTGTCCCAAATTAAGCAAATACACAAACATTTGCCTGGTTGTAATGTTCTTATCAGGTCTATAACAGCATTAGCTTCTCCAGGGAAATGGAGAAACAAAATTCACAGTTAAATGAAAAAGTTCCATACAGTGAATGTTAATAAAGTTCATTGATGTTATATATATAATGCCATCTGGATTTCTTTGTATATGTAAGAAACCTGTATATGTAAGAAAACTTTTGAACATCTGCTCTAGGAAGCAATCAAGTAGATAGACGTAAATAAGAAGATAGTCTTTACTCTTATGGGAAATACTACTTTGCTTTAAGGGCTCTGCCACCAGCTGTCCCCTTCCTCAGATTTTCCGATTCATGAAAGTTACCTGTTCACAAACCTGTGACTGGTGGCTGGAGAATGAGGAATGTACTGTGATTTGCCAAGGCATTTATTTGAGCAGCTGAGCACAAAGTCTCCTTAACTGTGTACAAGCAAAACTAAATTTATATGTATATATTTTAAGAACACTTTTGGGCAAAGATATATTTTTATGCTTTTATAATCCTTATAAAAAGCCAAGTAGCTCTTTTAGGAGAAAGTTTAGGATCGCTCACTCATGAAAAAAATCAAGCACCAATTTCCAACTGTCGTTTCAAGGATGGTCTCTAAAGAAACTACACTGGAAACCAAGAGCTATGCTTTCTGGACCCATGCATCTCAGGTACAAGAGCAGCACAGCTACTGACTGGGCTTTTGCATCATTCTAAATGTTATAAACTTTAAGTTACCTACATGATGAGTTTAAAAAACCCACCACTAGACAACTTTTTTCCTCAAAGATGGGATAATAATTCTTTGGCAAACAAGTTAGGTATTAGAAAGATTTTCAAAAACCTGGTTCTGTTTCTGGTTACACAACCAGATTTTGTGTGATTTTGGAATATAACTTTTCTAAATTAGTTACTTCATTAGTAAAATCAGGAAAGTCTTAATGAGATCTCAGTGCTGCTTGTACCAGACATAGGAAATTTAACTTAGACTTGATGGACTCAAATCCTAAAAAATAAAAAAATCCAAATGAATTATCTTGGTTAAATATTGATATGATAAAGCTTAAGTGTATGAAATGTTTCAGTTCCAATAATGCATATACAAACCAGAATTTAAATTGCTTTTGATATTTCATATTTTATCTTGATTTTCAAGTCTCCTAGAAGTTTTTTAATATCAAATATAGCAACTTTACTTTTAAAACATTTTCTTAAGATAGCTGTTTAAAGAATGAGCAATTCCTTCATTAAAATACTAGTTTGCACATTTATAAACAATTACATGTTACTTGGGAATCATTCATTTCTTCCCCACTTCCTCCATAAAGACTGATAAGTCTTGGATGCAATCTGTAAAGAATATATGTAATTTATTAGTTCATCAACCTTTTATTTCACACACATACCTAATGAGTATGGTACATAATACCACCTACAAATTGCTAGCCAGTAGACAAAACACTTCATGGCAGAGATGCCACCATTCAGATGGCTTCACAAAGCCTTAATATCTTGAACCATTTTTTAAAAATCCAATATAAAAATTATGGACACATCTGCATAGTTTATGCAGGATAATTTGGAATGCCAATGTAAAGACTCAACCAAAGAAAATGCCCTTGCACTATTGTAAGAGTTGCTGAATAAATAAAAGTTATACTTTTCTATTGAAAGTTGTGCATGCGTCATTTTATACTTCCCTGATTGACTTTTTGAATTAATTAACTGCCTGCTTTGAGGGGATTTTCCGTGCAATACTAGTGTTGGGTCTACTGGTGACATACAAAACAGTGAAATATGCTTACCTGACGTGAATCTCGGATGCAACTTCCATTAAATCCCCATCTACATTCCAAGGAAAACTGTTTTCTGAGGTAGGATCATGAGGCCCATCCTCCTCCTCTGGTCTGTATCCACTGGTGGTGTTCCTTGGATGAACTTTTACTTCTCCAACAGTGTAAGTCTCAACAAATGGAAAATTGAACTAAAAACAAATACAAATAATCATGATATTGGCTTTATCTCTAACTGCTAATGCAAATCAAGAGGGTTCACTATGGCCCCTCTCACAGGTAGATGTTATCATGCAGGCTAATGTTTTTACAGCTTTGAAACTATCACCAGGGATCAAGTTTTGTTTTTTGTTTTGGTTGAAGGAGCCTTTTTTTCCTGAAGATGGTTCAGTTGTTAGGTTGTATGATAATAGATCTTGTATGAAAAAAAAGTTTCTATGAAATATTATACATAATATTTTATATCTTGCTGTTAAAGACTGGATCATTAATATAGATCTGTTGATACAGATTTATATAATCCATTGACTTATTAACTTGTCAATTAGTTGGGGTGAAGCAAACTCCAGTGATGAAGTTTCATACTTGGAATTATGAAATAAAATGTGAAGTATATATTTTCTTCAAAGAGCCAACAAAATATGATTTTCACAGATCTTATCCTGCATCCTCCCCACTTTAAAAATGACACCAGTTTTAAGAAAACTGCTTACTGACCACTTGAGAATGTTGCAAGTTAACCTTGAATTTGCAACTTCTTTGCTTAAAGAAGCTATAAGGAAAAAGTACTACATATTCTCTGAAATAACTAAGAGCCAAATAATTTTAAGAGCAGTACAAAATATTCATTTTAGTTTTCAGACAAATGGCAGGAAATGTATCCCTTATAGATTATCTTCATAGTTTCCCCCCTATTTCCACATATAAACCTCAATGAAGCAGAGTTTTAAGAGGCAATAGGAAACTAATATTTTCCCCAACACCCTTATCTATGTCCAAAGCCAGCTCTAACAGATTGTGCAGTTCATATTGTATGATAAGGAAGCATCAGCTCCTCTGATCAAGGTGGAGTGAGAAGCTCTGAGGGGCTCTGTGGAACCAACTTTGTTTTCTGTGAGAACTACAGTAAACCTCCCACATCAGGCAGATAGTACGTGATTCATACCTGTGGAGATTTCCTCATACTTATTTATTTAAAATATTATGTGATTTAAATGAGTCATCTGTAACTGGCTGTTATGGGCTAAATTATACCTCCCCCGCAAAAAATATCAAGCCCTAATCCCAGGACCTGTGCATGCCACCTTATTTGAAAGTAGAGTCCTTATAGCTATAATCAATTAAAGATGAGCCCATTAGGGTATGCCCTAACCCTACGTGACTGATGTTCTTTCACCAGGTGATGACAGACAGGAGTGATCAAGCTGTAAGTTATAAAATGCCAAGAACTGAATCCACCACCAGCAAGTCTATGACCTTAGATCATCACACCTCTCAGAATGAAGCTTCCATTCAAACTTATTAATCATGAAGCCACAGACATTGTTAAATGGGACTTCAGGAAGTCAACAGCTTAGTATCAAGTGTGGGGTATGTTTTGGAGTGAAGTGAGTAAGAAAAGTAGTCAATTATGCAGAGAAGTGCCATGATGATGAGGTTGTGGAACTCAACAAGAGAAGTAAGAGGCCAACAGACTCTGTATGTGAGGAGAGCTTCCCCTTTGAGCTGAGAACACAGGAGACTTAGCCTGGAGGAGAGAGAAAGGAGCTCTGGAGAGAGAAAATAACATTTACAAAAGCACGGATGCACATACCCTGAAGACAGACCACAGGAGGACACAGAAAGTAGCCATGTGCAAGCTAAAGCATAGCCTCAACCTGCTGACCCCTTGAATTTCTAGCCTCTAGAACTGTGAAACAGAGTTTTGTTGTTCTGTATGTTGCGGCAGTTCTAGGAAACTACCACAATGACCAAAACACAGGGAACTGGTGATGGATGGGAGGGAAGGTTGCCACACAGGCTGGGGCTAGAATACAAAGGGACATGTATTCCATACTGAGTAAATTAGACCTCATGCTGATGATGAGAAGCAGAAATCAGATGTGTTTCTGAAACCTCCCTCTAGAAGGAAGTACAGAAAACAAGACCAGAGAAAGAAAACAAGGAGGCCTTTAGAAGCAAGAAGGGATTAAGGTTTAAATTCAAATGAGGGAAAAATTTAAAGATGAGATCCAACAAAACTAGTTGGTTGTAAGGAAGGAGCAAGAGGGGAGTCCAGAGTGACTCCAGGGTGGGTAGCAGGTGGTGCCACTGACCTGCATAGAGAAGATGGAAGGAGGAGCTAGAGGGAAGTGATAAGGTCGCCATGAACATGTGGACTCAGGGTGCTGCAGGTTCCATAACCATTGCAGCACATGGAAGGTATTGTGGCTTTGCTGATCAGAAGAGAAGACAGGACCCCTGGGAGACCACGATGCCAGAAGAGGGTATCCTGAGATGTCAAGAGGGTTGCAAATTTATCCTGGGGAAGTCCTAACACTTCAGGGTGTTAAATTATTTACCAAAAATGGTCAAAAATGAATGAGAAAAGGGGCAACTACAATAAGGGGGTCAGCAATAGGATGGAGGTTATTTTACAAAGATGGAGAACATAACAGGAGTCCCCACACCAATAGTGATTCTCAATCTATTCTACAACAGATTATATATTAACATTCACTTGTTTAACCTGGTAAATGGAGTTCAGGGAACCTGATGTTGTTCTCCTTACACCGAAGAACCATGTTTTTCCTTCCTAAAGAACCAGCACTGCTACTAATTATACAATAGATTACATAACCCTACATTTATCTGGTCTTTATAATCTTACCTAATTTACATATATTTGCATTTTTGGAAAATGTCGCCACGAAGGAAAGAGACCAAATGCACATGCACACACACACACGCACACACGCACACTCCCCAGTGTTAGTTTGATATAAATATATTGATCATTTTTAACAAATATATCAAATTAACATTGAGAGCAGTTGCCTTGGGAATCAATCTGTTTATTCTTCCTTTACAACATTATGTGAGACATTTTGGAATTTCTTTGCAAAAAATTATAGGGCAATAGCATAAACTTTAATTTCTGGAAAGAGCATTGTCAATCAGTTAAATCTAATAAAGCACAAAGGCAGTAGCTTCTAACATCAAAAAAATATGTCTGGCTGAGTACATTGAAAAAATATATCTAGGATAATAAGATCTCATTTGAAAACACTTTCCTACAGATATAGAATTATTTTCATTATATTCCATATGTCTTATTCTTTTAGGTAAGCTTTGCTTTTTGAATCAGAAGAAAGTTATTTTCACTAGAGAAAAAAAGGTATCTATAAAAATTGCCTTAGAAATTTGCCCCTTATGGAATTCTAAAAGAAACCTTCCAGACACAATTTATGTAATAGATGTCCCCCTAAAATAGAGTTCATCAAATGTACATTAATAAACTAATACTCACTTCTCAGATATTTCATAGAAAAAGATTAGGAAAAAAATCTATATCAAGGTAATGATGTTGATTATCCCTAGGAACAAGGAAAGTTGAATGCTATTCATTTTGTTTTCTTGTTTCTGTTTTCTGACAAAACAAAACAAAAACAAGTAACACGTGCTGCTTTTGAAATAAGAAAAAATGAAGTTGGTTTTAATGTTTAAAATTTAGTATAATCTTTGTGTGAACATGTTTTCATTTCTCTTGGAGGGATGAATAGGAGTAAAATTGCTAAGTCATATGGGAAAAGCATTTTAAACTTTTTAAGAAACTGCCAAAGTGTTTTCCATTCCCAAACACAATGTATCAGTGTCCAAAATGCTCCACATCCTCACTAATCCAAGAACTTTCAGTGTTTTGCAGCTATTCTAAGACATGTGTAATCATATCACCCTGTGGTACTAATTTGCATTTCAGTAATGACTACTGATATTATCTCATGTGCTTATCAGCTACTCATCTTTGCTGTTGTTGTTTTGAGAGCTATTTAAATCCTTCACATTCCATACTGTATTTTAAATCATAACATCACTTCTTACCACATAAATATAGAGCTATACTTTGTCAGTTTATAATTTAACAATTAAAATAAACTGTAATAATTTGTTAAAAATTAGTAAAATATGAAAACATACACTTTCTTTTGAAAAATCATTAAATCCACATATTTCTCCTAGACACACATCAATTACTTAGGCTAACAACCTACACTATATCGACTTGCCTTCTTTGTCTTCTTAGAGATACATATTTAAGGAAAATGTGATTATATTTGAATTTTTTAAAATGTTCAGTTTGTTACTCAATTTGTTTATCATATTGAACAATTATCAAACAATTAAACAAATAGAAGAAAACAACTGCTTGAGGACTGCCTAAGGAAGTTTGAAGTTAGGAGGTAAGAAGGGGAGTTCACAATGACTATGGTCTGGAAGCAAGTCAGCAGGTGTCATTGGCTGGATTTACTACATCCCTCCCATTGTTTGTTCTTTCCCCACTACACCTAAACCCCATTTTATAACTTTAAGAATGTGCCAGACTATAGGACATGGTTTTACAATCACACTTGTGTACCTCAAGATTCATACTGGGTCCAAATATCTGGCAAAAGAATATGGCTACTGTCTCTTCAAAGTTAATCACTTAAGTGGAAATATATATCTCTATGCATTCTTGTTTTGAATAAAATAATGTCTGTATAAAAGTGGTGTTGTGAAACATACTTGGAAATCTATTTTTAACCAGTGAACATAGGGCAGATCTGCAAATAAATGTCCGAAAAATCCAGAGCATAACTTTAGAGAGCCTGCTACCATAAAATTAAGAATGCTGATAAAACTTCAGATTTCACTACTTTTCACTGAGAAGAACAGCCTAAGTATGTGTGATTATGTTCTGAATTTGCTTCACATTTCAATAAAACAGAACATTTTCTATTTTTTTCTTTGTGCAAAAAAAAAATTAACCCATATCTCAAAAAGGTCAGTTCATATTAATACTGGTGGATGTTTTTCAAACTCTGGATGAAACACAGATTGAAAAGATTAATGTATTCAAAAGAAAATAAAGCTGCCGTCTTATGAGGCAAAGCTTGATGTCAACTCTTGAGCATCTTTTACTCCATGATTAATAGCTTTGCAAATAAGTAACAAAAAGAATGTACCATACCTGATTTTTTATAGTGGCATATCTTTTCAGGTGTTTTATAAATTGTGACCGAGAAGTGTTTCGTGCAATTATAAGAGCCATACTTCCATTATTTATTCTGAAATTAAACATTTGCATTTGACATTAAGAAGTTTTTTAAGAGACTATCAGAAACCACTCCATATCATTTCTTATAACAAATATAATGTTTACTAGAAATATTGGGAAAGATAACTTCATTATCACCATATTAAATTTACCTAAAACTCTTAAGTCATATCTTGCTGTGTTATTGTTTAAATGATGCAGGTTTTCAAATTAGTTTACTGAACCATTTGCTTCCTTCACAGCAAGCTCTTACATCAGGGCTCTTTATAAAACAAATCATCATGTGGCCTGTTCATATATAAAGACACAATTTAAGATTCACTGTAATTATTTAAAAGATGTATTATAAAATAGTTAACATGTACAAATGGTATACACATAGCTCAACATTTTCTAAAATCTAAAGTGGGGTTTAACTATTTATTTATGGGCAGAAGGTCTAAGTGACATAGGAAATGAAATAAATCAAAGTGGTCCTGGGTGGATGAAATGGAGTGAACAACTGTGCCACACATGTTCAGTTAAATGACTGAGCATTTTAATCTTGCCTAACGGTTCCATCCAATATGATAGACTGGAAATTCAGAGGTGTGATTTAGTGCCAGAACAGCCACGCACAAATGCATTAGCTTAAGAAAGCAGTTTGCAGAATCCATGCAAACGACTTCAAGCCTGATTTCAGTGCAAACATGAAGTTATCCCAAGAATAGTGACATGAAAAAGAGCTCTTTATATCTTATGAAAGCTCAGGTTAGAGCTATAAGCAACCTTAGAGATTATCTCATTGTTTACTCATTTTGTGTAGAAGAAAAAGACCACAAGAGTGTAAATGATTTGCTCAAAGACAAAGAGAAAAACAAAATGATCACCAGACCCAGAGCTCTTAATTGCCAGGGTCCAGTGTTCCTTCTTGCTATCATGCCACCTCTTTCCCTTCGGAAACAGCAACAAAATGTTCAGGGTAGTGTTATTGCATATCTTTGTTTTTTCAATTGTGTAATTTCGTAAACATGAAAAATATTACCTCTGTCTGCTTTTCAATATTTACTAGTAATTGAAACATGCTCAATGTGACTGGCACTGTTCCAAATGTCTCACATATATTAATGCATTTATTCTTAGAATATGTAGGAGAAAATTAGTTCCTATCAACAATTTGCACTGAGGTTATTTTACAGTAAGTTATATTTTATTGTAAAAATAGCTGAAAGTAGAATCTCTGTTCGATTATCCTGAATCATTCAGAAGCTGTATCTCTGACACCTTCCATTACCTGAAGGCTGGTCTAAAGGCCTTTAGAAAAATGGGCATGTTTTAACTATAAGCCACAGAAGAAATCTATAATTAGTCATCCTTTGAAATGCTCAGCAATACTGATTAAACCAGGAGGGTCAGCAGTGGAGTCCCAGGCAAGCTGAACGTTTATGGAGTTGCTTTGAAAGAGGTATGAATCAGTTGCTCCCAAAACAGCAGGACTACCTCCCAAGGAAATCCTTGAGCTAGCAGGGTTAGACAAACACTGTCTCAAGGTCTGAAGGATGCAGCTCCTGGGCCAGCTAACCGCATCTTGGTGTCTAGCAAAGGAAACTACATTTGGGAAGAATACAGCTTTCTAGGATTTCTGAGGGTGTGGAGAGGAAACAACCAGGCTCAATTTCTGAATCACACAAGCTTCAGAATCCTCCTTCCAAGTTTCAGCACTAGACATTATCAATGTGACCCTTGCCATCTGGGTTTTTATTATTAAAATTGTTAGTTTCTCTTTTTCCTTTAACTTTGGATACTTCCATGTTTATTACCTTTATAACAATCACCAAGGAAGAATTTTAAAATCACTCCCTTTTCTAGATGTTAATTGTTCTGGTTAAATATTTTGCAGGGAAGTTGAAACTAATCATTAAAATGTTATAAACTGCCAAAGTAGAGAAGTTATCCTTTCATCCCACTTACAGGGAAAATCTAGAGTTGATGTTGTTGTAGTTTAGAGGTGGAATATCTCCCAAACCCTCCTGTGTTGAAGGCTTGGTCCTTAATTCAGCAATGTTCAGAGACTTTGGGGGAAGTGACTAGATCACAAGAGCTCTGATTTCATCTATGGATTAATCCACTGATGGGTTCATAATTGAATGGACTACTGGGAGATGGTGGAAACCATAGACAGTGTGGCCAAGATAAAGGAAGTAGGTCACGGGGAGCATGCTTTGGAAGGTTGCGTATTGTCCCCTACCCCCTCTCCTCTCTCTCTCTCTCCTTTCTGGCCACTCTGAGGTGAGAAACTTTACTACAATCCCTCCACCACAATGCTCTGCCTCACCACAAGCCCACAGGAATGGACTGAATTCATGAGCCAAAATAAATCTTTTCTCTTTTAAGTTGATTTTCTCAGGTATTTTGTCACAGCAATTTAAAGTTAACACAACCTTATTTTACAACAGTCATGATCCCTTTTTCTATACAGGATTGGGATTTGGAAAAGATATTTTCAGACTCAAAATAGACAGTGGATCAAAAAATATGCAAGAGCAATAATGTCTATACTCTGTCGATCAGATTTATAAAATGTCTCAAAATTTATTTAACTGAATGTGTGTAGTGGAATCCTATGCACCATAGTTCGCATTGAGAAGAATTGAAATGTTTCCTTTAAAGTTTCAAATAAAAACACATGTGCTATCCTTTTCATGTCAAGGATATTTTGTTTGCATTAAAATAGAAGGATGCATTCACAAGAAATGTAATTAAACATTAAAATGTAATGTTTTCACCAACCAGTAAAGAAACACAAATAAGCAAAAGCAAGCAGGGTAGGCACAAAATAACAAAATTAAGTCAAGATAACCCAAGGAATATGATTTTGGCTTCAGTGATACTAAAAGGTCAATGATTATCTGGCAAATTTTCCAGTTCAACAGTTTTTCTCAACCTACTGTGAGGACAATAATGATGACAAACCCTTCAGAAACTCTAGCATTATGCCAAGAGAGACTCCCTATTAGGAAATTTCTAGCTAGCAAAGAGTAAACTGGGTATTATGAAAGAAAAAAAAATGGGCTTATAAGAAGAATATCAATGGCTCAATAAAAATGTTTACTAGGGTGAGGTCGTCACTCAGTGGTAAAGCACTTACCTAGCACTGTGTGAGGCCCTGGGTTAAAACCTCAGCACCACATGAAAAATAAATAAAGGTGTTGTGTCCATCTACAACCAAATATATTTTTTTACAAAATGCTTACTAACCTGGTATTAGGTGCCAAGCCTCTGGGTGCCATTGAACACAGGCAGGGAATTGCCATAATGCTGACATTCAAGAACTGACCCTGGATCATTTGCCATTGATCATTACAGTCTAAAGGCAATAAAAATGGTGGTTACTTTCCTCACCAAAGCATGATGCCAACACAGCCTGGCTCAGGTTGCCAGGAGGTTCTCATGGACTTACCAGATATGAGTGATCCCTGTGCCCTCCTGAAAGAGAAAAAAATAAAGAGACAAAACATGTCACACACACACATGCACATGGTACCTGTTGGATATGAGAAAATTAGAGAACCCATCATTGCATATATTAAAGATTTTCTTAAGTCGAGCACGATGGCACATGCCTGTAATCCCAGCAGCTCGGAAGGCTGAGGCAGGAGGATAGTGAGTTCAAAGCCAGCTTCAGGAAAAACAAGGCCCTAAGCAACTCAGTGAGACCCTGTCTCTAAATAAAATACAAAATAGGGCTGGGGATGTGGCTCAGTGGTTGAGTACCCCTGAGTTCAATCCCTGGTACCCAAAAACAAAAACAAAAAAAGATTTTCTTAAATAGTAAGTAAAAGCATGTGAGCAATTTTGTCCTGCCAACATGATAATGTGTTAATCTATCTAATGGTAGAAGAGTATTATAAGGAATAACAATTTTCAATTATTTTAATGAGTAGAACCCTTCCTCAGTTTGACTTTGAATAATATTTGTTTTCCACATTAGACTAAAATTCTAATGAGGGTCAAAATTGTGGGGTTTGTTTGGGTTTGAACTCATGAATATATCCAAGATGTCTAGCATACAGTAGGCACTCAAATGGCTATTGAATGAATAAATGAATGGACGCACAATTGTTTCCAAAAACAGAAGCCAAACTACATACTTACTAGAATGTGTGTAGGAGTCTATGATTCTATATTCTTGACTCTTAGTATATAAGAAGAACAACCTAAGATCACAAGTCTAGTAGATTATTTCAAAATGTTCTATGCTTTAAAGAAAGACACAGATGTTATTAGATTGAGCTTTAACTTACATTTTTGGGTCATCCTGAGAGCTGTTAAGTGGTAAAAATGATATTTCACAATCCTCTGGCCTAAAATAACAAAATTTGTTATTAATAGTCATTGACTCTGGGAAACAAAATTCTTGGTTTAAGAAAAACACTTACTGAAGCTTTGCTAGTGCCTTTATTACAGCAAAATCTCTCCGTTGGTTAGGGGACATCCATCGATATTTTTCTGCCAGAGCCAAAGTTCTTCCACCAAAGCCAAACATGGCTGAAAACCCAAAGCGAAGAAGCTTGCCCATGGTACTGAAGGTGCAGATATCAACTGGTTGTATGTGCCCTGAATATTGTATTGAATATTAGTCAGTGAATGGAGTACGTCTAGTTATCAAAATAGCGAACATCAGGGACTACATTTACTTTTCTATGGGATAGTATCTCAAGGTAGCATACACCACAATGAACATCCTTGCTTTCTCTTCATTTCTCTTTACCTACTACTATAAACGTCATTTGTAACTTTTTGAAATTCTAAGTGAAAAACCTAAAGCAGCAAAATTTGCGGCTCATTACTATGTCATGTAAAACATGGCTAAAGAAGTGATATCAAAGTAGATGCACAAAGTAAACTCAGATTTAACCATAGTTTTGCATTGCATATTTCTAAAATAAAATGTTTCAAAATTGGATGATTAATAGACTACAGATGTGTTCTGATTAAAATATTTTTCTTGTAACTTTTTTTCTTCTAATATAATCCTAGTCCTAGAGTCTTGGTTCAGTAAAACAACAGTCTATGTTATATAACCAAATAATGTCCATAGATTTTTCTTGATCTGGTTATAAAATTGTGGTTTTGAACATTATTATATGTTTTCTATCAAGCTTATAGTAAGCTTCATTTACTACTCTTTACAAAATAATATTTTGAATAAGTAATCCAAATAGTGAAGCCTTGCCTAAGTGACTTCTGGGTTTCAGAATTTCTCTGCTTTGAGAGACAAAGAACCTGTCATTACTCAGATACAACTGGCAGAAATAAAATACTGTTTCTTACATAAATAAAAACTTCCTTATGAAACAAACTTCTTTGGAAGAATTCTTACCCATTATAATGTGCAAAGTTGCAGTTACTACGTGAGGTACCCCATGAAGAGAATGTGCCAGTATGTTAGTAGATCCTGCCAAAGCAATTTTAAAACATGCGCTATCAGTATGGCATATGTTTTAAATTAACATCTGTTCTTATTTTATATAAATGTCACTATGTAATTTTCAGAATAAAAATTAATGGAAATTTATAATATCAGAAAAGTTAATGAAAACATTAGTGGAAGTATAGTTTTCCCCTGACTGCATAAATGTACATCAAATACGTATGGCATTATTTGTTGAACTTTTAAATGACTTAAAAATGAGCAAACAGAATATGGTTCCTACTTAAGTTTTTTTATATTATTATTATGAATGTCCCATTTTTCTACCCTCCCTCAAATGCTTGCTACATCAAACTTTAATGAATGGGCTTTTAGCTTTTATAGTAAAATGTTCACCAACAGCAGAAGGGTTGCTCTGGAGAGTAGTGACAAATGCATAAATAAATAAGAAAAAAACATAATAAATAAGACAAAAATTCAATATTATAAAGTCAAAGGGCATTCTCTTAAATATATTTAATGAGCCTTAGAGATAAACTCTCACCCAAATGGGACTCCTTCCTATTATTTGACCAAAAAGAAAAAAAGGTATCCTAGATGTAGTATTTAATTTTGTGTTATTTTCCAACATGTTAAAATCTGTATCTGAGAGAGACAATGAGAAAAATTTCTCATTGTCACAATCAGGATAATATAAGACTCACAAGGATTTTTCTCCACCAGCCTACAGAAGAAAAGAGTTCCCCAAATTAGGCCCCTCTGACATCTATGTGGGACTGAAATCATACAAAGGCCTGTTTCAGGAGAAATATGAGATAGATTTGTTCATTTCCAAGAGGAAAAAAAGGGGTTAAAAGTACTAAAATTAAGTGAATTAAGCTACAGTTTTTCTTGCACTAAAGAATACAGAAAAGAAGTCCAATAATAGCTGAGAGCTGCAAAAGCACAGGTATGGTGTGCTAATTACCAAGGCAAAGCCTGCTCCTGTGTTGGGTTATCATAGGCTTCCCTGTGCAGCCAGACAGGATCCTACTTCTGCCACGTGAAACTATATTCTTGAGTGTTCAATTGGAGAAGTTGAGGCAGCTTAGCCATTATCCACCAAGATACCATTGTTATTAATTATTAGGTTCCTATCTAAGCATTACTCATTAATAACCATATTTCAATTACTAATAACATACACATAATTAAGCCAGACCTCTAGTAATAATGCAAAGAAAAATTTGCCCTAACCAGTTCTTAAATCCATTCCAATTGATTCACCAAAAGGAAAGCTAGGTTCTAATACTTATTATCAAAGTATGGCCCACAGTGAAGTAGGAATGACAACACCAAGTGCTTATTAAAACGTTGGCAACCACCAGGAACAGTACAAGGATGCCCGCTTGAACCCCTTCTATTCAAAATAATACTGGAAGTCCTAGCCAGAGCAGTTGTTTAAAAGAAAGAAGTTAAAAATTGGAAAGGAAGTTAAATTATTACTGTTGCTAACAACATGATCTTATACATAGAAAACGCTAAAGACTTCACCTAAAAATTTAGAGGTAATGGACAAATTCGGTAAAAATTTCAGGATACAAAAAATCAACATAAGAGATCAGTAGTGTTTCTATAGGGACTTACCATGAACTATGTGAAAAAGAAAGAAATAAACCCATTATAATATCTGGTTCCCCCAAAGTACTTAGGAATAAATTTATCCAAGTGAATAAAATATCTTTACATTGAAAACTACAAAACATTGATGAAACTGGAGATGAGACAAATAGATGCCTCATGATGCTCAATTCATGAACTGGGAGGATGAATAATGCTGAGGTCTCCATACTACACCAAATAGCATCTCTATAGAGATTCAATGCAATCCCTATCAAAATTCTAATGGCTTTTTTAAGCAATAGAAAAAACAATCTATAAATGCATATGGAACCACAAAAGATTCCAAGTAGACAAAGAAATCTTGAGAAAAAAGAGCAAGGTTAGAGAACATCATAGTAGCTGACTTCAAAATATACTGCAAATCTACAGTAATCAAAATAGTAGGGTACTAGAAAAAGAATAAAAAACATACACATGATGCTAATGAATCGAACATGAAGCCAAGAAATACAGATCTTGAGTATTTATGGTCAACTGATTTTCTAGAAAGGTGCCAAGAAAACACAATAGGGAAAGGATGGTGTCTTCAATGAAAATGGAGATATTCACATGCAGAAGAATACAATTAGACTTTAGTCTCACATGACACACAAAACTCAACTCAAAATGAATTAAAGAATTAAAAGTAAAATCTGAAATTGTGAAACTACTGGAAATAATCATGGGAGAGGAAGGAAGGAAATGAGAAGGAAGTGTCATTGACTAAAACATTGACCAAATTATTTGGTTATATTGTATGCATGTATGAATACGAAACAACAAATTTCACTATTACATGTAATTATAATGAATCAACCAAAAATTAAAAAAACAGGAGGAAAACTCCATACCATTAGTCTGAGAGTCTTTTTGGATGATCCTTAAAGTACAGGCAAAAAAATCAAAAATAAACACCTGGAGTTAGAGCAAACTAAAATTTCTGCACATCAAACAATCAATACAGAGAGGCAAGCTACACAATGGGAGAAAAAATTTGCAAACCCTCCATTTGACCTACCTCCAAAATACAGTCCATATGTTACTTAACATATGGGTGGTGTACCCACACAAACCTAGAAGGTATGGCTACTACACACGTAGGCCATATCATACAGCCTATTCTTCCTAGGCCATAAACCTGTATTGCATATTACTATACAGAATACTGTTGGTACAAAGGCAAGTGTGCACCTAAACATTCTAAATATACCCACCAATAAAGGTACAGTAAAAAAAATTTTAAATGATACACTACTGTAATGAACGCATTTATCATGAATGGGGCTTGCAGTACTGGAAGGTGTTCTGGGCGAGTCAGTGCATGAATTGAAGGCCTAAAACATGACTGTATATTACTGTTGACTTTATAAGCACTCTTATTCTAATTTACAAAGTTCTTTTTTCAAAGTTAACCTTAGCATACTGTATATTTCTTACTTCATAAACTTCATTTTCAATTCTTTTGCTCTTTTGTAATAGAGCTTAAAATATGGATACACTATACAACTGTATAAAAATATTTTATTTATATCCTTATTCTGTAAGCTTTTATCTGTTCTTTTTAAATTTTTAAAGTTTTTGCTTTAAAAATATTTTTTGTTAAAAGCTAAACCAAACATTCATGCACATATCAGCCTAGGCCCACACAAAGTCAGATCGATGTCACTGTCCTTCACCTCCACATCTTGTCTCTTTGGAAGGTCTTCAGCTGCAGTCACACACATGGGGCTGTTTTCTCCTAAGACAGCAATGCCTTCTTCTGGAACCTCCTGAAGGACCCACCTGAGGCTCTTCTTGAGAAGGTATACTGTTTTTGGAAATATGTCTATGGTGGTTTTATTTGTTTCCTCTTTTCACCACAGATTTTCTCTTAAGCAGATAACGTACCACAAAAAAAAGATCACTCCCTATTAATGCAAACCTTTGGGGGTTGGGGTCCACATTTTCAAACTTTTTAAGAAGTTTATTGAGGTCCGCAAACACTTCCCCTTCACCGTGAATTTTCTTGGAGGTGGTTCTTTTTCTTCTCCTGCAGTTTCTTAGGAAAAAATTCTTAGGAATTTTTCAGCTCTGTTATAATATTAGGAAACCACCATTGTATATTCATGTATATAAAACATGATTATATAGCATACAGACTCATATAAGGAAGTAAAAATAAGGAAAATGAACATTTAAAATGATTTTAAAAAGGGCAAAGATTTAGAATAATCACTTCTCCAAAGAAGACATACATATAGCCAACAGGTACATGAAAAAAAAATGTCCAGTATCACTAATCAGAAATGAAATGTAAACCACAATGAGATATGACCTCACACCCATGGATGGCTGTTATAAAAAGAAAAAAAAATGTCCAGGATGTGAGGAAATTGGAATCTTGTGTACTTTTGGTGGAAATGCAAAATAGTACATTTGCTATAGAAAATAATATGGAGGTTCCTCAAAAAACAGAAAATAGAACTACCATGTGATTCAGCAATCCCACTACTGGATATTTCATTTCATGAGTATGTCAAAGAGATACTGTTCATTGCAGCATTGTTCACAATATCCATGATATGGGAGTCAACCTAAGTGTCCATCAATAATGGAATGGATAAAGAAAGTGTGGAATAAAAATTACAATGGAATATTATGTAGTTTTTAAAAAGAAGGAAATCCCATATTTTGTGATAATGTGGATAAACCTGGAGGACATTGTTCTAGTGAAATAAGGCACAGAGAGACAAATTCTGCCTGATCTCACTTATATGTGAAATCTTAAAAAAAAAAAAAAAAAAAAAAAAAGGAACTCACAGAAGCAGAGAGTAGGGGCTCACAGTACTAGGGTCTGGAGGAGGGGAAGTTTGGGGACATATTTGTCAAATGAGGCAAAATTTCAGTTAGGAAGAGTAAGTGCAAGAGATCTATTGTACAACAGGATGTCTACAGTTAAGAATGTGTGGGCTGGGGATATAGCTCAGTTGGTAGAGTGCCTGTCTTGCAAGCACAAGGCCCTGGGCTCATCCCCAGCACCAGACCGGAAAATTGCTGAGTATAGAATTGAGGTGATTTCCCCCAAATAAGTATGTGAGGTAACACGTTTCAAAATACCGTGTTGTACTTGTTAAATATATTCAATTTTAGTCAATTTAAAAATAGATGAGGAGGGCTGGGGCTGTGGCTCAGTGATAGAGTGCTTGCCTAGCATATGTGAGGCACTGGGATTGAGTCTCAGCACCACATATAAATAAATAAAAGTCTATTGACAACTAAAAAATTTAAAAAAAAGATGAGGATAAGTAATTTGAAACAGTAATTAATGGAAACAAATTAATTTTAAAAAATATTGACTCTTGGTCCACACTCCAGGCATACTGAATCAGAGACTGCAGTTTTTAAGATCCCCAGGCGATTTGTGTGCACAGTGTCTTGTTGTATGGATAGAAATGTATGGTCTATTAATCAGCAGTATTAGGATTACCTGGGAGCTTATTAAAAATGCAAATTCCTGTTTCACCTCTAAGTCATGTACTTGGGTGTGTGTGTGTGTGTGTGTGTGTGTGCACTCTCAAAGTGATCCATATGCACTCCAGGTTGGAGAACAGGTGGTTAGAAACCCATTACTCTATGGATCTTAATTCAGCCTTTCCAGTGAATTTCAACCTTCTACAGCTTGCATTTTGGCCATCCAATTGCTAATTCATCTGGAATGAACAAGAAAAATAAAGAAGAAACTAATCAATTCACTTTTCTACCCAATCAGATTTATGGTAAAGATTTTGGAGGATGCCATGTAATTAGAAATATTTAGGATTATCAATGGATTACAGTACTCCGCGAAATGCATTTCCTCCATTACCATGGTTAATTTGGAGTAGAACATAAAAGCATTCCTCTAGAAAGGCCATTTAAAAACATAATGAAATGTTGTCATGTGCAATAGAGAATGACACATATCACGACTCAAGAAAATACTATTTATTCCCTGTGAGTTGGGAGAATGCTGAGTATACCTAAGCACAAATCCTTTCAGAATGCTAGAGATGGATTTTATTTGTTTTGTAACTTTGCAACTTCTTCCTAATTCTGTAGAATTTAGCAGTGATAACTAGGCATGACCAGAAACCAGAAAATTATTTTAGTCACCTACTCTTTAATGTATACCTTAATCTTTGAATGTGGTGTTTTTTTGCATTCTGAAGAAAAAAGAAAAGTTCATGAGAAAGTTCATGTAAACTGCAAAATTATAGAGACTTCTATATTTTGTTTGAAAAATCCAAAAGATCACATTTTGTTTCAGAAAATTGCACTCTATTTGAAAAGATGTCTACATGCCAAAAGAACATGCTGCTCACATAAATAACAACGGTGTAATTTTAACATTCTCACAAAAGCTATAAATGTTCTACCTCAAGGTAAACATTTTAATTAGCCTGAAAAGTTATTTTTCTTAGCACTACCAGCAACTATGCCCACCACCCCCCTCCCCAGACCTGCTAAAATGTGCCAAATACAAAGTGTAAGGACAGAAGTAGCAGTTCATGTAAAGCAAGACAGATGAAATACCAGGCAGAAACTACAGAGGTTAAAAAAAAAAGAAAGAGAAAAGAGAAAAAAAATTGTCCTTGGAAGTGCAAGCACTTCTGCAGAACAATTAACTTAATTAACCAGACACCATGAATATTCATAAGGCTGTTAATGTCTCCCACATCCAAACAGATAAATGTGATGTAATGACTTCCTACTCAAGCATATCTAAAATTCTCATGAAAACAGCACCTACATTTTGGTTCTTTGCCTGAAATATCATAGAAATTAACAGTCCCTCGGCAATATTTTATTCTCCTCAAATTAATTGGAAAGCATGAATTTATTTATGCAAACTCTATAGGAATATAAGGTTCACAGCCATCAGTATGTGGATTGAGTCTTGTTTTACAACAACTGGATTGCTTTTTTATTTTTATGTCCTCTCAGGCTTTTTCTTCTATTCCCCCCCTCCCCACTTAATCGGAATCTCTCTGTATAGTTCCTTAGCACCAGTTCCCATAGCAACAAACACCATTCCTAATGGCCAGCAGTTCAAATACAGGCTTCCCCACATCTGATCCATTTGAGTCTGACCATAATTCAGCGGCTTAGTCTGTTGGCTCAGTAGAGTAATTTACTAAACACTCTCCCTCTGGGTGTCTCTCTCCAGGAGGCAAATGGCTTCAAAGGCAGACTGTCTCCTCATGTTCAGCTTGGAAACTTCCTGCCTAGCTCTTGTTTCCATTCTCTATCAAAAGCCCTGACTAGGCATAGCATCCTCATATTAAACACAGCCCACACATGACTTTCTCCTCCTATTTGATGGAATTAGTAAGCTGGAACTCCTATCCAACAACCAGAATTTTGGCAGCATGCTATTATCTTCTAAACAAAAAAACATTACAATGGCATTTCCACAAATACCCACTGAATACAATATACTTTCAAAATCAGAAATTTGCTTTACAGTTATAAAAATTTAATGCTATTCCTTCATTAAATCACAGCTACATATTTAAAAACAGAAGCATAACTACCAGTTTCTGTATCTAACTGCCCACTTCTTGCCAAATACAAACTTCTTGGGACACCCCTATTTCCACTTTTGGTGTATGGCAGCTAATGACCTCAGGAATTTAGGCTCTAATGAAGAGAAACAGTGACTTACTAAACATCTCTTTTGCATGGAGGGACATGTTGGAAGAGTTACACTAACTACATTCAGAACTGCTAAAATGACAAAAAAAAAAAAAAAAAAAAAGACACAAAAAATGGCCTCAAATAATTCATCCTATTTTTTCCTTTGAATTGAGGTTATTTTGTTATCTTCCACTTATGGGCCATTGTAGATTTTTCTACATGCACCTTACAATTATCAGAATATATCCTAATAATCTCCACTTTTACATTCTTGCTTTTATGACTTTATACTGTCAAAAGGCATTTGGATATGGAATAGAATAAATTTTCTTCCAAACGTGTGTTATTTTAAGAAGAAAAATATTTTTCCTCCTTTTAACAACAGTACATGTTGTTTTGGAAATGAAAAAAGAATCAATTTCCCTCATTGTTTATTTAAATAATAATTTGGGGTGGGTGCATTCTGTGTTATGTATTATAATAACATAATAAGTTTGCAGAAAGTGTTTTCTTTCCTGGGCCTGAGTCTGGCTCTAGCAGTTCTCCGTGGCTTCTACTTCCTCCTGCCCACTTCCACTGATCATTCCACATCTTGCTACAGAATGAATCCTCCTAAAACAAACTCTGTCAGCAATCCATTGTTCTCTGGGTTTTGTCTTTATTATTTTTGCAGCTAAAAAAAAAAAAAAAGCTTACTGTCATCTTTTTAGGCCAGAACCTACTAATTTTAAGGCCTAATTCAAGTGTTATTTATTCTCTATAGTCATTCTATACATTCATTCACTTGAGAAACTATTCTGCACTGTCAGGTTCTCTTCCAGCCACTGGAAATATGGCAGTGGGTGGAAAGACAACCAGCCTGACCTTGACAGAGCTCACCCTCTAGAGCTTGGATCCTCCTTCCAGTTGGAAGGAATCTTTGGGTGTTCAAGGTTTTCTGATTATAGTTCAATTACATGAGTTCCACATTTTACCTTGTAGGAAATGAAAAACATTTTGACTGTTGGGAGCCCCATCTTGATACCTCCTATCTGGTCCTATGTAACCATTAGACCTTTATATGGAAGGCATAATAATAACAATTCCATCTATTGATTGTTTGAACTATGAACTGAACCATAGTACACACCATATAATTTAGAACTACAACAAATCTGTAATGAAGTGAATGTTGAGTGAATATGAGTCAACCCCACTTTATGAATTAGAAAATTAGGCTCTAAGAGATTTTGTGTTGTCCAAAGACTCACATTTGCTAGTGGAGATGCCAGAAGTAAAGCAAGGATCCTTCAGACTCAAAGTCAGTATGTTTAACTCGTGTTACACTGTCTAAGTTAGGAAGTAGGAAAGGGAATGATGGAGGAGTCAATTTAACATTTATGGGGTTGCCCACTTGCCTGCTGGTATTAAGCCGAGGGGAAGCTGAGCTCTGACAGGAGTTAGGATTCGGTCTGTTTCCATCCCAGCACTCTTCTGGGCTCTGAGAAGCAATGCATGGGCTACTTCACTAGCAGATCCATCTCCACCAACACAGACAACTCTAGAAAAAAGAAATCGAGCAAGAGCAAAAATTTTAGAATAATTGGTAACTGCTCATAAAATCTAGACTTCTGAATATTTTACTAATCTTTCATAGTCTGTGCATGATTGCTCAAACACACATTCAATATTGTAGTATGGTCAATGGCTAAGAAGACACAAGTACTGAATAGGTAAAGGTTACTCCAAGTAGAACACCTAGATAATTCCTACAGACAAAATATTTTTATGTTCATTGAGGCATTAAAACATTTGAACATGTTAATTCACGTCCAATTCACAACTTTCAAAAGCATATAATTCTCATTTTGTTTATTAATAATACTGTCATCTGCATTTTATTTAACACCAACCAAAGTCATAAAATTCAGCTAATTTTCAATAAAGCTCTGAAAAGACAGCAATAAAAATATCATGTAAAATATGAAGCTTTCATTTAAGGAACTGCTAATTATCACCAGTACATGAATATACTAATTGCAAATCTAACCTAGTTTTCGTTGACATTCCTGCTATATGGCAATTCTAAATGTACTGTCACCACCCTTTGATTGTAGATAGTATTCCTGCTTTTTTCTTTTTTTGTTTTTTGTTTTCTGAGGTCTTATGGTAAGTTGTTTTTGGGGGAGAAAGATCCACAAAACTGATACTAGAATTTTTTTTCATACTACTTCTATTTAAAAGATGCAAAATAATCTTCAGTATCAAGAAGTCATCCATTCACCCAGCAGGAGGAGGATTTCATGTTATGGAAAGTAGGTGTTACTACTCAAGACCCACAAGGGCCGGCAGGAATGGGAAAGCATGATCAGTCTGAAGAGGTGGCAGCTTTTCTACTTTTTTTTCTTTTTTGCGGTGCTGCTACTACAGTCCATTCACATCATGTGGGAGGCCTAGCAAAAGTAGATGGGATTTTTCTAGAGAAACCAGAGGTTTTGATTTTAGGGAAAGTCTCCTAATGTATAAATACTGGCAGCTAGCCTTTGCTTTGTGTGGCACTTTTAAAAATTTAACAGTCTATGGGCTAGAATCAGAGAGAGGTTCTTAAAGAGACTGAAAGCACCATTTCCCTCCACCTTCTAGTCCCCTCACCTAGTTCAGGTGAAGACCCACCCATGGCTCCACAGGGGCTCAGCAATCCAGGTCCACTGTGTTTATGAGAGAGATTCAGGTTTTTTTCCCCAGGGCATTATTATTACCTTTTTTTATGTCTAAACTAATCCCTGGTTTTCACAAAGTAGTGACTGATTCAGAGAAAGGGGATATTATCTTATTATGACTTAGATATGAGATACCTCCCAAATGCGAGAGACAATGAAAGAAGGTTCAAAGGTGAAATAATTAGATGATGTGAATTATAGCCAAATCGGTGTATTAATAATCCCCGATAGGAATTCACTGGGTGGTACCTGAAGGCAGGTAAGGTGTGGCTGGAGGAGGTAGGTCATGGAAGGCATGCCTTTGGGGTATATATTTTGTCCTTGGTGAGCGCAGCTCTCTGCTTCCTCCTTACCATACTCTGAGCTGTTTCCCTCCTCCACACCCTTCCATCAGGATGTTCTGCCTCACCTTGGGCCCAGAGCAATGGAGTTGGCCAGTCTATGGACTGAACCTCTGAAAATGTGAGCACCAAATAAACTTTTCCTCCTCTAAAATTTGTACTTTTCAGGACTTTTGGTCATAGCAACAAGAAAAATTGACTAAAACAATTATCTACTAGGGACAAACTATACGTCAGATATGCTTATCCTTTTCTATTAAATCCTCATAATTCTGTGCCTTAGCCTTTAACTCTATCTTTATAAATGGGGAAACCAAAGTATGGTTTGAATGTTTAAAAAAATCTCCATTAAATTTTCAAACATTCTATGAATTTAGTATAAATCCTGATCCATACTAGTATACACACTGATATTTATGTATGATCTAAAAGGACCACACAAAGTCATCCAAAGAGCATCAAATTTAGCACTAAAGAACTTGACCCCTACATATGCAGGATGGCAACACTCAACTCTTGGAATCTTGCATCCAGTTCTACCACTGGGCTTCTGTCAGCTCATTTCTGGAGGTAACAGAGATGTTTTCCCATAGGATATTCTGCTACAAAAACCTTTGAAATCATGTCATGACATATACTGTTAAATATTTTGAAACTAATAGTGAATAACTACTATATATATAAAATGCAGCAGTGTTCTCAGCACTTTCCATGTGTTATCTCATTTAATATGAACAATAGATGGATAGAATAAATGCTATGGCCTCAAATTACAGATTAGGAAACTAAGAATAGAAAGAGTTAAGTACTTTCTCCATGGTCATATCACTAGTAAGTGACAGAACAGGGATTTGAAACAAGGCAATTTGACCTTAAAGACTGCACTATATTATGCTTCTTTTCTACATAGGAAAACCAATGAAAGCAGCCTTAGAAGAATTTTATTAATTTGAAAATTAGTTTGAAAAACCATAAAACTAAGCCAAATATAATGACTGAGGAAGAAAGGAAGATATGTATTTATTTGTCAACAACTACTAATCATTAAAATCCTGTCTGGATATAGTTCCTCAACCTAAGAGATAGGCTTAAATAATGCTTAATACAAAAACATCACAGGAGGTTGGATACCACAGGAGAAAAAACATTCAAACTTCTTTATGAATTTAATTCAACTACACTTAAAGCTACTCCAAAACATGAGTCTTACAGTAATTATTCCTTACTATATGGAATATCTTCTTGTTTTTAGAGTAAGTAAACTCTTTACAGCCATGGCTCCATGCAGAACGGTTTAGACTAGAAAAGTAAAATTGAGGGGTTAATACTTTATTTCCCCTTTGAAAGGGTGAAAAGGAAAAAATTTAAATAGCAGTTTGTAAATTGGTCTATCAACCAATATCTTTGAAATGTAGAGTTGGTTTTTGATTCACTGTTTTTCATTTTTCTGAAAGGAGATTTTATTTTAATCTAAGTAATACAGATGTCATGGTCAACCTGATAAAATGTCAGTATTAGCCAAATAATGTCTAGATTATTGTGGGTCTAGTTAATAGAATGAACAAAAGAAAAAATTATTTCAACAAACTCAAGACACTGGAACAAATAGCAAATAATTAGTAAATGTTCAATTTTCCATGGTTACAAAAGCTACAGATTGGTTTAACTATATTCACATTTATAATTGTAATTGTTAGTACTCCAAGTTTATGCAGCTGATGTTACTCTTTTCTTTGCCTTTACAAAGCTTCCTCGTCATGCCCAACATAAATGGGGCAATATGGAATATGAAGTTGCTCCAAGTTTTAGCAGTGGATCTAAGTGTTTGCTAGAACACACCAGAGTGGGCACCAGCTGTCATGAGTGCTGATGTGCTGGTTCTGTGGGCTTTCAAAATATGTCTCAATGTGTCAATGAACTCATTTTTAAAAATACCCTAAAACCTTGGGAAATAGCATTTCTTAAACATTATACATTAAATCATTTTGCTTTGAGAATAACATACACAGAATTTTTCTTGGCTCATCTAGAAACCATCATTGACTTCCTAATCACTTCGTATCAATAGCTCCGCTAGAGTAAGGCAAAGATGCTTCAGGGCAAATTTCTTAAGAGAACATGAGCCAGTCTCCCATCAAAATGAAATGGTATCTTGGATTACCTTATCCCATCCTTGAGCCAAATTTTTTGAAAAGTGCTCCTATAACCACTCTTAGAACACAATCAGGGACAGGGAACTCGCAAATTTCAGAAAATTGTACTTGTTAGAGAATAGTCCTTTTAAAGTACATAATGAATGAAATTATGTTTCTATTTTTCTCCTCAGAAATTCTTTATGCATTTCTAAGTATGGGGACATAAAATTACCATTTTATTAAGATAATTATCCCAATCACCATACCAGCTCCTACTGGAAAAACTAAACCTATGAAAATAAATGAACTATTTAAAGTATTTTGGAACACAGATTTCTAATTGAAAAATTATATTATTATAAGTCCAAAGTGCATCAGCATATTATAGGGTTTGGAAACAGTTAAATCACCAAACTCATTTCATTTATTGGTCAGGTAAAACAATTTGGCTTAAGAATATATAAGTAAAAACTAAGGATCTAAGTATCTCTTAGTACCACAATGCAAAATAATACCTACATGGGCAATAAATTTATTGTGGTAAATAGAAAAATATTCCTAAACCACATTTGAACAGTAGTCTTTCTTCAGGTTCAGTTCAAGTTCTTCTTAATCTGTGCCATACCAATAGAATGTACTTATAGATATCACATTGGGCAGAACATTCCATATCGTAGGTGGGAAGCTCCAGGTTTAGTATCTGTGATACCTGTTACTCTTATAGATATTCACATAATCAAGTTTTAAAGCATGGACTCTTTTTGCAATACAGCTACCCTCGTGTACTCTTGGCTCAAGACTATGCAGCATATTAAAGGAGATGGTGGGCATGATTCTCCCAATTACTTCTCTTTAAACTGTTTTAAGAAACACTTTAAAGATAATTACCTTAAACAGCTTTAAGATAATTTCCTAAACGTAGCTTATGGCTCCTTCTGTTTGCTTCTAAGTGCGAAGTTCTAAGTAATTGCCTATCTCATACACTTGATCTTATATATTGCCATCTACAATTAGTCTCAATTGTCTTTGTGCTCAATCATATTCTACTTACCTTTCTTCTCATCAGCTGCTTGTTTTCTCTTCAAACTATATTAAGCATTTCTGAAAACAACACTGCCCATACTTCATTCCAAGCACATCTCCTCTCTCTACAAACCCTAACATTTCTTTAGGACAATTAGCCTTTCAATTTGATAAAAATTCAGTCCCAACTGCCTTTCCTGACGTTATGGGTCCCATGTTGCCCCCAACCTCTTTAAAATGTGATACAGATAAGTCACACACTTACCACCTTTTTAAATCCTCAGATATCCCCTACTGTAAAAAGAAAATAGTCTTCCCTGAAAGAATATGTTTTAGTCTAATACTAATCAATCCAGCATTTTAGCAAATCAATTTACCTGATTTTTAAAAAGGGCTATTAAGTCACTTGTCTTATTCCAATGTTCTAAGATTTCTAAGGCTCCCATTCCAGTGAGCAACCCTGCATACTTAAGAAATGCATTGGAAACTAGGAAATATATCATTCTGGAAAGGATTTACTTGTTTTTACAGAGAATCTACCACAACCAATCACAGCAAAATTAACTACTAGGTAGATAATCAAAACTATCAATAAATTTGGAGAAGAGGATCATTGCATTTATACCATATAAACAGTATGATGTCTTTCATCAATGTTTGTCTAGATACTCACATGGTAAAAGCACAGAATTAAGTATTACGTATGCAAATGTATGCACGTTAAATAAGTATGGGGCAGTACATTGTGATTTCCCCAAATTTAAAATTAGATTCCTTTTGGCTTTTCTATGCCAGATCCTGAGAGGCAAATGACCAGGCCATGTTATCATAAATTTTTATATAGATATGAACACAATAGAGTCTGATTACATACATCACAAATGTTTAAAACCTATAAGGTCCCAAATATGCAGTTAAAACCTAACAAAATCATGGAATAACATAAGCTATATGATATGCATAAATTAATAATATAACATACCCATCAAATCCCTGGAGTTCACATTCCTTAAGCAGGGATACAGCATGCCCTTTATATTCCGTTACTATTAAAAAAAAAAAAAAACACACACACATACATAAAAGTGAAAGCTTTAAATAATGTTCTACATTTTTTAACTTGGTTTGGCAAAATAATATGATTAACATATGGTTGGGTCATAAAACAACATTTATTCTTGAATATTTATATTTTAATCATAGGAAAGAGGATTACATGTTAGTTGCCTGGTGTATTTTATAGCTTTATGTAAAAGAGGGTCACATATTTGTTCCAACTACATAAGTCATTTGGCGATATCCAACACATAGTAGTTAGAGAATTTATCTTGGTGCCTGTCTGTTTAGTGTTCCCCAAATAAGACACATTTCCTTTAAATCAGAAGCTTACGAGCAGGAGTATTTTGAAAATACAGCATATTAGCTGGCATTGAACAGTCAATGTAAAATCACTTTGGCAACCTTACATGAATAAATTAGTTGAAAGGTTAGTGTAAGATTTACATACCAGAAGAATGTGTATCTGGAACTGCTAGACTGAAAAAAGGAGGAGTTGGATGTGAAAATATGAAGTCAAGCCAACACCAGTGATAAGAGACCCAATCCAGGAGGAGGGTGGCACACAGGCCCACTAGGGCCCCATCCTCTGAGGAAATGAGTCTGTCATACCGTATCGCTGTCTCCACAGTCACTGATGCCCTGTGCAGTATTGTAAATGCCAGTGAAGATGGGATAAACGGGCACACTGCAGATGGCACCAAGCATCACAACCACATTTAGCATTTTCTGGGGAAGCTCTGCCAGAAGAGACAGCCCAGCTGTATCCACCCATCAAAGATTTCTGCTGACTGACATGACATTGCAGATGGATTTTTTGTGTAAGAATGTGCATCATTATATGCAAGATTACATTAATCTTTCATGCCTGTCTGTCCCTGATGCCAGCATGGTTCAAGCTTCTCCTGCAATGATTTTAGATATTGTTAAAAATTATTAGTCTTGGTGTCTAAGAGAATCATTCTGTATCCAGCAGTGTTACATTGTAATTCTCCCACAGCTTATTCAAAATGCTGTTAACATTCACATGAATAAAACCTCTCTATATTAAATTCTAATAGAAGAAAATGATAATAAAGCTAAATATAAAATATTAATATTAGTAAAGTTGGAAGGTTATCATAAAAAGATGTGTGCTGATAATTTGTTTGTAACCACAGTAAATAATTGCAATCTTGCAATGGAAAATAATGTCTTACATACACACATTAAAATAATTAAAGATATAATGAAGAAATATTTATGTTAAGAATCAGTTTATCAAGTCTTTCTTGGTCTGGTGATAAATCAGTTTATCAAGTTTACTTTGGAAACGTTACTCAAATTCAATACAAAATTATCTTAAAATTTTATTATAGTTGTATATGATTTTTTTTGTTTGAGAAAAAAAGTAAATAATTTTCTTTGATCTTACAGGTGATATCTGACTATACATTACTGCAACCTCTTTAATAAGAAGCTCTAAGGGACATTGCATAAGTTAAATAAAATCATTGATCCGGAAATATTTTTTAAAAATCAAGGAGGGGAAGGGCAGAGGGAAGGAAAGATGGTGGAATGAGACTAACATTATTATCCTTTGTACATGTACGATTACACGAATGGTGTGACTCTACATTGTGTACGATCAGAGAAATGAAAAGTTGTACTCCATTTGTGTTCAATGAATCAAAATGCATTCTGCTGTCATGTATGACTAAATAGAACAAACAATTTTAAAAATCAAAAAAATCTTACTCCAAGAAAATATATTAGCAGAAGGAACAAAATGAAGAGTCTTTGGCCTCAGAGAGTTTACACTCTGGAGATAAACAGTATACACTAATTAAAAATGAATATATGAAGTAGAAATAAGATATTATAAAGAAAATAAATGTAGGGCAGAAGGATAAAGCATGATTTGGACTACTGTTTGAAGTAGAAAGAACCAAAATGTACATTTAGACAGGCTTGTATGTATTGTTGAATCAGAGAGCTGGATTCAAATCATTCCACTCCAAATAAATATAAAGAATAGATGGCTAGGTAAATCAGTTTCAAAAATGAATATAATCTAACCTCTTTTTTTTCCACCTACTTTCCTTTTCCTATTGGCACTCTGAGCTCTTTTTGCATAGGAGATTTTAAGCCTTCATAATTGTCTGGGTTTTTGACACAGTTCCCCACTGGGACCCCTGCTCTTCAGTGTGTTATTCCTACAGGAAGATAGGGCTGGAGGAGAGTGGTGTCTTGAGGTTGATCACAAGTGCTGAAATTGAATTTGAAATAAAATCAGACATGATCTGATATGGACCTAAGGAAACATTTCTTGGTGTGGAGGTAAAATTCTATGGTGGAATAGGATATTGAGATGTCACCGTCTTTCCTGTCCTACAGGTATTTTAGATTCACTTCAAAATTGGAACTCAACATGTTCACCTTAAATATATTCTCTCAAATACCATCCTTTTTGTGTTCTATCATCCACACCCCAAGACAGGAAACAACTCCTTGGTTATCCCTCTCCTCTCTGGGACCACTATGTGGCTGACCCTCTTTCAATCATCTCCCTCCTCCCTCACAATCAATGCTCTCCATCTGGGCATTACCGGTCTCTATTATGGTACTACAACAGCCTCCTCTCTCCAACTTCTGTTCCACTCTAGCCAGAATGACCTCTTTGAACACATTTCAATCAAATCACTTCATTGCATAAATGCCACTGATGACTCTTTATATTCCAAATTTTCAAATATTCGAAATATTTCATATTTCAAATTTTCAACTTTCTAACTCATCTGAGTCTTAGAAACAGGATGGAACATATGCACTCATGGTTATTTAAGTTGATAAAGAACCTTTCACTCAGAATTCTCATTCTCTCTCTATCTGGATATGATGCATGAACTCATGCTATGCATACTTTTATTAAAATGCTGGAAAAAGGGAAAGAAGTAATTTTCCAGGCCTCTAGCACCTTTTGACTCAGTTTCATCAGACTGCTTAGCATTCTGCTGAGTGTGATCAGGAATGACAAGAGGTATTTCCAAGAAATGCAATTATTCAAGTACAGTCATAGGAGTCCAAGAGAAACAACACAGAGAGACTTGGTGAAAGGGTCAAAAGTTAGAAGCATGATGCTAGAAGTAGAAAAGGAGGAAAGTGACAGAAGGAAAGGGGATAGGAAGGAAAAGAGGGAAAGGAAAGGAAAAAACCTCTTAGTCACTTTCTGGACAATTCTTCCCAGGAGGTAAAATTATCTGGGAGTAGGCACCCCCACAGGCACTGAGCTGGCAGAAGTCATGTTTGCATTCAGAGAATTGTCTTTGACCACAATAAGGGCTGAAGTCCATTAAAACAGAGTGAAGAACATAGATGTGCCTGTCAAGAACAAAAGAGATCAAGGACAGACAGGATATCTGTCTTATATTTCAATGACACTTATACAGTAGTTAGGATATAATCATGCTGCAAAAGATAACATTAACTCTAGTAGACAACAATTACAAGGAGTGGGATGTCAGCTCTCAAGTTCTCTATGGTGTGCAGTTTATGCCTACCACTAGGGAACATGGTCAAAGAGGCAGGTGGACTTGCAATGCATCCAGTGCTCCTAATAAACAAGCCAGGTGAATTTGGGCTGAATCAGCCCAGAAGAAAAGGTACCTGTTAGGAACTCAGTTCAGAGGAGGGCCTTTTCTAATGTATACAAAGGCACAGTAAGGGTGAATGCAAGAATGTCAAACAAAATAGTCCAGTAACAGTGTATTCTGACTTTAGCATAGGGTACCAAGTCCAGCGAGGTCAACATCCACGAGGAGTGCCACACACCTGCACTCCACTCCTGGGGCAGCTGGACTGCATGGCCTCTGTAGTTTTCTTCACTCTGCTTTTTCTGCCCTTGACTTATGCACTGTATTTTTCTGTGAATTCTCCCATGGTCCATGACCTCTCAGCTATTATCAGGTAAGATACTACATTGGTGGTATGGGGGGAAGCAATTTTCACTCAAATATTTCAAAAGATGTTGATCTATGTTCAGAAGCATTTAGGGTTTCAGCGTAAGTCAAAATGAAAGGAATAAGTATATTTTTATTAATGTGTTAAAATCATTTAAAAAAGAAATATATGGAAAGAAATACTTTATAATCTTTATATCTAGCAGCAATTTTTCAAATCATGCCTGTTTATACAGTACTATTTCTTAATGAATTAATTACCATATACAATTTCTTATGTTAATTCACATTCCATTTGGACTTACCAATGCACAAAAGGATATGTTAAAACAATGGACATGAAGATAGGCACTCTTTACATTACTCTTCATATATTTTTCTTTCAAATACAGTGAATTAGATATTATATAATTTTATGGAAATGAAGCTAATAACCTTACAACCATTATTTCTACAGTACTTTAGAATATATAAAGTAGTTCCACAAAACATGTTAAGGTAGGAAGACTAACAAAATCAGAATAATTTTTATATAAATATTTAGCCAATATTCAGACTAAAATGGCTTAATAAACAAAGGATGCAATTCTATAATTTTGCCTGTAGGAGGAGTGATAGGCAGCTAATAATTAGCCATTCTATATGAATACAAAAATAAATTCTAAAATTCCAATATGCAAAAAGCTGTTTTTGTTTTGTGTTAAACCCAATCTAACATTTGACAATACTTTGAAATGTAAGGGGAAAAAAAACAGAAAATAGCATTTTCTCTCCAATACAACTATCATTTCCTCTGCTTGGTTAAGTCTTCATGTACTGGTTACCTTTGCTCCCAGGGCTCTTTTCCTTTCTAATCTTTATTCTGCTGGTGGAGTCATCTTTGGAAAACCTGATTACAACTCTGTGATTAAAAACAATTGACACTAACTATGGCTGGATGCATGAGCAAACCAACAACTGTAGCACCCAGACCCAGCCACAGTCTGAACTAGTCTCTCATGGGACACGTGGTTGGGAGTCTTACCAGGAGCCATCATGCCCTGCTTCTCCCCAGCAAAACCCAGATTCACTTCAGACATTTGCAGCATTTGGGATAAGGCATTTGGGATTAGTCCCTGAGAGAGTCTTGATAGTTGGAGGAACAAGTGTTCCAGGTTGAGCACAGATACTATATTAGCTCAACCAAACCTGAAGAAAGACATGTTAATCCATCTCTAGGATTGAAGCATGTTGGGTCCCCCTCTCTCACAGGTATACTTACTTCTCCCCATCCTGGGAGGTACGAATAAGAAGACACAATTCACTGGCAGTTATTTTATGATGATGGAAAGAATAAGATTTAAGATCAAAACTAGGAAGGTAGAACAAAGTATAAAACATATTCATTTTCTCTCTCTCCCCTGCCTCCCTTTCCTCACCTTTTGCCTCCTTTGTCTCTTTTGAAAAAACAAAAAGACAAAAACATTTTTAGTTGTTGATGGACCTTTTTTTTTTATATGTGGTGCTGAGAACTGAACCCAGTGTCTCACACATGCTAGGCAAGTACTCTATCACTGAGCTAAAACCCTAGACCCTTTCCCTTTGTCTCTTAAGAACTGTCCAGTTCACATGCTTTTCTTGAGCCCTCCGAACAAAATTAATATCACCCTGAATACCACATTTCTCTTATGTATACCACAATTATGATATTTGATTTTAAGTACGTTTGAATCCCTATACAAGTAACTCAAGAATGGACATGACAGCTTTGTTTCTTAAATCCTTCGGTGCTTAACACAAAGCAAGCATTCAATGAGATATTTTGTTTTGTTTTGTTTTCTGAGATGGAGTCTTTGTTGCCCAGGATTAACGTGAACTCCTGGATTCTTGTGATCTTCCTGCATCAACCTCCTGCACATCTGGGTCTGTGGACCGTGCACCCTCGATAAGAGATTCTTGAACCAAATGATACATAGTATGTAATATCCACGAAAACTGTATTCTAGTGTTCACATAGGAATGATACAAAATAATATTGAGTTTGCAGTGAGTTTACTCAACTTTTAATAGTTTTATTGCAATTTGAATCTTCAAACTTTTCTTTTGGCTAATAACTGAAAATTTTTCAGTGAAAAGGATAGATCTCTGAATTTTCTCTTTTCCTCATATATTGCTTCTAAGTGAGCCCAAAATTACAAACACAAAAAGGTTGAGTTCTTTATGACAACTTTAATTCAGAAATTCCACTTTAGTTTTTCATGCTAGTTTCTCTTTAACCTCCATTGAAGCAAATGCTTTTTGGGGTGACTGGACTTCCCACAAAGCTTGACCTTTTTCAGGAACTTCCTTCTACCTAATCCATCATGTCCCTGGGCTTCAATGACCTTATTTACATTGTGTAACCCATCTCCCTTGGTTACAGCTGAGCAAAGCCCTGTCATTCTGAATCCTTTCCACAGGAACTCAGAATTAGACCTAGGAGACTCTGATTGTACCCTGGGCTTATCTCCTGGGAGGTTTATTGTGCAATATGCTTCATCAAATAAAATTTATTGCAAATTTCCACTGTGTTAATGAAGATACACAGAAATAAAGCTAGAAAAAAATGTGATTCTTGATAGTATCAAACACTTATTCTCAGTCTCCAGTCATAGGAAAATAAGAGTCTAAAGGAAACAAAAGATTTTCAAAACTCTTAAAAGAGTATTACTAATCTCCTTTTATTAATTTTAACATTAGCAAATTTCTATTTTTCTTAGCATAAAGCTAAGCACATTCTTACTTTAGACAATGAATTTAAGTTTCTGGCTTCTCCAAATTTGACTAAAACCAGCACCTACTTGCTTAGTTTTGACCTAACCAGCAGGGGTCAGAATCAGAACAAAAACAACCTACAGAAAGATTCCATGGAAAGACATCAGCCATAAAAGTGAGCAAAAGTTGATTGCTTGCCAAACTGTAGAAATAATGTTTAAATAGTAAACAACTCATTGAAGACAACAAAAAGTGTACAATTTCCTTTAAAATCAAACCTAATAATTTTTGGAAGTCTGGAAAAGTTCTAAAGAGAAAAAATTGATACCTTAATAAAAATAGCTCAATAAAGGAAATAATAAATTATACCTCTGGAACTGGCTGCAGTTAAAGGAGCACCTATGAAAGCTTTAGGTATTACAAGCAGCTCCACAAGTTTGGATTAAGAACAAATTCAGTTTATCTGGCTTTCATAGTGAGATTTTTCAATGATCAAATTACATAATGACGGTGACTCACTTGTTACATCAGTCTTTATTCCTGCAATCTTCAGAAGAGGTTCTACTTTCTCATAATAGACCTGGGTAGCTTCCTTGTTGTGACTTTGGGGGTTAAGGAATATTTTTAATGACTTTGGCCTGTTTGAAAAACCTGAGAAGAAAAAGATAAAGTTAGAATGTCTTGTCAGCATTTTTTTCTTCCATTTAAAATAACACACTAAAGTCCATTAGAATGTTATACACATATTCAAATAGTATTTTTATTCGCAATGCTTACAAGTGTATTCCTGGATATGACTATATTAAAACATTTACATTTTCCTAGTAATAAAGTAGGTTTATTCCTCTTGAAATATATCATGAGTTATCACAAAGCATTTAATTTATGAAGGAAAGTGTAAGTAAATAATTTTTCCTGGAGAAAAGTGATGAATTGTAACAAAGAGAAGGGTACATCTCCTCTCTTTAGATAAATATGCTCATTATTGGAATTGGGTAGCCCCAGTGACCCCAAGGCTTACCAAAGCCTGACCTACTGAGGGGCCCCAGGCAGAGCAGAGTGAACAGGGATAGGACATGGTTGGCACCCAGAGCACTGCATCCTGGTAGCTAAAAGGAGGGTTTAGGTCAGAGTTCAAGCCCAAAACGCAGCCAGGGGAGGAAAAAAAATCTTCTCCAGGGAATTGGGAAAGCAACGCCTCTCAGCGGGGAGTCGCTGATGGTGCTGCCTCACAGTTGGGGCTGAGATTTGATACTACAATTTTCTGGGCTTGCAAGATGCTTATCACTGAGAACCCAGTTGGAGCAGGTGCAAAGCAAATTTTCTGTTGTTAGGAAGGGGCAGGAGCCAAAAGAAAGCTGACAACCGTTTCTTTGATGGTAAGCTGCTCTCAGAGGGCCATGATTCAAGGCTGCAAAAGCAGTTATTAACATTCTGTTTTAATAAAACCATTACTAAAGGAAAGTGAAAATATCCATCACAAATGCAAAGTCAATGTTTCATACCTCAAGTAGAAATAATATTTTATTTCTGGTTATATTTGATATAATAGAAATCTTTTGACAGCACATATTATTCTCAGTTCAGGGGGAATTTGAGAGGAGAAAGAGATAGAGCTATGCTGAACTTCTTAAACATTCCCATAAAACTTCCCAGGGCCTCTGTTGTGATAGGAAGCCTCTGTCAGCCTTCCAATTACCCAGGCTGAAAACCTCAACACCACCACACTCAGTGCCTTTCTTTTCCCAGTTCCTGCATTTGAATGAGTGCCCAGATTCACAAGTCAGTAACTATGTGCTTTCATGCCTTCTGCCCTTTCTCACTGCCATCCTCTAGTTCGGGAACACTGCAAGGCACCTTGGCCTATTCTCCCCTCACTGGATCCTCCAGCATCATAGCTCTGATCAGTGCCTCGAAGGGCAAAAGTTGCTGTAGCTCATCACAGCCTGCAAAGCACACCCAAACCCTTAAAACAGTCCTTTGAGCCCTCTCTTCCCCAATCTCACCTGTCTTTTCTTTTTTTCTCACTCATATTCAGAAAACACTGAGCATTCATGCTGGGAAGAAGAGCCAGGCAATTAAGACATGGTTCATGCTTCAGAGGAGGAAGATATAAACACAAATGCAAACAGCTCAAGACAGTATCAACTGCTAACGGCATGAAGTACGGTGTACCTGTGTGAGAGCAGGGTCCTTAGTTCTTATTAGGCATCTGGAAAAGGCTTCCAGGAGAAGGGAGTGTTTAGTGGCGTTTGGGCTCATGCCATTTCCACTGCCTAGAATTCCTTCCTTTGTTACCTTTCTTCCCAATCCCCAGCAAAAGGGCAAGGGTGGAAATTCTAGGCAGTGAGACTGGCCCAAGCAAATGCACAAAGCTGTTTGTCTAAAGGGTATTTACCTTCCATCTTAATTTCCTTATCATGGTTCAGAACCAATGTATTATCACCAAATACTGAGTCTACTAGGCTTTCCCTTGTTAGATGAGTTTCCCTTTCCATTCTACCCATCCCTATTTTTAATCAAAATCTTTCAAAGCTTACTCCAAATGCCACTTCCTCATTGAAGCCTATCCTAATAACCAGTGGAATTCAGGTCTTGCAGTTCTCTGCTCCCATCCACATCACCTTTTTCTTATATCATTTATACAAAAAACTCTGATGAAAGACCCAATATCCTGGGACTTCCACTGTTCAACTCTGGGACAGTACGAATGGAAAAATGACCATAATATACTACATTGAATTTCTGAGTTTTTTAATTTGTTCATATGTATATATAAAAAACACCATAGAATACATACAATTATATACGTGTGTGTGTGTGTGTGTGTGTGTGTGTGTATACACACACACACTTCAAAATCAAGTCAGGAAGCATATAATGGATGCTCAAACCATCCAGGGATGATCATTTGGGACAAAAATATCTACATATTATTCTTAAACTCTGTCCCTTGTCATTAGTTGTCACTCTCTTTAAAGGAGACTAAAGAGATGACAAATAAATGCAATGTATGATTCTGGATAAGGTTGAAAAACTATTGTCAAGATAATATTGTCATACTATAAGCAAGAGGATCTAAGCTGGTACACCCAGGAATGCTTTTACTAAAATGACAGGAAAAAGAAACTTACATTAAAACACAGGCACCAAGGGTCAGATAAAATATCCAGATGACATTTATTTTCCCAGGCAAATTTGTCAGAATACCTTGTTTCATTTCTCAAGCAAAGGATTGTTCTCAAGCAACAATCCTAGTAAGGATGGTTGTTATCATAAAAACAAACTTTTTTTCTCCTTCTTCCTATATTCATTCATTTATTCACAAATAACTACATGCCTGCTGTGTACCACACAGGATCCTAGAAACTGAGCCCCAACCAATGAACCAGAAAAGCCTCTGTCCTTATGAAGCTTCCATTCTAACACCTAGAGATGGAAACAAATCAGAATTTAGAGCATGTCAAGTGGTCATAAGTTCTAAGGATGAAAAAATGAAGAAGGAAGAGGAGGAAGGCAAAGTTGGAAGTGACTTTCTGGCCAGAAAAGATCAGATCACTCAGAATTTGGAGGCATTCCCAAGGACTCAGTCTTTTGTGGGTAGGAGGAGATGCAAGTGAATTTTGAGCAATTCAGCAACATAGCTGACATGGGTGTTAAAAGGACCCCTCTAACTGCTGTGTGGAAAGTAGACACAACAGAACCAAGAATCACGAAGTGAGAACTGTTGTGTCATTCTGGGTGGGAAATGTTGCTCTTGGACTGGAACGGGTACAGTCAATGTTTCAAGAAAAATGAAGTACTTGGAGCTGACTGAATTCGTTGACCCTTTCAATATGGTATTTGAAAGAGAAGTGTCAAGTAGTAGTCAAATAGTAGCTGGATAAGGGGGAAATGAGGACATAGAATGAATAAGAACTAGTGACAAAGTGGTGGAATACTTAAATTGTGAATCAGTGGGGTTGAATGATTTTGAGAGTTGAGGGAGTAGATCAGGGATCTAGGAAGACCAAAAGCAGCAGTTGTGGGAGGACACTTGAAATTGAGAGAGAGAGAGAGAGAGAGAGAGAGAGAGAGAGAGAGAGATTGGTACCGACAGTAAGACCTGATGGACTGGCACATTCATCAGTATTGCCTGAGGAGCTTCTTAAAACAGATTCTGGGCCTCAGACCCAGAGTTTGGGGCTCAGTAGTCTGAGGTGGAGCCTATTTACAACAGGTTGCAGATAATGCTGGTGAGGTTAGTCCTGGAACTACATTTTAAGAACCAATACTTTGGGAGTATGGTCATAAGAGGAGGGTGTAAAGTAAAATGCAAGTCAGGATCTCTGAAGGAAACCAAAGACTAATGACTGAATATTTACAAAAATACCTAAGATTCTAACAAGTAATATTAGAGTGACAGAGAGACAGGAGCTTAGTCTTCAAGGAGTACAAGGAATGACCTAGTAGGCTGTGAAGTGCTGCACAAGTAGCACTAGCTGGAGGTGTCCAATGAACGAGCTTCAATGTGGAGGATTTTTAAGGGAAAAAAGAAAGAAAATGCCATATTTTACTTCATAATTGTGACCACATTAATGCACATCCACGAATCTTCTGTGCATCCTAGTATTACATCAAAGATAGTTTAGTAATAAAGATTTTTAATAATGGCATAATTTTTTCAAAACAGTTTCACATAATGGTTGCATCCTTTCTACAAAAAAAAAGTTTGCATAAAATCTACAATGATGATGGAGTGAAATGTAAGTGGCCCCCAAAGAGTAGAGAAATAGAAGGAAGATATCAGCAACACCTCCAAGATCAATGTTAGGAAGGTATGGCAGAGAAAACAGCCACCACTTGAGAGGACTGCAGAAGAAGCTATAAGCCCTTGGAAGAGCTGGGTTTTTCTACTAAAGCAAGAAAGCAGTGTTAATATTTGGAAAAATGGTTAAAAACATAGGAGATTTTGCTAATACTGGACCATTCACTCCAGAGGGTAGAGTAAAATGATGTCTGAAGCTGAAGACAGCAGGGGATGATGTCAGTTGAACCTTAGAGGAATTGCGGGCCAGAAGATAAAGAGCTTTGGCCAGTGACATGGTGTGCAGGGAATGAGAATGGCTTGCAACAGTTAGGGTTGGAGAAGATGGTGGGAGGGTGGGGTCTCCCCAAACACACAGAGCTCTAAGAACTTACACCTGGGGAGGAAGCACATTGCCCAGAGGGGGAGGATTGTCAAAGACACTTCTCTTCTTAGGACAGTGTCTGAATCTGAAGTCAGATCGTATGAGGTCCTAGGTTTCCCTCACTCTTCACCAAGTGACCTCAGGACAAAGGTTCTGTAACTGAGAACCATATGCTTGACTGTTCGCTACGCAAGGTAAAGAATTAACAAGTTATGGAATCCAAAATCTCCTCATTCGGCCCATTCTCTGACACCCAGTTTCCTTCTCAGAAACAACCACTGATAATACTTTGTGAATCCTTCCAGAATTATTCTACATATATACCAACATGCAAACATACATTCTGTATTTTTTCACACAGTCACATCTCTATATTCTATGTCTTGCTTCTTCTTTTTACAAAGAAATATCACAGAGGTTGTAAATTTATTGAACTGGGCCTTTAGTAAGGCTACAGAGGGTAGTGATGAAAGAACATGGTGGACAGTGACTGCAAATCCATACCTAGATTAAGCAGTCATAGCAGCAAGGACAAACCACTGACCTTCCACGATAGAGGGGATCCAATGTAATCAGCCTGCCAATAAATCACTGGCTAGTTACTTGGGGATGGGGTGCCATATCCAGGGCTCAAGTTTGATCTGTATGTGGCTAAAGCTTTTAGCAATGGTGGTAGTTCAATTAATCCTGGTAAGCAGAAGCACTTATTGTGAAAACCATATAGTTCTTCTGTCCCTGCACCAATGCCACTTTGTTCATGCATTCACTGTGCAAGCCCTGGGGTTGTTCTGCAATGACACTGATTGACATCTGTACACTGGGATATCTTGTGAATTTCATCTTTTAATGAAATCTCCTTGGCGAGCTTTTACATAAAACATTTATCTCCTCATATTCTATTATTTTCTGTGAAAGTATACTTTCCACCTCTATATCCTTGTCACCAACCTTCCAAGACCCTGACTGGCCAAGCTCTTAACCACTGCCCAGGCATCAATATGCATCAAACCCTCTGCCTGTTGCTCCTTGACAACTAACCTCAACTGTTGGGGAGTCCTGCCCCTCAGAAGGATTTTCTTTCTCTCTTTTAGGAACACTCTTGAGTAGGATTGCAATGTTTCAGTAGCTCATTTTTGTTTTATCTTGGAGAACTGTCTCTAACATAGGTCCCTTTATTTTCCTTCAGAGCACTGGAAATAGAAAAATTTCACAAGACTGCATATGTGGGGTGAAGACAAAAAGATTAATGTCGCAATGATTAAAGGCCACCAGTATATTTGATATATTAGACTCCCTCATTTTTATTACCTACATGACTCTTCTACCTAAAATAGCTAGAACATTTTATGTTCTATTCAACTGGAATCTGACTGATCCATATGTATAATGGACATCTCAAACTTGATTATTCAAAAGTGAAATTTTGGTTTTCCCCATTAAACCTGGCCTGTCTACCCATAGTCCTCCCAATCTCACTCAACGACAACTTCTTCGTTCTACTTTCTCTGGTCAGAAACTTTAGTTCCTTATTTTAAAAATAATAATTAAAGCTAACAAATTAAGCAGTTATCCTGCTTTCCTAATATGTGTCTGGGTAACTAAATAGCCCCAGTTGCAGAAGCCACATCCTTTTCCATAGAAAAATTCCACCAATTTAGATGAAACATTCAAACTAGAAATCTCCATATTGTTGCTCCTAATTAGATAATTGTTTCAGGCAAAGATAATCAATGTATCTTAAAACCATTAGCTGAAATATTTATTGAGAACTAGATATTCCATGAACCCTAAGTACTGCTCAATAGTTAACAGTTTCAAATGTAAACATTACAATGGAAGGATCAGGTTGTCACCTCCCTGATTCAGAAATCAATTTTAGTCTCATTAATAAGGGGATAGTTACCATTTTGTGTCACTTGACATGTTGAAAATGAAGTACACAGTACTACTTGTGATATATTCTAACTCAAATGTCCCACACGAATCTTATTAAGCCTTTAGGTTGAATATTCAGTTTACAGGAAATAAGGGAAATAAAACAAGTTAAATGATACCATAAATAAGTAATTAGATAGTGACACAGCAGTACTGCTTAAAGTGTGGTGCTCAGAATGACAGCCCAGCATCACCCAGCAGCTCCTTAGAAAGAGCTATGCTACACCAGTGAATTGGCTTTTTAGACTGTGGACCAGGATTTCATGATTAAATAAGATTTCCATGTGACTTTCATGTACACTAAAGCATGCAAAATAGTCTCTTCTGTAAGTCAATGTCAGAACAAGGCAAATGAGAAAGGAAATGTTGTAATGTTGTAGTTTAAGTGCACTCAATTAAATGATTCTTTTGGCTGGTACAAATTAGTTCTAAAAGACATTATAGAAACCCTAAGAAAGTTGAGTATGAACCAGGAATTAGACGATAAGCAATTTTGTCCATTCATTTGGTAGGATAATGATAGTTATTTGTAAAATGGGTCTAAAGAATCATATTGAAATATTTCTGGAAGAAATATGTCTGCAATTCATTTTTGAACACATTGACATAATATAATATATAAACCAAATATTGAAAAATGATGTTAAGACCTACAGAATCAAGGTACCTATTATAACTTTATATATTTTCTGGGTTTGACATTTTTCTTGGCTGGGCACAGTGGCGCACACCTGTAATCCCAGCAGCTCAGGAGGCTGAGGCAGGATTGCAAATTCAAAGCCAGCCTCAGGAATGGTGAGGAGCTAAGCAATTCAGTAAGACCCTGTCTCTAAATAAAATACAAAATAGGACTGAGGATGTGACTCAGGGTCAAGTGCCCCTGAGTTCAATTCCCAGTACCCGTCCCCAAAAAAATCTTGACGCTGTCCTTGACTTGTTTTGCTCTTACTAGCCCTCCATATGAGTACATGTGGCTGACTGTACCTTCAAATGCCAATGCAGAGTCCAACCACTTGTCCCCAACCTCTCTTATTCCTACCCTGATTTAAGTCACTGCCGTGCTGAGATTATTCCAGTTTGCAATTTGAGATTATTCCAATTTGCCTCCTGCTTCAATCTAGTCATTTACTCACATATTCTACTCTATACTCAGCAGCCAGAATTTCCACTTGCAAATGGATTTATGTCACTCTTCTCTTTAAAACCTCCAAGTAGCTTCCCATTTTTCTCAGAAAAAAGTCAAGAACTGAACAAAGCTTGCAAAGCCCTTTATGACCCACCCTCAGCCACCTCTGTGAGCTCTGTGCCCAGTGCTGACTCCAGTCTAAATCTGAACTTCTTGCTCAATTCTATATACTTCCTGGTTCCTTTGCTTGGAGCATTTTGTCCTCAGATAGCCACCAAACTCCCTTTTCCCACTGCTCTCAGCATTCTTCTAAAATTTTGCATTCAGTGAAGACTTCCTTGTTCACTCTGTCCACAATAGCAAATAAATTCATCCCACGGTCTGGTGGTACATATCATAATTTACAGAAATAAATTTATATTTGATCTTTTTAAATTCCTCTTCTACCACTATGATATAAACTCCCTGTAGTCAAGAACATTTTGATTTTGCTTTCTGCCTTATTTACTAGAATAGCATTTGGCATATGGTAGATACCCAATAAATATACATACTCAATTAGCATTCTTTTAAAGAATAAAATTTAAAGAAAAAATGATGCAACTGCAGTTAGAATTGCATTAGAGAAACCGAGAAACCAAGAACTAAATGCTGAAAACAATTTAATACAGAGAGGTTTTTTTTTAATCTTTAAATTGCCATAATATAAAACAAATCCAAAATTATAATTAAAGCACTTACATTAATTTCTAAAATTTGAGAAAAAAGGCTAAGGCAAATAATGAAGAATCAAAGATTTATCAAAAGTAGGTTTTGTGATAGACATCTAAATCCTTTGGAAGGAACATTTAGCATAGAAAAGCTAACCACATCTTTTTGCTACTAAGTTAAGCTTTTAAAAAAGTAATTTGATCCCTATCTCCTGCCTACTCCATGCATTTACAATCTTAAAGTCAGTAGAACAAATTATAATTAAGAGCTGGCAAAATCTTTTCTAAATTAAATTTCTAAATTAAATTTAGAGCAGTACTGAAAATAAATACTGAGCCTTTTGCTCAGAACTTAAATCAGTTTGCCTTCCAGAAACAAATGATCAGTTATAATAAAACTCAGTCAACCTGAAAACAACAGCCTTTCGTCTACATGACAGTAGCTGGTTTTGAAAAAGTAACCTCAATTCTCAATTTTCTTATCCTGGTCTAGAGCCCCACCCGACACTCAAGCTTCCTCATTGCTGAAGAGAAAGGAAAATGCAAAGAAGCAGCTATCTGAGGGGTGATGGGCTATAGAGAAGCCAAAACTGCACTCAGCACTAGAAAGTGCCAGGTGATCCTGTAAACCTCTCTCATGAAGAGAACTAAAACAACAAGAAAAGCATTCAGAGACTTTGCAAACCAGGTTAGGAGGGTTAGAAAAAGAAGAAAGTTCTTGAAGTTTCAAGAAAATGAATTAATTGTTAGATAAACGAGACTTTTTAAAATGAGAAAATAGACATGCTCATCCCAGCCCCTTGACTGAACAGAAACACTTCCATGCAATATAGAAATACAGTGCCCTGTGAGGACATACATAAATTCACCAGCTGCAAAGAACTTGAAAAATATGTTTAGAATGCAGCAACACCAGCCATCTGATCACCATGACCTTGCTTTCCTCGTATCCAATTATGACAAACTGTTTAATATAAAAGCTATAGTGAGACACTTAAATCCCCAAACTTCTTGAAAACTGCATCTCAAAGTGGCAATGATCATTTATTCATAAATTCACAACACTGTAATCATCTCCCAACTAGATAATCCAAGATTTAAATATAAGTATGATTCAACATTAATATGCAACTGACTCAGTCCTCAGTCCTTTGGTAACCTCTCGATTCATACTCTGGAGTAGAGACCTTTTTAGCACGCCAGTTTGCAGTGAACCAGCAAAGTAAAACAGAATGGCCAACTGTTCCTCTGTTAGTAACAAATGTGCTAATATGTACTAGTTTAAACTTGATTTATCAGTGAGTCAATGAACCATGAAGGGTGGGGGTTAATCGGGGTGTTCTCCAAACAAAGGCTCATGAGAGCTGTAGGGACGCCACTCCCAGACTCACATCTGTGCTGTTCTGAGTGCTGCGCGAGGAAAATGGCTTGGTGTTCATCAAAGTTAAGAGCCCAGAACCTTGCCACAGCCTTGTGTGCATTCTCAACTGTTTCACACAGAAAAGCAACGAAAGGGTTGCAAAGATAAAACCCAAACACAAGAAACTCCTCAGTTAACCCTAACTCTCAGGAGCTATTAATATTAAACTATGCCCGGTTAATGTGTAACAGTGATGGTAAAAGCTTTTCACACATAAGATCTGACGACTTTCCAGAAAAGCTCAGAGTTGCAGATATTTTATCTTGGGCAATTTATACTAAAATGCATCAAATTTGCTTTATTGCCAACAAAAGTTTACATGTGCTGATCTTTACACATACAGATGGAAATAATTTTAATGCCACATCCTACTTAAAATGTAAACAAAACCCTATAACTTTTACATTCACATGCAATTTGCCGATCTAAAAAGGTCTTCATTTCTAACAGCTAACCAAAAACCAATTAGTAAACGAATTACTTGCTGCCAAAATAATCACTTCAACACTTCAACATTTAAATAATAAAGGAGCAAAGACTAGTTTCAGAGAGCAAGAGTGAAAAAGCAGTAGAGGGCAAAGAGAAAATTTCTCCAAACACATCATTCACTTATTTTTATCATTTTAAAAAACCAATATCACGAATTTTCCTGCTTTGGGAAGTTGTTATTGAGTAAACGTATTTAAGAATATCATTTTTCCCAAAACAAATTTCAGAATGAAAATTCAAATGAAAAGAAATTTATGCTGCTGGCTTTAGGGAGAGTTTTTTCTCCCTATTCTACTTAAAAGTCAACTATAGGATTAGTTAAAATAATGAGCATTTAAATATGATTAGTTTCACAGCAATCTGATTTGATGACATAATTGTATATTTAATCTCCTACAAACTAGGAAACTATAAAATATTAGAGATCAATTCCATGAACATGTTTTAATTTAATGATTTTTTTCTAGTAAAAACGCTTTTTCAATGTATCCTCTCAGGATGGTATGTAAGTAGAAACTTTTACAAGAAAAGGTTTTAGTTATCTGCAAGACCTCAAGAAAAGAGTAAGTCGTGTTGTTAGCATTTCAAGAACATATGTTCCATTAAAAATGAAGATTCTTGGAAAGATTTGTGTCCCATAATATATGCTAAAGATTAATTACTGAGAATTTTAAGTTAATTGTTCAATTAAGGAGGTGTACATTCTTATATGACAAGTCACACTTGAATGAAGGTTAATGTTGATACATTATCAACATCTACATTTCAGCACTTACTGTGATTGAAATAACATCATCAAGAAAGAACTCCAAAGCCACAGAAGTACATTTATGATATTTTGTTATTATTCTATCTCTAAAATATACTTATGTTGCTATTACACTGTTTTTCAGGCTACATTATGATTTTAAAAACTATTCCATATGAGAGAATATGAATTAACAGGTCAGGTTACCATGTTTTAGAAGGTCCTAGCAAAACTAGTTTATATATTTTTGATATTTCACTTATATTCTAAGTTATAAATGTACAAAAACATCTTGAATCCAGTGGTACTTACATATTGGAAGTATAACATGAAGAGATCAGATGTGAAGAATATTTAATAAAGAAAAAATGGAACTAAAAGAGAATATGTCCTTTTTTCATGCATTCATAAAAGAGAATATGTCCTTTTTCATGCATTTCATACCACAAAACAGCTGGTAATTTATTAGGTCATATTAACCACAAGGCGATAAATACAGAAATTAAAATGCAAAAAAGTAGGGGAGGGAAGGGTAATAGTATACTTGGAAACTTAACCTACTGTCAAGCAATTTCTGGGTGCATAGTGAAATACAAACAAAAATGCAGAATTTCTAAGATTATAATGAAAATTCCTCATTTTGGAATTTATGAGATATGTTTGAAATAATGATTACAAGAAAAGACAGTCTTCAACATCTTTGTCAGTGGAAATAAATTTCCAAATTCAAAAGTTAGATCAGGAACACCAAAATAAAACAAAATACCATAGAAGATCAAACAAAGATGAAAGCAGAAATTAATCACAGGTTATCCATTCATTAATGTCCTAGTTCTTGGTGGAAAAAATAGACAAACCATTAACTAATCTGATCACTAAAAAAGGGACAAGCAAAAATATCCAACATAATAATTGATAAGGGGAAATTTCTATTGATAAAGGAAACTTAAGTAATTAAACTTCTATGTAAATAAACTTTGAAAACGAGGTGAAGGTGAACAATTTCTTAGGAAAATGTAACTTATACAAGTTGGCAAGTTACCTTAAAAAGGTCAATTTTCATAAAATAAGTTTTTTTTAAAAATCTACCATAGAGAAAGCACCTGGTAGGGATGGTTCTACAGGAGTACTGTGGTGAACCTTGGAAAGTCAGATTGCCCCAAGGATGGAAAAACTGATCCAGAGCATAAAAACAAAGCAGAACTTCTAAGCCCTTATTAGCAAAGCAAGTATAGAATTGATGCCTAAGCCTGAGGAAGAGCACCAAGCACACACATTTGACAAAATCAACATCCACTGCTGGTCAACTCTCAAGATGACAGGAGGGGACAGACTGCAGTAATGTGAATGGAATGCACATTTGTCTTGTGGCCCTCACCACACCAACTCGATGCAGAAACACTAGAAGCATTACCACTCGTTCGCAGGAAGAAGGCAAGGATTTTGTTCTTATTTTTGCAGACTGCATTTTGAATCATTGTACACAAATGGGGTAAAACTTTTCATTTCTATGGTTATACACAATGTAGATTCACATGATTCATATAATCTTACATATACATAGGGTAATACTGTCTCAGTCTACTATCTTTCCTTCCCCCACCCTCTCCCCCTCATTTTCCTCTATACCATCCGTAGTTTCTTCATTCTTCTCTTACCCCTCCTGTCACCACCCTTACTCCCCCATTATATATCATAATCCACTTATCAGAGAAAATATTTGGACTTTGGTTTTTTTGGGCTTGGCTTACTTCACTTAGCATGATATTCTCCAACTCCACCCATTTACCAGCAAATGCCACCATTTTATTCTTCTTTATGGCTAAGTAATATTCCATTATGTATATATACCACAGTTTCTTTATCCATTCATCAACTGAAGGCCATCTAAGTTGGTTCCACAATCTAGCTATTGTGAATTGGGCAGCCATGAACATTGATGTGGCTGCATCACTGTAGTATGCTGATTTTAAATCCTTTGGGTATAAGCCAAGGAGTGGGATAGCTGGGTCAAATGGTGGGTCCATTCCAAGTTTTCTGAGGAATCTCCATACTGCTTTCCAGAGTGGCTGCACTAATTTACAACTCCACCATCAATGTATGAGTGTGCCTTTTTCTCCACATCCACACCAATGCTTATTTTTGCTGTGTTCTTGAAAATAGCCATGCTAATTGGAGTTAGATGAAATCTTAGGGTGGTTTTAATTTGCATCACTCTAATTACTGGAGAAGATGAGCACTTTTCCATATATTTGTTGATCACCTGTATATCTTCTTCTGTGAAGGGTCTACCCAGTTCCTTAGCCCATTTATTGATCATGTCCTTTGTAATTTTGGTGTAAAGTTTAAGTTCTTCATAAATTTTGGAGATTAGTGCTCTGTCTGAAGTGTGTGTGGAAAAGATTTCCTCCCACTCTGTAGGTTCTCTTTTCACATTATTGATTGTATCCTTCGCTGAGAAAAAACTTTTTAGTTTGAATCCATCCCATTTATTGATTCTTGCCTTTATTTCTTATGCTCTGGGATCTTGTTAAGGAAGTCTGGTCCTAAGCCAACTTGATGCAGATTTGGACCTACTTTTTCTTCTATTAGGAGAAGGGTCTCTGGTCTAATTCCTAGGTCCTTGATCCATTTTGAGTTGAGTTTTGTACAGGGTGAGAGATAGGGGTTTAATTTCATTTTACTGCCTATGGATTTCCAGTTTTGCCAGCACCATGTGTTGAAGAGGATGTCTATGCAAGGATGTTTATTATCCTCTATCATACTTCATGCCACTGGAAGTTTGGGCAAAGCCATGTGTTAAAGAATTGGTGTCCAGGGTGGCACTATTGGGAGGTGGGGGAATCTTTAAGAGGGTGGGCCCTTGTAAGAGGTCTTTAGGTCATTGGGGGAGTGCCCTTCAAGGGAGTTGCAAGACTCTAGTAACTTCCTTTCTCCCTTTTTCCATCCCTCACCATGAGATAAGCAACTTAGCTCTGCCACATGCTCCCCCATGATGTGTTGCCTTGCTATGGGTTGGTAATGGGGCCAACTAATCATAGATTGAAACCTCCAAAACTGTGAATAATGATTTTTTTCTTTGTAAGTTAATTATCTCAGGTATTCTGTCATAGTAACAGCTGACTAACATAAGGTATAAGAGCTTGAAAAGAAGTAAGGCATTTTTATGCATAAATGACAATAGTATACCTGGAAAATCTTAGAGATCAATGGTGATAGTGAACAACAATGAAATAATTTAGCAGCTTTATAGCATTTAAGATTGTCTACATATATACATAATGACCAGCAAGAAAGTACAATGAAAGAGAAAACTCCATTTACAAAGTAAAATACTAAAAAAAAGTAAAATATTTGTGGATAAGCCTAACAATATTCTAAGATACATAAGGAAAACTATAAAACACCATGAATATGCAAAAATGACTTGAACAGAAAAGAAAGATACTATTGTATTTGGCTAGATATTCTCAACATCAAGACATTGGTTCTTCCTAAGTTTACAAGTGTGATGTGTTCTTAATTAAAATATTAAGTTTTGGGTCTGGGGATATAGCTCAGTTGGTAGAGTGCTTGCCTTGCAAGCACAAGGCCCTGGGTTCAATCCCCAGTACCGCAAAAATAAAATAAAATAAAATAAAATATTAAGTTTTGTTTCTAGATCAATAAGTTGATACTAAAGTATATTAAAAAATTAACCTGCAAAAATGAGCATAAAGCACTACAAAAACTGAGAAGAACTAGTCCTACCAAATATTACTATACTACACATTGGGAAATGAATAGCAAACCAATAGAATAAATTAGAAAGCCCATAAATAGACCGAACTATGTATGGTAATTAAGAGTATGTATGATAATGGGAATATCTCAAAAGTCTGAAACAAAGATTGACCTTATAAATTTTATTTTTCAATTTACAAAAATTTGTATTTGTTGAACAACATGTTATTTTGAAAGATGAATACTCTGAGGACTGGCTAAATTGACCTAATTATTTAAGCATATTTTTTTTATGGGAACACTTAAAATCAACTTTCTTGGCAGATTAAGAGTATTGTTATTAACTACAGTTATTGTGTTATACATTAGGTCTCTTGAATTTATGCCTCCTAACTGAAATTTCATGTCTGTTGACCAGCATCTTCCTCCAAACCCTGGTGACCACTTTCTACTCTCTACTTCGATTAGTTCAACTAATAGATTTCACATGTAAGTGAGATCATGGAGTATTTGTCTTTTGACACCTGGATTATTCAATTTAGGATAACATCCTCCAGGTTCATATTATCACAAATAACAGGATTTCCTTCGTTTTAAAGGCTGATTAATATTGTGCATGCACATCACATTTTTGTTATCTGTTCATCTGCTGATAGATACTTACACTGACTCCATATCTTAGCTATTGTGAATAATGCTACAATGAATGTGGGAGTGCAGGTATCTCTTTGCCATACTGACTTTGTCTTGTCTAGAGATATTCCCAGTAGTAGGATCACTGGATCATATAATTATTATCGCTGGATCATATAATTATATTTTTAATTTTTGGCAGAACCACCATACGGTTTCCATGATGGTCATGCTAATCCAACCAATACCGTGTAAGAGTTCCCTTTTCTTCACATCCTTCCCAATAACTATCTTTTGTTTGCTTGATAATTTCTAACAGGTGTAACATCTCATGCTTTGATTTTACATTTCTTTGATGACTCGTGATGCTGCGTACATGTACATGAAAAAATGTTCCTGACCATTTACATGGTCCTTCATGCATGTGGTATCTGTGGGTTTTTTGCTTTTCTTTTGTTGAGGGGTTTGTTTATTGGAGTGGGTTGTTTTTTGCTATTGAATTCCTTGTATCTTTGGATAACCCCATTTCAAATGTGTGGTTTGCAAATATTTTACCCCTTTCCATTGTCTTTTTACTCTGTTGATTTTTTTCTTTGTTGTACAATAGCTTTTTAGATTTATGTAATCCCATGTCTATTTTTGCTTTCATTGCTGGTACTTTGAAGTTCATTTCCAAAAACTCATTGCCCAGACCAATGGCATGGAGCTTTTCCCCTGTGTTTTCTTCTGAAGAGTAGTTTTATAGTTTCAAGTCTTACATTTAAGTCTTTAATCCATTTTGCCCCAGTCTATCTGGAATAATGATAGACTTTTTAATAAATTATTTGGGACAACTATTTAGAAAAAGTATTATTTCCTTATGTCACACATAAAACAAATCCCAAATGTACCAGAGATCTAAAATTGACTATAAAAGCACTAAAAGAAAACAGGTGAACCTCTCCATGACCTGGGTATAAAGAAAGGTTTTCTACTGTGACTCAAAATCCAGAAGTAATAAAGGAGGAGTGTAAATTAACTACTTAAAACCTTTCAAATAAAAACTGTGCATGGAAAAATCACTGAGATAAAAATATATCACAACACGTATCATAGAAAAGGGCTAACATCACTAAAATATAATGAATTTATAAAATCTGAGGGGCCAAAAAACACCAAAATATTATAGAAAAGGGCCAAGTACCATAAAGATAATTCATAAAAGATATTTAATATGGCCTTTAGACATATGAAAAGATGTTTAACTTTGCCTGCAACTTTAGTTCAGATTAAAATCAACTGACACACCATTTCTCCCTATCACATTAGAAAAAGTGTAAAGCATAAAAGTACAATCTGTTAGTGAGATTGTGAATAAAGGCACTTTCAAACTTTGCTAGCAAACCTGAAAAATATATAAATCCCAAGGAAGAGAATTTGTCAATATCTAATAGAACTACACATGCATTTAACCTTTAACCCTGAAAGTCACTTCCACAATAGTACAGAAATTTGAAATATCAATATAAACTCATAATTTCTAATAGCTATTTTCTAATTTAATCTGCTGCAAGAACACAGAAGTTATGACATTCTAAGAAAATGAGCATGCCTAACTCACAAATTTTGATTTCCCACTACAATTCCCCACCAAAAGAAACTTCTCATAGTAACAATGGATTCCAGGGCTGGGGCAGGGAAGGTAGGAGATAAGCCTGTGTGCTAGATTTCTGTTACTGAAACAAAACACCTGATATAATCAACTTATAAAGAGGGTTTATTTTGGCTCATGATTTTGGAGGTTCTGGACTATGAGCAATTCACCAATTGGTTGCTTTGAGCCTACAGTAGCAGAGAATATCATGTCAGAGCCTACAGTAGCAGAGAATATCATGTCAGTGCTGGGCATTGAAAACAGGGCCTTGAACATACTCAGCAAGTACAATGAGATATATCCCCAATCCCCCAAAAAACAAATATTTTATCTGTGTTATATGTATATTACACATACATATAAAATTATTCACCAATTAATCTCATGACCAGGTGTTAAAGAAAAGAAAGTGGAAGAGACCATGGTCCCATAATTCTCTTTGAGGGCATCCCCTCAATGACTTAAAACCTTACCTCTTAAATTTCCACCATCTTCCAATGGCCTTTTGGGGACCAAGGCCTTATTTAACTCATAGGCTTTTAGGAGACATTCCAGAGCCAAAACATAGCATTCCATCCCAGTTTCTAAGATTCATGTCCATTTCACTATGCAAAATATGTCCATCCCCAACAGTCCCAAAGTCTTAACTATCCAAGTGAAGAGTAAAAGTCCTAGTCCAAAGAGTCCTCTGAGACTCATAGCAAATTTAGTTGTGAGACCCTGCAAAATCAAAAAGAAAGTCACAGACTTTCAAAAACTCATGACACCATAAACATTCTTATTCCAAAAAGGTGAAACAGAAAATAATGAGAGATTATTATCTTTCAAAGATTGAAAGCCATCAGGGAAAACATTAACTCCTTAGTCTCCAGGTCTGGCATTTGGGGCACACTGTGGCAGGAAGTGGACTTCCAGGGGCTTGTGCAGCACCACGCCTACTACTTTGCTGAGGCAGCCCTCCAGGCCTCTCTCTCCATCAGGTTTTACCTCTATCTGATTTTTCACTCCAGGAAGCTATTCCAGATGCAAACTTTAGCAGTCTGAATAAATATTCCCAAATTATTGGAAACAGGTTGAAAGAATGTAGGAGCCAGCTAAGGCAGCTTTACATGCTTCTCAAAATTTCCTTTACACCTCTGTTTGCAACTCCCTTGGAGATATTTGACATTTCTGGAAGCTCCATCTTCTTGGGGACTCCACCACAGCTTCATTCTCACAACTCCATGCATCACCCTGTCAGGGTTATTCAACAGGATGCTATCCTGTCACACATTGCCTGGCCTCCTCTAGGCTTTCCTCCGAAATCTTGGCGGAAACCTCTTGCATTCTGTGAGTTTGCAAGTCAGCACCACATAAACAGGGTCAAGCTCTGCTATCAGTTCAGAGCCATACCTGGGTCCATTTGAACCATGACTGTGGTGGCCTCTTGGTGTATTGCTGGCTTAAGCAGTCCTGGACAAGAAAGGAACCAAAGGCTCACATCTCAAAAGACTCAGCCTGAAAGGTCTCTGAGCCTCTGATGGCTGTGGTCTTTAATTCCTGATTCTAAAGATTCTTCCTCACCATCATGTATAGTCACAATAACAATTCTACCCTCAGTACCAATTTTATGTCAGATTTTTGTTACTGAAACAAAACAGTGGAGATAATCGACTAATAAATTAGAGGAATTTTTTCCAGCACAGTTTTGGAGGGTTCAGTGCATGACCAATTGACCCCGCTGCTTTGCATGTGTGGGGGCACTGTACATCATGGCAGAAATGTGTGGCAGAGGGAGCCCATTCATATCATGGCCCAATACAAAAAGAAGAGAGCAAGAGATCATGATCCTGTATTTCCCTGAGGGAATGCCCCCAATGACTTAAAAGCTCCCACCAGGCCCCACCTCTTAAAGTTTTCAACACCTTCTCATGGCACCAAGCTGGGAACCAAATCTCTAACACAGGGAATCTGGGGAACCACTCCAGATGCAAACTTTAGCAGTCTGAAGAAATATTCCCAAATTATTAGAAACAGGTTGAAAGAAGGTGGGAGCCAGCTAAGGCAGCTTTACATGCTTCTCAAAATTTCCTTTACACCTACAAGGAAACACTAACTCATCTTATATAAAAGGAAAACTCCTTATCTTCCTTCCTAAACCTACTCCTTTTAGTTCCAGATATTCACATCCACCAATGCAAGATATCGGAGTCACCTTTGTGGTCTATCTAGTCAGCTGATTTTATGACATTAACTGAATTAGCATCTAGGAAGGCACTGAGGAACAAGAGAACACAGCTTAGTGTTAGATACTGCAAAGGGCCCTGGAACCTGACCAGACAAAAAGGCTTTGTCTGTCTATCCTCTTTTCATTGGGAAAAAACTGTAGTGTGTAACTATTAGAAACAAAATGAACATTTTCAAAATGCACGATTTTCCACTTGAGTTTTTTTTTTTTTAACAAAATGAAGATTTTTTTTTCCTTTGATAAAGGAAAAAATGGTTGATTTGAAAATCACTATTATAACAGTGCTACAATGTGTAGTCATTGCAAATATTCAACTACCTACCTAGGACAGCAACAAATATATTCATAGAAGAGTGTAGTAAAATTCCTGAAGTTACACACAATAGCTACATAAACACTGCACAATTGTATTACCATTAATGGTAGTCTAATGAATGCCAGGGGGCTTAATAATTCGTTGTTTAAGATGAAATATGTATTTCCTACTTATGCACACTGGGAGAATGCTGTTTTATTACTTTTTACTTCATTTATTTGCAATGAAAAAGTGAGGATCCATTATACTCTCATGCAAGGATTGATTCAACTTTGAATCTCTCCTATTGACGTATAGTGTTTGTATTTTGTTTGGAAACTGATAAACATAAAACCAGATAACTGGTCATAAACCTGTTTTTATATGTGCTTTTAAAATTCCTTTAGGTTTACAAAGAAATATCTGTCATCTCTTACATAATGCCCTGTGACATTCCTGCAAGGCATCTGAGAAATCTTAACCGTGACAGTCATGATGAGAAATTTGTTTAAGTACTAAGAAATGCATTGTGTTACTGATTGCCCCACCTGTTGCCTGCTCGAAGGGCCTGGAGTTCTAAATCATAATGTTGGGAGAAGGACAGGAGAGGAACACTCTTCAAACAGGATGAGGCAGATGCTTCCTGACAAGTGCACAAAGTCTTCTTTTCAGGGTAGAATCTAAATAGTACCATGAATATGACAGAACTATTATAGGTTATACCACTGCCCTGGTAGGAATGACACATGGGTTAAGGTTTCATGCTCTGGATTTCTATATATATGGATTTGCCACGAGTTCCTACATCACCTACTAGCTCTTAAACCTTAGATTAACAATTTTAAAACTATTTTAAGGCTTTAGTTTTTTAAAAATTATTTTAGTTTTCTTATGTATAATTATAATTTAATTTCACTATTTCCAGTCTTGCATTATTTCAATTCTTCAAACTCCACAAAACTCATAAAATAAGTAATTTTGTTCCCATTTTTGTATAAGAACATATTTGTAATTCTTGAAGCTATTATGAGGATTTAATGAGATAATTCATAAAAGTTGCTTATGGAAGTGTCTGGCAAATAGTAAATGCTTAATAAGTGTCAGCCATTATCATTAGGATTTAAATTTTTTAAATGATGACTTCTCTAATATTCGGTAAAGGAAGAAATGTTAACTAATTTATTTAACAGCATGAAAACTTAATTCAACACTCTACTGGAAACATTTAGAGAATCTTCATTTAGCACTTCGAATATGTGATTCATGTGATTCATGACAAGTTCTGAGAAAGTCTACCTAAATTGTTTTTTTGTATAACCATACTTCTTTGAAGAAATATAGTCAAAAGGGCCTCTTCCTAGAAAAGGATTTGAAAAATAACACTTTTGAGAATATACTCCTTCACTTCTATTCAAGATATTCCATTAATAACTAAAGCAGAAATAACTTTTATATAACATACCAATTACTCTTTTCAATGTAATTATAATCAATTACATACAAAAATACACCCCTTCATCAGGATAAAAATGTTTCAGAGGCTGGTGAGAAGCCCTTAGGAAAACTGCCCAGTGTCCGTAATCCCAAATCCCAAGTAGCTTCTAAAGCTGGGTTAGACCCCATGCCCATCAATAGATGAATTTATTTAAAAAAATTTGGTGTATATACATCCGATAGAGTTTCAATCGGTCATAAAGAATAAAATTAAGGCCGGGAGTGGTGGTACACACCTATAATCCCAGCGGCTTGGGAGGCTGAGGCAGGTGGATCATGAGTTCAAAGCCAGCTTCAGCAAAAATGAGGTACTGAGCAACTCAGTGAGACCCTGTCTCTAAGTAAAATACAAAATAGGGCTGGGAATGTGGCTCAGTGGTCAAGTGCCCCCAAGTTCAATCCCCATACCCTGCCCGCCCCACATAAAAAGAATGTGTAGCTTCTAGAGAACTAATGCAAGTTTGCTACCAGCTAAAAGGGTAGTGACTGTGAGTTAGAGCTGGTGCTGATACTAGGGAAAAAATAAAAGGAAATGTTTACTGAGCTCTCTGTCCCTATCAGGCTCTTCTGAAACAGCCAAATAAGGAAAATTTGGGAAATAAGTGACAACCTTACACAGCTCTGTCAGTGATGGGTACTAGTTAACCTTTAAGTACAAACAAAATGCTCTATAACCTACCTGCAAGTGTCTTTGGTGACTGTGGCATGCAGGTTCCTACATGTTTGTTAAATCAAAGTGTGCTGGCTCAAACCAGCAGTATCCATGGCTCATGGCCCTGCAACATTTCACACTCACTGAGAGGTCTTCTAAAGGAAGTAAGGACTGGTCGCCTTCCAGACCTATTAGTCAGAACCTCTCAAAACTGTCAGGAACGGCAAAGTCCTGAGGAAGAGGAATTTTTAATAAAAGAATTATATATCTATGTCACAGTTAAAAAAAAAACTATTTTCAATAGTACCCTATTTTATATTTTCAATTTCTCTTTTTTGTTTGATCATTTCAAAGTGTACTTATTCCATATTCTCTGCTTCTCCCATTATATGAAGTTCTCAGGGAGCTAATGCTACTGTTTGCTGTGTCTGCAGATTCTTCACTTGGTGAATTTCTCACACTGCTAATTGCTGAAATGGAAATGGGTCAAAATATCAAGCTAGCATGCTCTAGGTTCATGAGAAAGAGAATTTTTTCCTATTCCTTTATTAAGCAAATTTCACATGATAATTATGTTTCCATATTTTCCTACTTTAGATAAGTATATATCACACTACAAATTTTATAATATTAGAGGTTTGGAGTAAGAAGATTTTCTTTAGATATTTTGATAACCACTGGAAAGTTAAGTGGTGCTAGTAGTAATTCAGAATTTAATAGAAACTGGTTTAACTTCACTGTTTTCCCTCTGTCCAGTTCAGAAAGAAATGGAAAATTCAAAGGGAAAAAACATAACTGAATAAAATTTTTAAACTCAATTTCAGTAGTGGTTTGAGAAAATACAGGTTTCTTATTTGAAAATCAGTTTATAAGCAATATCTTTTAAAATTAGAGGAAAAAATCACATTTAAACATATTTGATAAGTAACTTATTGAAAAGAATAAATTATGTGGACATTCTCTGCTGGTTTCAATGATGGGGTTGCCAAAAGTATGCATTTGGGTAGTTAGAAAACTTGGAGATTTCTACATGCCTGTGGATAAACAGAAAGGTATAACAGGTAATAATATGCCAAAAGGTTATCACTATTAGGATGACTTCATCTGAGATTTTCAAGTGCTTTAGTTTTTGGGAGGTGTGTTCAAATAAAGCCACACTCGAAACCACTAAATAGAAAATATTAATCAACTAACTCAAGAGTGAGTGGTAGATGCAGACCCCACACTGCAAAAGCAAGTCCTGGGAGGTCAGGTGGTTGTCATACCCCACAGACCCCTGTCTTTAGCCAGCAAAGGAGGTGAACATCACATGAGCCTGGTTAGACAATACCTCAAAAGGGATTGGACTTTGACATTAACATAAAAATTAGGAAACATTTATTCAGTTTCCACATTAATAAACATATACATATATTTGTAGTAAAAACATATTTAAAAGTGAAATGTGTCATTTAAATGTCCAACTCAGCTTGCAAGAAACCGGAGTTATAAATTTCTTTTTCAAAGCTTCAAAAGAAAAGCTACTTGTAGTTCAAACATAACATCCTTGCAGAAAATAACTTGTTCCTAAGGAGACAAGCCCTGCCAATTCAAGCTACCATTCTTTTGACCTATAACAACTGCTCATTTAAAAGTAATCTTTACAATATTGATTTCCAGTTTATTTTTTCTTGTAAGCACATCACTTGGCAGCATATCTAAGTCAGATGTCACATTATTCCATTGTCCTGCTAAGAAAAATTCTTCCTTGTTTATTAAATCAATGATACAATTTTGACAACCAAAAAACATTTTATTATAATTTTCTTGTATGCTACAACATAAGTAGTAAAAATCAATGTTTTAAGAAGCCCTGATCTTTGCTCTTAAGGAGAGAGCATCCTACGAAGTCTGACATCATGGAACACAGATTGACCTAATGACAAGCTAGGGAAACTTCTTCCGAAAGAAAAACAAGTAACTTTCCCATTTCCTTTATGCTTTCTATCTCAAAGGTGATCAGGCTCATTGAAACACAGTAGGCTACATTACAGGGACAAAAATAAACTAAATGCATTTAGCTCATTTATTTTCTATTTCATGAGATTAGCATTTAGAAATGAAACTGAAAAATATGACCTCTGAAATAACTCATCCAAATATGTATTAAAATACTTTGCTAATTGTCTCTGGGTAAATATTAAATTTTAGTTATAAATTAGAAAAACCTAAATGACACTCATTTTTTTATGTGCACATATACACCTTATTGCTCAATTCTCTCTTGGCAACCAGGAGCCAGCAGAGCAGTCTTGTAATGTCACTCTTGTCTAATGAAGTTAGCACATTGAACTGCAAATATTCTCAGTTGATGAGAACTCTTCTATAATACCCTATGGTGAATTCATTCTAAAACATGGCAGCTTTCTCAGCTGTGGCTTTTTATAAAATTTGTTCTTTGTAGATATTCATGACATGTCTGACATTATACATAATTTCCTATTCTTGTGGTTGTACATGATGTGGCATTGCAATGGTCACGTATTCATATACGAATGTAGGAAAGTTATGTCTGACTCATTCTACTGTCTTTCCTACTCCCATCCCCGTCTCCCTTCATTTCCCTTTGTCTAATCCAACGAATTACTATTTTCCCTCCCTCCCCTTGTCGTGTGTTAGCATCCATACCAAAGATCCATCCATTTACCAGCAAAAGTCATTCTTCTTTATGGCTGAATAATATTACATTGTGTATATATACCATATTTTCTTTATCCATTCATCTGTTGAAAGGCATCTCTGTTGGTTCAGAGCTTAGCTATTGAGAATTGTGCTGCTATAAACATTGGTGTGGCTGCATCACTGTAGTATGTTAATTTTAACTCCTTCAGATATATACTGAGGAGTGGGATAACTGGGTCAAATGGTGGACCATTTGACCAAAGGAATCTCCATACTGCTTTCCAGAGTGGCTGCACCAGTTTGCAGTCCCATCAGCAATGTATGAGTCTACCTTTTTCTTCACATCCTTGCCAATATTTCTTGTTACTTCTACTCTTGATAATTGTCATTCTAACAGGAATGCAATAATATTTCAGTATAGTTTTAATTTGCATTTCTCTAATTGCTAGAGGTGTTGAACATTTTTTCATATTTTTTGATCATTTGTATTTTTTATTTTGTGAAGTGCCTGTTCCATTCCTTTGCCCATTTATTGGTTTTTGTTGTTGTTAAGTTTTCTGAGTTCTTTATATATCCTAGAGATTGATGGTAAAGATTTTCTCCCACTCTGTAGGTACTCTCTTCAAATGATTGATTGTTTCTTTTGCTGTGAAAAAGTTTTTTAGTTTGATACCACCCCATTTATTCTTGATTTTACTTCTTGCTCCTTAGGACTCGTGTTGAGGAAGTCAGTTCCTAAGTGGACATGATGGGGAGCTGGACCTACTTTTTCTTCTACTAGGTGCAGAATCTTTGGTCTAATCCCTGAGTCCTTGATCCATTTTGAAAAACCCAATGGTCTTATGCTAAAAGTGTTCTTCAATTTTGTTTTAACTATTTTTTTCTTCTAAGATTTTTTTCTATATTTTAATATATAAGTATGCCACCAAGATTTTTTATTTAATACCCTGCTTTTTGAAAATACTCTGTACTACTTGCTTCTGAAGTTTTAATCAATTTTCATCAACTCTCCTTCACTTCTTCATAAATTTCTCTCAAAGTGCCCAGAGGTTCATCAGCCCTAATTGCATCATGTAGTACATCCCAATGGGACAAGAATAGAATATTTTCCCTTGAATTAACTGTGTTTTAAAATAAGCTGCATCTGTTTATTCTCCAAGTCACTTGAGAAAATGGCTTTAGAGCTTCTCTTTTCTTTTGCCATTGTTTTGTTTTGCTTCCCTCTTCTTTTGACTTCTGCCAAGTTCTGAGGACCCTGAATATCACCTGCCAGGTACTGTGTGCTTTATTCCCATACAGGTGCCTCCCAGGAAGCCCATGACTATCCATTAGCATTTAGGTAATGGTTTCTAAGGAAAAGCTTGGGTCAGTGTTCAGAGGAGCTCACAAGTCACCATTTCTAGGAAACTCAAATATACAGAAACTGGCTCATACCCTAACTGGATAAAAATCAAACTATCTACTATACACTCTTGCTATTTTTAAAATCTGTGCATATTTATCTTTGCATCATAGGCATATTGAAAAAAAAGTAAAAAGATTATGGTCAATTGCTTTTACCACAACAACTACATGGTCTTAACTACTTTTTTTAAAAAAAAGATTTGAATCTCTAAATCAATGATTGATTATTGCAGTCCCTGTTCATTTGTTCACATTTACACTGTGACCCTTAACACATTTTTTAATACAATGAATAGTCTAGTCTGTATCCAGGGCAAAAGAGATCTGTATAGGAGTACATCTTCAGTTTTGTATTCCTGACTCTTAACACAGAGTCTAATACAAAATGTGTGTTGGATGAATGAACTTCTATTGCCCATTAGTCATAAAGTTATGATGACTTTTCTATTACTAAGAATAAAAAAAGATGCTGCACCCAATTGCACTCAGAACAGTGGAACGTGAAAGGAGCCAACTTATTTTCAGATAAAAACAGACTTCTAAGATTGTTTTATATTAATAAACTACAATTATATGGTCACCCTTTGTCAATTAGTCTTAAAATCTCAAGTGTTTCAGAGTTGTTTTTTCCCCTTCCAGTGCTGCCAGTCTGTTTTCTTAAGAATTCATCACATCTTATTCATTGCTTTGATTCAAAGAGAAAATGTGCATATTTGAAAATGACTCTTAATATCCAAATTATGCTGAAATTGTAACACTAATTAGACTAACAGACCAAACACTTGAGGTCTGAATGTCTTCCTCCTTCATGATTTTCTAATTTGAATTTTTGAAAAAGTGGGTAAGATGTAAAGGCTGGCAGGGGAAAAAAATCTCCTTTGCTAAACAGATAAAAATCAAAATAAGTCAATGCAATTTTTAAAAAACTGTTGATTTCATCAGCAAAACCCGTTAAAAGCAAGGTCTTTGAAACTAAAATAGAATTACCTAATATTTAACTGTCAATCACATTTTTATACAGTATGCTTTTATTTCCTAAACAATAATATTTCACTTAAGAATCCTGCATTTCTGTCTATAATTTCATTGAACAAAAAGTTGAGTCCCTGCTATGTACCAAAGTTTTTATACTTCAAAAAGATAACAGGAAAGAAATCAAAGTCCTTTTGCTCACATAGCTTGCATTGTAGTGAAAGATGACCAGCATGACAGAAAAATACACTCATGTAAGGGCTGGGCAGAGAGATGGAGGGGGAAGCAGGTTGAAGGTACACAGAGCAAGAAGGGTTCTTGTTTCTTTGCATGGGGTGGCCAGGAAAGGACCTTCCCATTGGATGTCATTTCTCTAAGACCTAAATGAGATATTGGTATGGAGAGTGTGGTAAAATGAGGGGGAAGCATGTTGCAGACTCAAGGAAGAGCAAGGGGTCCCACTGGGGTGGAAAGAGAGGGGAGACGAGTATATGCACTTCTACAAGAAACCCAGTGCTTATAGACACTGCCTAACTCTAAAAGCTACTTTTTTCTTCAATACCTCATGATGAGCAATGTCTTTTCCCAATCCTTTCCAGGCCTTCTCTCTTAAAAATTATGGACAGTTGTTTTCTCTTTCCACCCAATATAACTATCATTTATCATACCCACAGTGTCCTCGTTTAGTACCAAAAGGTATGCCCTCATAACAATATTTACTTTATATATTTGGCTTTGAATGACCTTAGGGTAAATTACTCACTAGTGAGCATAATGATGTTTAAAATACCAGCATAAAATTACATAAACTCACAAAAAATTTAAAAAGCCATTAATCTAAGAGTCAAAAGCATGTTTAACTCTTCCTTCTAAAGATTATCTTGCAGACAAAGTTCATTAGGATTGAGGAGAGACAGGGCTGGTTTTCTCATGTAGGGATGAGTCCTTGACAAGAAGATTCTGCTTTCCACTCTTCTTAGATCCCACAAAATGGAAATAATACAGGACGTATTTGGTATTTCAGTTAGAAACAAATCACAATTTTTTGTGGTATAAAATTCATTACCTCCCAATGTTAAGTTAGGTCCAAACACTCATTATTTAGGTGGGGAATTTTTTCAGGAGGCAGGGGTGGCTGAACACTGAACAATCACCATCTTCCAAATCTGATGCACTGTTATCAAATAATAGGGACAGTGGGTATAAGACCAGGAGATAATACACATGGAGACCCAACTCCATGGAAAGCAGAGTCAGAAAAGACCAGGTAAAGGTAAGCAGTAGTCCTATTTCAACTAAGGATTCAGGGCTTCCTCCACAAGTGAAATGAAGTTTGAGCCGGTTGTATTTGACTCTCAGGTGACAGGCCACTTTAATGAACACCTGGAGTCCATGAACCTGAACATGAAAGAAATAGTAAGAAAAACTGAGAATGAAACCTTAAAAAGGAAGTACCAATATAATATAATGATTGACAGAGAACTTTGGCACTTCTGCCATTCCCTTGTGCATGATGAAGTTTATTCAGAACTGCCTTTGAGGGGAGCAGAAATGAGAAATTGATTCTTCCTGTAAGGACTCTGTGTGCCCTTGGATGATGGGACAGTCATCTATTCAGACAGTCTTAGTGTTCATTTTCATTAGAAGATTTCAACCCTGTGTTGTTTGTTTGCATTGGTTCATTTTAAAAGTCAATCTATTTGCTTTTAATCAGCAAATTACTCTAGGGCCATGCCAGAGTATATGACCTTAAATATTTTACTGTCTCCAACTCTTATCAAAATCAAAAGTACAAGAAGTAATATCCCCAAATGCTGTAACCTAGGTAATAAGTTGTTTAGTCATCTCTGTAATTTGTCTAGATTTTAACATTAAATTAAACCAAACATCATTAAGCTGAATATCTGGACAATGTATTTGGGGGCTGTTTTATTTGTTTAATGGCAAGACATACTCCTCCTATAAAATTGCTTTTACTGAATTGAGGTTTGTTGTGGTATCCTCTGCTACTTGCTTTTGGCTTTATTGGTGAGATATATTAAAGAAGTTACATTAGCCGGCTTTTTATAAGCCCCCTGGGAGATTTCTCAGGATTTTAGTGCAAAGAAGAGTTTGATGTTATCTTTTACAGACCATGCAAGTCCAATGAATACCTAGTAATGTTAATAAATGTAATTGAAATGACTGATTTTTCATTTTTAACTTTTTCTCTTTTGAATTTGAAATAACACTGTAAAAGTCCCACTGTTAAAGTGGAATGCTTTTAGTTAATTACACAGATTTTTGGACATTTTCAGAAATGAACTAAATTATGGCCCCTGTGGGTTCCTGCCCTCTTGAAAGAATCACGTCCCTTTGAAGATTCCAAAGGGGCTAATGAGGAAGGAGAGGGCTGCTTAGAAGCAGGGTCTCCCAGTTTTAATGCAGTCATGTCAGCTTACTGGTATCCTCTATGTGCATAACCTTAGCAGTGGCCTGCCAGTGACCAGCATGGGTCCTCATGATGTTGATCACTGATGTTGGACCAGAAAATTTCTGACATCTCTGTGTGCATGCTCTTTATCTGGCACCCATCTTTCTCCTGAGTCATCCAAGACCAAACTAAACCATCAACAATACCAGCTGCCACTACCCTGGTCAATCTGGCAAAAAGGAAGAAATGGGCTAAAAGGAAAATTAGCAAGATTTGCAAACCTGTGAGGATAAATGAAAAAAAAACTACAAAAAAAAATTCAACCCTAAAAAAATCAGATTACATTTTAACTAGATAACTTTAGAAATCCAAATTGCATTGTATTTACTATTTAGTGTAAAAAATACAAAAATGCCATTTAGAAATTTCAGATACAGAGTCCATATATGAGATATTCTAATAAATATTTTCTTAGATGTTCATCTTCAGAAAAATCTACCCTAAGATAGACAACCCTCAGTTGGCATAGTGTCAAGTAAGGCCCCTTAAAGATTATCCTCAAAATATTATTTTCAAATGCCCAGGGCATCAACACAAACTATGCTGTCAATATGTGTCCAGAAGAAAATAAATTCTAAAATAAGCTCAAAGATGTGAACATAAAATTATGCTTCTAAAAGTAACCTGTAAGTAAACTAAATCATTTTAAAATTGTTATTTCAGGTTATAGAAGCTTCTTTGTAAATGTGGTCATTCAAGAGCTAATTCCTAGCTCATTCCATGGGGCCAGCATTAATTTGATGCCAAAGCCAAACAAAGATACTAAAAAAGAACTACACATCAATATCCTTTATGAACATTGATGCAAAAATCCTTAATAAAAGTTGAGCAAAACAAATTCAACAGCACATGAAAAAGTTTGTTCAGCATGATCAATGGATTTGTTCCTAGAATGCAAGGATGGTTAAATACATGAAACATCAGTGTAATGTGCCACATCAACAGAATAAAGGGGAAAAATATGATTATCTCAACTGATGTAGAAATAGCATTTGACAAAATTCAATGCCTTTCATGATAAAAACATCAAAAAACTAGGAAGAGAAAGATGCTATCAACAGAATCAAGTGCTGTGTGCACCCATAAATGTAACATGTGTATATTGATAATCTACATCAAGGAGATAATGTTCATTAAAAACTCCCAGGAGTACTTACCTGCCAAAATTCTCTTGAACTGTCTAAACCATATGTCGCAGTGGTCTTCACTTAAATTAATAAGATCAAGGGTGGAATCCCTTAATTTGTTCTGTTCCTTTTTCAGGCAGATGAAAAGTGTGATGCCTAATAAAGTACCACTTCTGGGCTGCTTAGCAGAGCAACGCCGCTTCAGCTTCACAGAGAATATGTCTTTGAGCTCAATAGATTCTTCTTTGCATGGCAAATCAAATTTGGAATCACCTGAAAAGAAATTAATTCTCTTCAATCAAAACCATTACATCCATATCTTCAATGTCTGCACAATAATTAGGACCCAGAAAATCTTTATCATTTTCAATTGTGGGGCTTTCTCTTTGTATCTGTCCCTGTATGAGATGGGAAGGGAAGAAAAGAAAAATTGGTCTATTTTCCCACAATGAGGGGGAAAAAATAGGATGAATGGAGAACATTCTTGCCACACTAGGCCCACAATATTCAGAATCTGAGAATATTTAATGTATGAAGAATTCTGAGAAGCTAGAATAGCATGGTAATGATAAATTAATATCTTTCAAGGGGCTCTTTTGAACTGATTGTGACAAAGTAATGCAAAAACCAGAATTCATTCACAGAAGTGAGTTACACCAGCTTGAAGGCAACCTTAAAGAAAAGGAAACGTACACTTACAGTAAAAGTTACACACGTAATAAAAAGGAAGTAGGGGAACCCTGGTGGTATCCCTTAGTTGAGGGGGAATTGGGATCCAAGAAGGCCAAGGTGACAAGGATTCACAAGGCAAATTACCAGAAAGGAAAAGCCTTCACAGAGAGCACTTGAGATCTGCAGAGGTGCCCTCAAGTCTTCATGGAGTATTGGTCAATGCATGAGGTCAGGGAAAGAACTCCTCACAGGATTAGCAGAACAGTGTTCAGATCTGGAGCTTCACCTAGCCAAAGTAGAAAACTACCGAAAGTCATGGGAGACTGGGGAGAATATTTAGAAGAGTACTGTCCCATCAGTGAGTTGACCAAAGGCTGCCACCTAACAAACCTAAAAAGCAAGCCGCAGAAGCATTGCTATGCTTCCAAGTAACTTACAAAGCACAGGAATATTCATGGAATGTAAAAATGCCCTGTAGTGTTCACAATGTCTTTCATCCAACTCCACATAACTAGGTATGAAAAATGTGTGTTGTGTGTCCCATAATAGAAAAAGGAGTGAATGAAAACAGATTTTTTTAAAAACTGACAAAACAATAGAAAGCAGAGGCTTTGTCTCAGCTTCTTCAGCCCTTGAAGTATGCAGTTGTCCTCAGACTGGAGTGAGGACTTTGAGGCATTTCAAGACGCTCATTGTCGGCATTTTCTGGAAGCTTTTGGCCTTTTCCAACCATTCTGTAAATCATAGCCTGATTGAGCAGAAAGTACAGGTACCACTAAAAGAGAAAGGAAGAAAAAGCTCTTCACTCAATGATTATGTAGTAGGATGGGAGGAACCCGAAGTCCATTTTTCAAGTCAGTCATTCTTTAGAAAGTTCAGGTTTTCAGGTCAGGCTACAATCCCCTTCCATCCTTTGGTGACCAAAGACCTTAAAGTATCCATTCAGCAGGCTCTTGTTTACATAGCAAAACATTTCATAATCTCAGAAAACAATCATCAGTATTACTTTAAAGTAATCACTTTAACCAATGAAATGCACATATTTGAGCCAAAATCTCTTTATACCTTTATGAATGATTCACCCCAACATCCCTTTTCTATAAATTATAATCAATTAACCTATATTGTAAGATTAATTTTTCTCTAAGACAGTTCTCAAGCTATCAGTCTGAGAAGCCCTTTGTACTCAAAGATTAGAGTACCCCAGACAACTTGTTTGTGTAGGTTATAAGTATCTGTATTTGTTATAATAGAAATCAAAATTGAGTTTTTATAAAAAGAACAAGAATACAATGTATCCTACAGGGCAAAACTATCAGACACTTCCCAGTCTGTGCAGAATTCCACTGTATCCTTGGGAGAGAATGAGTGACTACTGCAAATACATTCACAGTGATCTGATGAAAACAGCTTTGACTTTACTAATCCCTGAAACACACTGAAAACACTGCTTTAGTTATTTTAGATTGTTTGTTCCCTTTGATCGTATTATGAACTTAACTCCTTTTTCAGTCAATGTTCCAATTAAAATTTTTGTTTTCCTCTTAATATCAGCAACAACCAGTGTAAGTTCCTCCAGTCTGGCTCCTTTGTAACATATCTTTGAAAACAGCTTCTTATAACACCATAGGGTTTCAAATTCATCTGAGTTTTCAAGGAGTCCTACTTCTTTTAAGGAAGAATATATTAGAAAAGCTGGCTAGAGTGGTATGATATGTAAGGAAACCTAACTCATCCACAGTAAATCAGTAATATTGCTATCATTTGGATGTCAGGTATCCCCAAAAGCTCACATCTGAGACAGTGCAAGAACCTTCAGAGGTGAAATGATTGGGTTATGAGAGCTTTAACACACTCAGGGATTAACTGAGTGGGAACTGAAGGTGAATAAGGTGTGACTGGAGGAGGTGGGACATTGTGGGTATGCCTTTGGGGTATATATTTTGTATCTGGACGTGGAGTGTGTCTCTCTCTCTCTCTCTCTCTCTTTCTCTCTCTCTCTTTCTCTCTTTCTCTTTCTCTTTCTCTCTCTCTCTCTCTCTCTCTCTCTCTCTCTCTCTCTCTCTCTCATTTCTGATCATCATGTGAGCTGCTTCCTTCCACCACACTCTTTCACCAGGATGCTCTACCTCACTTCAAGCCCTGAGGAATGGAGTCAGCAGTCTATGGACTGAGACCTCAGAAACTGAGTCCACACATTTTTCCTTCTTAAAATTGTTTTCAGGTCTTTTAGTTACCGCAGGGAAAAAGCTAACCAAAACAAATGTGTTTGTACTTTGTATGCTTATTACCATTTATTTGCTCCTGTTGAACAGGTAGGCCTGTGGCCTTCCTTACAGAACACTTGAGAAAGTCCAGTGATGTCTTACACCCTTCCTGTACCCTCCACAATGAAGGGATCAGGCTTATTGCAGGTCCTGGCAACTCCTCACTTTGTGGTACACAGAGAACCTTATGGTAAATTGTGTCCTGTGAAGCTTAGGAAGTCTGAGTATGGGGGTGCTGCTAGGTATCTGCTTCATGCAGCTGGATGTGGAGATAAGCTGCATCATATTCCTGTCTACAGAAACTTGATTCTGGTTACATCTGTGGGTATTCCTCCCCACAAAATTAAACAATTAGCAATGTTGAACATCTTTTCATTTGTTTTTCATTGTAGTTTCCTAAGAGTTGCCTCTACACTTGCTTTGCCCTACTTTAATTTAGTTGTCTATTTTTATTCATTTGCAGTCATTCTAATAATCTCAAAATTAAACTCTTAATACATACTATGTTGGTAATAACTTCCAGGCTAATCTTATAACAATTTGTGTCACATATAAATTTCATTTTATGTAGTGAAATATACCACAAATAAGAGTAGAGAGGAAGGAAAAAAGGAAGGGAGAACAAAAAGCAGTCATTGGGGGAAAGAAAACTTGGGGCAAAATAAACTCTTTACTTTTACTTTGAAGTTCTCCAGTGTAGTCTGAATTTTTTCATATGCATATGCTTCATTTTGGTTAATAATCAATAAATATTTCAATTTAAAACCTCTTACAAAATTGAAAATTCAAAGATATTAACCAACATCCAATATCACATGACAGTGAAAAACAGAATTTCCAGAAATCAGAATACTTAATATCACCTTCACTATTTCCAATTATTCTAGACATTCTGACCAAAGGAAAATGAAATAAAAGGCAATAATTGGTGGTAGAGGAATAAAGAGCTGAAACTCTAACTACATCACAATATATGTGTAAAAATCAAAAGAGTCAACTTAATCCTTAGACCTAATCAAAACATTCAGTGGAGAAGCTGTTACAAATGTGTCTATACCCAGGGAGACATAATGGAGATAGAGACATCATACCTATTAGCATACCATACCTAGGAATAAATTAGCAAAATGATACTGGACTTAAATGGAAGGAAAAAACCATTTGAAATTTACTAAAAATAAAGAATTGAATAAGTGGAAATGTACTAAATTCCAATATTACATATTTTATATGCCAGCAATCTTGTTGTTAATAGCTATAATACAATTTCAATCAAAATCTCAATGGTATATTCTTTGAAGTAAGAAGGAACAGGAACCTGATCAAGTGATTTGCAAATTCTCTTGGAATAAATGTATTACATTAACTTAAAAAATGTTGCAAAAATAATGAAGGGAAGATCATGCCCTGTCAAATATATTGTAGAAAGTTATAATAATCAAAACATCTTTAACAGAGAAATGAATGGACCAGAAAAACATTTATATATTTTTTTTTAAATTCCCTAATGGGTTAATGGTAGAGTGTAAGCTCAGTGGGAAACAGTAAAAGGTGACTTAAAACTAATTTAATTTTTGGAAGAGAAAAAATACAGCCCCATCTCATAATATGCACCAGTATTTCTAGATTAGAAACTTATATTAGAAATTTATATAACCATACGAAAAAGCCTTAAGCATAACAGCAAAGGCAGACTTTCCCAATTCAAGATAATTAACATAAAAATTATTCAATGCCTACAAAGTCCTAAAGACCCATAAAAGGGAGTCACAAGCAAAGGCCAAATGAACAGAAATATTTGCAACACATGACAATTATATAATCTATTTAATCAAGAAATGAAACACTTTAATGGAAAAGCACATAAAAGACCCAAGCAGGCATTTCACAAAAGGAGAAATGCAAATTGACCAATGAACATATGAAAAAGTTCAACCTAATTAGTAATCAAAGAAATGCAAATTAAAACAACAAGATACCATTTTTTGCCTTTTAGATTGGCATGAGATCAAAAATAAGGCTCAATGATGGTACAGCTAAAGGGAAGCAGTCCCAGCGCTGCTAGGAATGAAAAGCTGTAACTGCTAAATAACAAGTTGAGAATATGTATCAAAAGATTTCAAAATGTTAATTGCAGCAACATTTATAATAGCAGAAATATTTAAAGAAACATTCATGTTCTTCCATAGGAAGATGGTTGAAGAAATCAGTCATCTTCTGTAACTGAAATGAGCAAGTGTGAGCTCTATGTGCTAGTCTGGAAAGACAGACATGCTAAGAGGAATGAATAAATGGAATAAAAGTTATAAAAGTAGTCTGAGGGATTTGATACCACTCTTATTAAAGATTTTTAAAAGAAATTTAAGCAAAATCACACAACAAATTTAACATTGGCAACCTATTAAAATAGATAAATGTAGCTTTTGAGCAATGTACCAGACCCTAGGTTCAAATCCCAGTGGGAAGGGATAGGAAAGGGAGAGTGGGAGGAGAAGGGAATATTAAGTTAGATTTCTTATAAACTTCTATAATTTTCTTTTGAGAGAGAGAGAGAGAGAGAGAGAGAGATGTTGTAGGGAATGTGAGGTTAGATTTTTCTTACAAACCTCTATAATTTTCTCTTCCAATAATCAACATTACCTACTTCAATGTATAAAAAAATACTTTAAAATAGGCATGGTTTTGGTCCAGCAATTTACTTCTAGGAATTTCCCAGAAGGAAATAAATAATACACACAATTAGCTAAAAGAAAGCTTACCCGAGCATTATTTGGACAAAATTCATAAACAACCTAAATGTGCCATAAGTATTGGTTCTATAAAATATATTTATATAATATACAGACCAATTGAAATGTATTAATTGTAGAAAAGTATCCCAAATAGCATAATACATTTCTGTTTCTGTTTTCTATATATTGAATACAAAACCAAAGAGTAATATATTTTATATGCATATAAATATTAATATGCATGAGAGAACTTGGAAAAAAATTTTTTAAATTTATTATTATTATTTTTATTTTTACAGACTTCATTTTGATTCACTGTACACATATGGGGTACAAATTTTCATTTTTATGATAGAACTTGGAAAATTAATGAGATTGTGGTTAATTTTGCTTTAAAATTTATTTCTGCAATGCAGATAGTTGTGATTAGTTGTGACTGCTCATCCTAAAATGGTTTCTGATCATTTTGTTTTATTCTAAAAAGCCCCATTCCCTAAGAGGGGTATCTAATATTTAATGAGCACATGCTATTAGTCAGACAATACCCTAAGTACTTTATATGCACCATCTCCTTTAATCCTTACAACAATCCTATTAAGTGTTTGCTTTTTCCTGAAAGAGAAGAAACTCAAGATGGAATTTAAGTAACTGTCCTAGGTTACACATGTGACAGGGGGCAGAGCCAAAATTTGAACCCAAGCATTTTGGTTCATCTTATGAGTTCTCTACAGTGCTGGTCTGACAATAAGGACTTCCTTTAAGGAAACATTCATTGACCCTCTCATCAGTTCCTGCTGGTTATTGAGGCACAAGTTTATTATAATCAGATGCAGATATTTTAAGGTCATAGTTTGAACTTTGTCAAATATATACACTTATAACCATTATCTCAATAAAAATAATTTTTCATCATTTTAGAAAGTTCCCTCAAGCCACTTTTAAGTTTCACCATTTAGATTACCAATGACTTATTTCGCTCGTTTCTAGAACTTTAAATAAAGTATTTATTTTGCATCTGGTTCACTTCACTCTAATATTTGGATTGATGGGAAGAAAATTATCTAAATTAAAAGTAAGATTAATAAAAAGAACTATGTTATTAAAAACAAAACTAGTGTATGCCTCTTTCAAGAATTTATTGGTTCCACTCAGACCAATATCCAACTGTTTTAGAATGCTTTTCATTAGATTTGTTTTTTCCTTGTTTTAATGTATGATTGACAGATTAAAAATCATGTATATATTTATGATATACAATGTGATATTCTGGTACATGTGTACAAAGTAAAATGATTAATCAAGCTAATAAGACTACTCATCACCTGAAGTATTTGTTGTTGTAAGAACATTTCAAATCTAATTTCATAGCAATTTTCAGCTATACATTAACTACAGTCAACTTGTTATACAATAGACCCAGAACTCATTTGTGCTAAGTGAAGCTTTACCCTTTAACCAATGTCTCCCCAATGCCTCCCCTTCTCCCAGGCCCTGGCAATGCCATTCCCATTCTTTCCTTCTATGAGTTAGACTTTAGAGTCCACTTACAAGTGTAATCCTTCATTTTTTTAATCTACTCAAAACAGTAGATCAGTCAGTCCTTAAGAAAACAGCAAGGAGTTCAACATTATTACTATGTGTATGATTGCACAAAAGGTGTGACTCTGCATCATGTACAACCAGAAAAAATGAAGTTGTGCTCTGTGTACAATGTGTCAAAATGCATTCTACTATCATGTATGACTAGAACAAATACAAATTTAAAAAAGAAAGAAAACAGCAAGACAGCAAATGTATAAATTAACTGAGTAAAGTTGCATCAGAAACTGAAGTATATCCCTCAAGGAGAAGGTAGGTTAGATTGTTGCAACCAGAAGCAGCCAGCAGTGACATTCTAAAAATCCCTGTAAGGATCTGAGTGGCACTTCCTCTTGGCTCAGGCTTCTAATCTTTTCTCCTGCATTTGCTCACAGATTAAAATCTGAATTTTCATATGCCAATGTGAAAAGAAGAAACTAAGGAGAACTAGATTGAGAAGGTTTAGTTTTTACTTGAAATGAAAATAAGTATAATTGTCTTGTGAATGAAATAATTTTTACAAATGTCTAACAATAGACAAATGTTCTTTGGTACTTTTTCTCTCAACTCTCAGGCGTAAATATCCTACATAGAAATTCTGATCTCTTATTCATTTCAGTAATGATAATCATTTACATTACATCAACAAATCTATCCATTTCTACTCACAGGATTCACTTGATTTTTAAATATAATTACTGCCTAATGTGAAGATGCATGTAACATTACTTTTAAGGAAAATTTTTCTCAGAATAGTCTTCAGAGACAAAACTTGTTAGAATTATGTGCACTTGAACTAAAAATGATTTTATTTAAAGGTCTGGACCTAAAAATATTGTTTAATCAGTCATCAGACTGGGAGGGGTGTTTGCTGCGATTATGTCTTTGTTTTTGAAGTTCCTAAACTATGAGCAGTGAACCAGTTGGCTCTGTGGGGTAGCAGAACAACTGGTTTCCTAGACTTCAAAGAGCTAAGGTAAAAGGTTCCTCTGGTTTCTTGGTGGAAGCCACCTGCTAACTTCTACAAATAAAGAAGGTTTGGAAGAACATCTGATAGGATTGACAAAAAATTAAGGAGGCCATTACTTCTCCTCAACTCCCACTCCAAAATACTTATTCTTCGGACACTCCTAAAATACCCAAATATTTAGGACAAAATGATTAAACAGGGTTGGAGGTGAGTGGGGAAGAAACCTTAAGAGAAGTCTTTGTTCTGGGTCCATGAAAATTGGCCACTTTTCTCCTTTTCAGTAATACTTTAAGAATGAGTCAGATTCATTTTATGCTCCAAATGAATTTAAAACTCCACCATTTATAAATCAAACTACATCTAAATACTGAAAAAAAAATGTTAGGTCTTCTATCTCTGCTTAAATTTCCTTCCACAGGATAACTGCTGTCTCATGCCAACTCTGTTATAGTATCAGTTTCTGCCACAAGCAAATGCTCTCGTAATTGTAGGCAGAAGCTACATTTCTCTGTATGACTTCACACACAGACTGCAGATTAAAAGCCAAGTTCAATACACACCATCACCATTCATTTTAAGGCATACACTCTAAACATCAGTTTACTTTTATCTTAATGCTAAAACCCGCCTTTATTGGTAAGAAATATGGAGCTTTATTCATTAATATTTAATAATATTTGATAAGTAAATTAAAATGTGGAAATCTATAGACATATTTTTTGCAGGTTTTAAAAATTAAATCCTTACCAATGATATATAACTTTGCTTGGTGGCATGTGGTTTATTATTTGAAATCTATTGGTTCATTAGTATCATATTGGTTATTGCTAGTTGTTTCAGAACATTAACTGTCCTCTCACATTACTTACAGAGATACTGGGGACCATCTGTTCTTGCAAGGGATTTAAGTATACATCTATTGGATATCATGCTATTTATTTAATTCGGTACCCACTTCCTATTGTTGTATTTTCTTGGGGGGAAAAGTCAATTTAATTACAGGGAATAAAGATAACCTCTCCTGGCAGGTTACCCTGTCACCATGAGAGCAAAGCAGGACCTGCTTAAAGTAGGTTACAGTGGCTAACAAGAAGAGCAAAACCAACAACACTTAAGAATATTTAGCAAAGGTTTAACAAAAATAGAACAGTGAATAGCACTTTTAAAAATATTACTGTAAGCCTAGAGCTTGTCTAAATCAATCTTGGCACATCTGTCTGATGCAGACCGTAAACAGGATTAGAGCTGGATTTATCTGCTTGGTGCTAATTGTGCTCACAGTTTCTGCACATGTCCATTTTTTAAAATACTGCCTGAAAAACAGGACTGCCTGATAGATGGCTCCCACAACATCGTGTATACACACACTTATGGTATATTAGATGGTTAAGCAATGTGATGTCTAACAATTTTTTTTTGGCTCTTCAGAATTACTTATCTAATCCCCTAATTAAAAATACAAAATTCTGTTTGAATACACCACATACTGAGATAAATCTGTGAATCAAGGGACCAATAAATTTGAATACACTTTAATTGTAAGAAGAAAACACAATTTAATTGTTAATAATCAGGTTAAACTAGGGTTTAAACAAATAGGGCTGCTTCTGTAGTGTACTGAAAATCCATCACAATGTATTAATATCCTCAAGAATTATTACATGACATTTGTTAGCAGAAAAGCTTAAGTTCCTAAATACATACTGATTTCAAGAATGGCAATGAGTATATACCATTCTTATCTACTAAAAGAATAAGGAAACATTCACATTTTTAGAGAAAAAGAAATTGCCAATCCATAGCCAAATGTTGTATTTTACCAGATCAGTTTAAAATTAATGTTGACTTTCTCTCTGTAATTTTTCTATTTCTGTCAGGTATAAATTGTTCAGATATTCCTCTTAAGAATCCAAGTACTTGAGGATATGCAGGTATTTCTATATGATGTCCAAAATTAACTAATGAAATTGTCAAGAAAATGTAAATTTTATTCTTTGTGTTTTGAAATATAAATACAAAATGACAATTATTTATTGAGAACATTTAATGCCTACATTGTAACAAGTGCTATTAGTAATTTAAAATTACATAATGTTTAGTTGCAAATATTACATATAAAATTAATATTTTGAAAAGAACAGAATAAGTGAAAATTTAAGCTGACTTCCAATCACAAACAACCTTGTGTTCCTTGTGTTCTAAAGATTTTTTCTTGATAGATATGTTCCAAGTAGTTCTGAGATAATTTCTTTTCTAAATATTTACCACTACAAAAAAGTATGTCCATGCCTACAGACCAATATTTGGGAAACTGACCAATCATTTTGCTTAACACAAACCAAACCGCCCCTATCAGGAGTTCTCGATATGTAGTCTCACAGTGTGCACAAGGGCAAGACAATTTCTACAGCATTGAAGATGGTGCTTGTTTTTTCCACCACGTTGACATTTGTACTGATGGTACAAAAGCCATAGTGGGTAAAACCAATAAAGTCACTAGCATCAAATTTTACTAATAATCACTGCATTTACTTCCTCAACTCAGTTTTTTTTAAAGAACTAATTTAACTTGCTTGTCCTTGATAAAGCAGTAACACACTTTATAGTTTTTAAAAGTCTCTACCTTTGCCTGCATTTCTTTTTAACATTATTGGAGAGGGTAGAAAGCATCTCTGCATAAGTGGAAGTGGTAGCTCTTTCCAGGATAAGCACGGGGACCATCTAAATCTGCAGCTACCTACCTATTTTTCATGGAACACTGTTTTACTTAGAATATTAACCAACGAGACTATAATATTCAGACATTAATATTTGGCAAATATTCTCTAGAAAATGAGCAAAATGAGCCAAGAAAAGTAAACTAGGAGTGCTATCAATGGGAAAATACAAGATTGAGCAAAATTACAATTTTGTAAAGCTTGTGAATGTCACAATGAGCTCCACAGCTTCCCTGTCTTAGAGAATTTTTCAGGGGGATTGGCAGTGATATTTGACTTTAAAATGCTGTACAATAAAACATGTCAACATTTTGAAGCTGTGTACAATTCAGCAAATCAAATGGCCAATGCAGGATGTTATAAGATCATGCATGGGTAAAATATTCAGAGAACAAGACAGATAAATTTTCTAAAAGTAAACTACAAAATCATGGAAATATTTTCAGATTTTGCATTATATGTCTAGCCTTTAAGATATTAGTACTTGATTTGAATGTGATTTTTCTGTTCATAATGGGGAATCTGTTTCCTACCTTTAGCTATGTCCCTTTGTAAGAGAATAACTTCTGAAACTTAAAAAACAAACAAACAAAAAAAACTGCCACTTAAAAAAAGTAGTATTTCACAAGTACAATTATGAAACCAAAAGAAAAATCATGTTGTATAACTTAAACATACGTAGTTTTTATCTAAAACCTGAAAAAAAACCCAGTTGATATGCTTATGCAAAACAAAAAGAAATTACCTGACGAATTTCTATGTGAAATTAGATTTTTCCTTATATGCTTTGACCAAAACAAAATATTCACAAAAGATTGAATGCAGAAGCAATTAAAGAAATCAGTTCTTCTATCAAGGCAGCCATTAAAGAGATTTCAAAAAATAGAAAATAATGAGATGAGTGGCACTTGCTTTCTTTTATAGATAATTTTGGAAAATAGGTATTTTAAATAAAAATGTTATTTATATTAACATGCAAGTGACTTTTTATTTTTGATTTTTGCATGCTAGTACTGTACCCAGAACCATGTGCATGCTAGACAGGAGCTCTACCACTGAACCACATTCCAGCCCTTTATCATTTTTAAATACCTTTAATTTCTAAGATAATAAATATCAATTTGTATAACCTATATAAAATCTCTTGGTATTTTTCAATAGTTTGAGAGTTCAAAGGGGTCCCAAGACCCAAAAATGTGAAAATTTCTAATATATAATGTGATATAGACAGACATAACCTTAAGAAAGTACAGCCTAAAGATGACATGAGTTTATCTTTTGTCACTTTTGATCAATAACTGTAAGGGTTTTATTATTTTGGACTATTGATGCAGCAAATCCCTATTATATCTGAAATACAATGAAATAGAAGATCAAAATATTTCATATTGTATAGCATGATTTTTTCATTCAGTGTGATTGGCTTTGTCATTTTCACTTCAGGAAAGACACTGCTATTTCTGTTGAAACTCATTATTTAGCTATTCTATACTTACATAGTTGTCTGTCTGCTCTTTTATATATCCAAGTCCTTCATAAAAACACTTTTAAATGGAAGGTCGGGAAGGCTCTGAGAAAGATACCAACAGAAAACATGATCTTGAAGGATTCATCCTAATCTTAAAATATATTCATTTGATATTTTCAGATATTTATATCAGTTTGTACAGGTAGCTCATGCGTGTCACACCAGATGATCATTACAGATTCATGAGCATAAGAATGGTAAACGGTCTTCCTTTTACCACGTTTCTCAACAACTCACTTTAACAATGGAGTTCACTATCCTCACCTCTCACCTCTGTATCCCAGCACCTAGCTCTATGTTTCAAACACAGGATAACTTCCAACAAAAGTTTGATAGTAAACAATTAATAACAATCAGATGATATTTTAATCACAGTATGTGTACTTTCAGCTCTGAACCTTTGCTCCTTCATTACCCAGCAAATGAAAGGCTTCTCCATTCCAGGTTTTTTAAACATTAACCAAATGTCAAACCATATTAAGCCATTCTTACAAGAAACATCCTTCATTTATGAGTCCCTTCATATCTTACTGCCCAGTATTGCTCAGGTGACTCAATTGTCACAAATAGAAATTACCAACTCACCTGCAGATTAGGGCACACAAATCTTTGAAAGCCACACACATAACACACAAAACAAACATTCTCCACACAAATTAGTGGTGGTTAAAAGTGGTGGTAGAGGTGTTACAGGCTAGTTATTTAAGGTAAGACCAAAAGTTTAACATATTTGAACACCTACTACATTCCAGGCACTTTTGTGTAGACATTTAAATGCTCATATTATCATAACTGAAACACCATTGACAACTGTCTGTATAAGAACAACAAATAATTGAAACTCTAGCCAGAGCAATTAGACAGAAGAAAGAACTTAAAGGTATACAAATAGGTAAGGAAGAGCTCTAACCATCACTATTTGCCAATGACAGGATTCTATACTTAGAAGATCCAAAAAATTCCACTAAAAAGCTTCTAGAACTAATAAAAGAATTCAGGAAAGTAGCAGGATATAAAATCAATACCCATAAATCAAACACATCCCTATATATCAGTAGTGAATCCACTGAAAGAGAAATAAAGAAAGCTACCCAATTCATAATTGCCTCTAAAATATAAAATAAACTACTTGGGAATCAATTTAACAAAAGAAGTGAAAGACCTCTACAATGAAAACTACAGAACACTAAAGAAATTGAAAAAGAACTTAGAAGATTGAAAGACCTCCCAGGCTCCCGGATAGGCAGAATTAATATTGTCAAACTGGCCATACTACCAAAAGCATTGTACAGATTTAATGCAATTCCTATTAAAATCCCAATGAAATTCTTTATAGACCTATAAAAAGCAATCATGAAATTCATTTGGAAAAATAAGAGGCCCAGAATAACCAAAGCAATCCTAAACAAGAAGAGTGAAGCAGGGAAGCCCCCACAATACCAGACCTCAAAATATACTACAGTGCTATAATGATAAAACCAGCATGGTATTGGCACCAAAACAGACACATAGACCAATGGTAGAGAATAGAAGACACAGAAACAAACCCACATAAATACAGGTATCTCAAACTAGATAAATATGCCAAAAACATTCACTAGAGAAAAGATAGCCTATTCAACAAATGGTACTGGGAAAAATGGAAAGCCACCTGTAACAAAATGAAATAAAAACTTTTATCTCTCACCCTGCATGAAGCTCAACTCACAGTGGATCAAAGACAGGCAGTAGAACAGAGACCCTGAGACTACTAGAAGAAAAAGTAGGCCCAAATCTTTACCATGTCAGACTAGGACCTGACTTCCTTATCAAGATCCCTAAAGCATAAGAAGTTAAATCAAGAATCAATAAATGGGATGGACTCAAACTAAAAAGTTTCTTCTCAACAAAAGAAATAATCAATAATGTGAAAGAGAGCCTACAGATTGGGAGACACTTCTCAGATTGGGAGAAAATCTTCACATGCACCTCAGATAAAGCATTAATCTGTAGGCTATATGAAGAATGCAAAAAACACCAAAAAACAAGTAACTAAATCAATAAATGGGCTAAGTAACTGAACAGACACTTCACAGAAGAAGAAATATAATCAATCAGCAAATGTATAAAACAAATTTCAACATCTCTAGCAATTAGAGAAAGGTAAATCAAAACTAGTATAAGATTTCATCTCACTCCAGTCAGAATGGCAATTATCAAGAATACAAGCAACAATAAAAGTCAGCAAAGATGTGGGGAAAAAGGTACACTCATACATTGCTCATGGAAATGCAAAATGGTAAAACCATTATGGAAAGCAGTACGGAGATTCCTTAGAAAACTTGGAATGGGACTACTATTTGACCCAGCTCTCCCACTCCTTGGCTTATACCCAAAGGACTTAAAATCAGCATACTACAGTGACACAGCCACAGCAATGTTTATAGCAACTCAATTCATAATAAAATATGGAACCAACCTAGATGCCCTTCAACAGATAAATGGATAAAGAAAATGTGGTGTGTATACACACACACACACACACACACACACACACACAAATGGAATATTACTCAGTTTTAAAGACGAATGAAATTATGGCATTTGCTGGCAAATGGATGGAGTTAGAGAATATCATGCTAAGAGAAATAAGCCAAACTCAAAAAAAAACCCAAAGACCTAATGTTTTCTCTGATATGCAGATGCTAATTCACAATGGTGGGGGAGATAAGGAAGAATAGAATTACTTTATATTAGGTAAAGGGAAGTGAAGGGAGGGGAAGGGGTATGGGGATAGCAAGGATAGTAAAGTGAAACAGATATTATTACTTCATGTACATTTATGACTGCATGACTGACGTGATCCTGCAATATGTATAATCAGAAAAATGAAAAATTATACTCCATTTATGTATGACCTATCAAAATGTATAAATACATTCTACTGTCATGTACAACAAATTAGAATAAAAAAATTTAAAAAAAGAAAAACCAAAAAAGAACAAATGAAGAGTTCTTAGTCTTTTTATGGCCTGGAACTTGCCAGACTGTGACCTAAATCACAATGGCAGCTTTTAGAATTAGGGTCCAAGGACAAAGTCTGAACGTGGGCTTCCTGCTAGGTAAAGGTCCTTACATCTCAGTCCAAGATCATTGATGGTACTTTTCTTCCGAGGAAAAGGATAGTCACACCTTCTTTGTTGTTCCCTCTGCCCATTCCTGCCAACCAATGCAGTACCCATGCTGGTCAGATGCCCCTAACCTCACAGTAGTCACAGTGAGTATATCACATAGCCGTTTAGATTACCCAGAGGGTTTTGTTACTTAGGGACACTAAAAGGCTCACTTTTACCTCATTTTCCTTCAGTTCTCCTCTCAAGACCTTCATTTGATCTTAAGGAAAAAAGTATTCCAAATAGTTAAAGCCCAGGGATTTTGAACTCAGCCCAGGCATATCTGTGTGGCTAAGAAGGTACAGAACCATTACCAGACATATTAAAGAAGTAGTTATTTTTCCTTGATGACAAATGGTTCTAGTACCAGAAAGAAGTTCATTTGAGAAGCCAAAATAGCTAAGAACAGAATGCCAAAATCCTGACCATCCAGAAAAGAACTGGAAAAGATTCATCTCATCAGCATCCTGGACACCTGACCTCATTAATCCACCTTCCTGACACCAGGGCAGAGCACCTGTGGACAAGAGATCACTGTGGGGAGTGGGTGGCAGGAGAAAAGGGAGGATAAAGAGAAGATTAAAGAGAAATTGCCAGCAGCTGCATATACTGAAAATCAAAAGTCAACATTGAACAAATACATATAATTCAAGATGTTCTAAAAAGTACTTGTAAGCATTTATTTATTTGATGAGTATTTTCAGGCCTAGACTTGCTGGAGACAAGGGCGAAGAGATAAGCAATTTTAATATAGCTTATCAAGGTTTTATTTTAAAAACCCAACTTAATAACATTCAAGACAAAGTTCATGTTTATTTTTAATATGCTAGGCACACAGGTGATGATCCTTCATTTTACCTCCATTATTTAAAGTATATGTTTGACAAATATATTTGGATTTTGGTTTGTTTTTGACATTGCAAAATGTAAATGTAGTAGGCATGATTCACTAAAAAAAAGCACAAGGAAATTATAAAATGGAATCAAATTTCCTCAGACTTATTTTCAGTTGGACTTAAGCAAAATGTGAGGAAAAAAAATGGTCTTAACTCCCAAAACACAGGAAATAAAATCAAGAATCAATAAATGGGATGGATCCAAACCAAAAAGGTTTTTCTCAGCAAGCAATCAATAACATGAAGAAAGAGCCTACAGATTGGGAGAAAATCTTTACCACCTACACCTCAGATATAGCACTAATATCCAGAATTTATAAAGAACCCAAAAAACTTAACACCAAAAATACAAATAACCCAATCAATAAACAGGCAAAGAAATTGAGCAGACACTTCATAGAAGATATATAATTGATCAACAAATATATGAAAAAAAAGTTCAACTATCTCTAGTAAATAGAGAAATGCAAATCAACACTACTAAGATTTCATCTCACTCCAGTCAGAATGGCAATTATCAAGAATACAAGCAACAGCAAATGTTGGTGAGGATGTGGGGAAAATGGTACACTCATACATTGCTGGTGGGATTGCAAATTGGTGTAACCACTCTGGAAAGCAGGATGGAGATTCCTTAGAAAACTTGGAATGGAACCACCATTTGACCCAGCTGTCCCACTCCTTGGCCTATATCCAAAGGACTTAAAAATCAGCATACTACAGTGACACAGCCACATCTATGTTTAGAGTAGCTCAACTCACAATAGCTAAATTGTGAAACCAACCTAGATGCCCTTCAACAGATGAAGAGATTAAGAAACTATGGTATATATACACAATGGAATATTGCTCAACTTTAAAGAAGAATGAAATTATGGCATTTGCAAGTGCATGGATGGAGTTGGAGAATATCACACTAAGCGAGATAAGCTAATTCCAAAAAACCAAAAGTCGAATGTTTTCTCTGATAAGTGGATGCTGATACATAATAGGGCAGAGGGGTAAAGAAAGAATGGAGGAATTTTGGATTGTGCAGAGGGGAATGAAGGGAGGGGGCAGGGGCTGGGAAAGATGGTAGAATGAGACAGACATCATTACCTTATGTATGTGGATGATTGCACCAATGGTGTGACACTACATTGTGTCCACCAGAGAAATGAAAAGTTGGACCCCATTTGTGTACAATGAATTGAAATGCATTCTGCTGTTATCTATGACAAAATAAAAATATTGTCTTAGGAAAATTTTTGTCTTAAGAAATATTTTTGTCTTATTAAAAACTTGTCTTAATAAACAGATGCTTCATAAGTTATGCTAGTTGTCCCTTGATAAGATACAATTTAAGCTCCTAGCCACACACAATATGTTATCCTACCTGCATATATATTTGAAATAAGATGAAAAAAAACATTTTTTGGAGTAAAAGTTAGGAGACATTTATTTTTTCTTTCAATAAATATTTTGAATGTCTATTAGGTGCCCCTAATTTAGTAAAGAGTAAGAAATAAAACATTACAAAATGAGTATATAAATGATATTATGATAATTTTCTATAAAGGACAAGTACAAAGTATAATAATAATTAAAATGAAAATTTAAAAGTCATTTTGTAGTAGATATTAGAGGGGGTCATTTATTTTCCTCAGAAGGTCTTAAATTGATTAGAAGATTCTAGATATTAAAATTAATTGAATGTTTTGAATTTGGCTTTTCTATATACATGGTACTCATACAAGTATGCTCCAAATTAAAAATGGTTTTAAAATAGTTTATTCTCCATGAGTATGATAAGAGGCCCAACTTACAGATGAAGGTAAGAATTGTCACCTGATGATGTGAAAATTTTAGAAAAACCATGAACATTCTAGATCAAGCCATGTATATATTTAGCTACATTATGTAGCATGTAATCAACATAAAATAGCTTACAGGATAAAGCAAGCCAGCTTCTCCTCTGTGCTGCAATACTACTGTCACTTTTTTTAGAAAGATAAATTTGATATCAATACGATGTGACACAACTGCATCAAACCTTAATTTCACTCACAGTAAGAAGTCACAGGATTAAATAACACTGTGCAGTCTTTTAGAAAACTTTATTGCTTCCAGATGGATTCAAGTTTCCTTTCAGCCCTGATTACATCTAATATGCACAGGGTGCCAACATTATAAAGGACAGAGTCAAAAATATCATTTATATAGATAGCAAGGGGTGGGGTGGAGGAACTTTGGTTTCTAAATAGATTCTACTGATCAGGTCTTGACTATTTTATGAAATTAAAATAAAAATACATTTAATAAAAAAAAATACTATATAGACTTTTCAAATAACGGCCGCTCCACAGAAAAACACAAATCTACACTAAAGTAGCCATAAAACGATTCCTAGCTCAAGCTGCATGCTCTTTGCCCCCATGTGGGGTTGTGCCATGTGTCACACTGCATGGGGCTTACTACCAAGATGCCCACCTGTGCCTCTGTGGCTGAAGAAGCTTCCATTTGTATTTCACTAATAGGAGCACCACTGAATATAATCCACTGCAGTCAGAAATAAAGACCTTCAAAAAATATTGACTACTTTAAAGGCATGTGTTCTAACTTTGGAGCTGCAAGCAAATTAACACATTTAAAATTCAGTCATACTTTCTTATGCAATTGAGGTATCACTGCCATAATAAAATACTTTTTATAAAACCCCCCAAAACAAAGTTCTTCCCATATTGTGAATTAAGAAAACAAAAATCATACCTGCTCTATCAAGTCTTTGGGAGAAAAATAACAAAAATCATAACTGAAGGAGGATTTCTAAAAAATCATAACTGAAGGAGGATTTCTGTCAGTAGATCAGGTGCCAATGTTTCAGAATACAAGAAAGCTAAAATATTTCCATTTTTCTTTTTCTCTTTAATTTTAAAGTGTTAGGAAAAAACTATACTAGTGATAGTTGATTGAATACCAATGGTAGATGATTTATTATGCATCCTTAAAACAGATTAGCAATTTAAATACAATTATGGCCCCCAATGCTCTAAAGAATAAAAAAAAATGATTAATTTCTGGAAGCACTTAAAATATTTCTTGCTGGAGAACGATTTTAAAAAGTGGTATTACAAAAATTACTACTCAGATCTAAATTCTCCTATGGATTCTCAACCAAAACAACACATATCATTATGGTACTTTATTATTTTTTAGAGAAAAGTAAGGTCCTTTATGTAACGGATATAGATGAATGTTAAAATTTCAGGTAACCTTTATAAAATCATTCTACTATCTTTTATTTTCAAATAATTAAATAAATAAAACTTAAAATAATCTGAGGGTTGGGGATATAGCTCTGTTGGTAAAGTGTTTGCCTTGCAAGCACAAGGCCGTGGGTTCAATTCCCAGCATTGCAAATAAATAAATAAATAAATAAATAAATAAAATCAGTATTATAAATTTTAATTAGTTTAAATTATGACAATAACTTCAATTACTCTGAAAAATGCTTGAAAACACAGTGATCAGTAAAGGATCAAGTTCCACTAAAATGAACTTAAAGTTTCACATCCAATCAATAACAGATCAATGACACGGTCCAACTGGTTAGGCTACTAGGCACTGAAGGAGATAATGGATGAGTCATCTACTGACACAGAGCCCATTAAGTATTTCTGATGTTCCTAATACTAATAAGTGTTTAGCTATCACTAACCAAACAGTACTTTGTTTCCAAAATGGTTACCTACTCTGAAATAGGTCACAGTGTTTTCTAAATAGCACATTTGGGTGAGAATTGATTTAAACTCTATTCCTTCTTTCAAAATCTGTTAATTGGACACTTTGCACACACCAGTTTTGTTCTACAGAGAGGACCCTTTTAGTTAGATAGCTTCCCTAACTACTCAATTAATCATTGAGCAAAGAAGAGGAACAAAAAAAGGAACAGCCACGTAAAGCGTCTTTTATATGTAATTCCAAAGTCCCCAAAGCTCTGAAAAACTGTCCCGTTTTTTTCTCAAATCATTTGGCAGCAAAATCCTGAATTAACCCCATTCTGTAGCAAAACTGAACCTGAACTTACAATGAGATTTTAAATCTTTATTAATCCCACTTGGCCTGAGTATTCCTAATAGTTCATTAAAAAAATAGTAATATTTGATTATGAAATGTTACCCAAGCCAGTTGTGAATGTTTTGGAATATATCACACATACCCCATCTTAGCTTTCTAAAATCAGTAAAAATCCAAATTTTAACACACAACTGGTTCCAAGGTGTTTGGGTACACTGAACAATAAGATTACCCTGTGTAAAGAGCATACTGGACTATTTAAGGAACAGCAAGATATGACAGGTGCTAGGAAAAAAAGAAAGAAAAAAGATAAAAGTTCACGACTTGAAATTAGAAAGGCTGGAATTAAATAGACTATAGTAAAAACATGAGATATTACCCTGAACAAACAGAAGAATGATGCCATCTGATGTATAGTTTAAAAGTAACATCTAGTTGCTACATGGAGAATAAATGGGTGGGGACATGGTTGGAGAGAGACCAGTAAAGAAGATAGCATGACATTCCAGGTGAGAAATGATGATATCTAATATCAAGATGTTTAATGTTGAATATATTTCAATGGAAGAAGCAACAGGATTTTGCTGATGGATTTGATGTAGAAGAAAGAGTGAAATCTAGAAGGTCTTCAAGTGTTTTTTGCTTGGAAAATTAGAAGAATGAAGTCCCATTTACTGAGATGGGAAAATTGACAGGAGATGTATACTTGGAGGCTGCAAGAAGAAATGTGGAGTTTGCTATAGAATATAAGTTTGAGAAGTTTATTAGAACTCAAAGTTGATATTTAAGAAGGCAGTTAGATTTATACATCTGGAATTCAGAGGAGAGTTAAAACTACAGATATAAATTAGAAAGTCATCAGAGTTTAGACAGCATTAGAAGCTAGAAACTAGAGGAGGTTCAACCAGAGAGAAATGGAAATAGACAACAAGAGATCAAAGGACAGGCATGAAAAAAGAGGCTAGCTAAGAGAAGAGACTGTGAAGGAGCAGCTCAGTGAGACAGAAGAATCAAAAGAATGCCATTTTAGGAGGTAAGTAAAGAAAGTTTTATCGAAGAGTACAGTGTGTCAAATTCTGAACAGGTCAAGTCAAATGGAGATTGACCTTGACAAGTAAGCTGTAGAGTATCATAGAAGATTTAGAAAGAATGAGACAAAGTGAATGTAAAATAAACCTAGCTAGAAAGTTGAGTGGAGGGGCAAAGAAATGGGATCAAGTATTCTACAAAGATTTATCTCAATTTATCCTCACAATAGTGGTACCAGACAGAAACCATCTTACTGCCTAGATAAGAATGTGGAAATTATAACTAGTATATGAATGATTTCAGTGAGAAAGTCAGAATTTTATTCCAATTAAATTTGGTTGTCAGTTTATCCTCTTATATGACCCTACAACTTCCTACCAATTTTACCATTAAAAAAAAACAACTATTGAGAAAAACAGCATGTGTTTCTAGAAAGGACACTGGTATGGAACTCGAAGATCTTTATTTAGAGTCCTTCTCTGTCACCAATCTTCAGGGAAATACCCTCACATTTTAGCTTGATAGCTTATCCTTAAAATAAGAGGATTAGAATAGATCATTTATTCTTTTAGCAAATTTTATTGAGTCCCTATCTGCTGTATACTGTTCTAAGACTTAGAGATATGGTGAACAAAGCAGGAATTTGCCCTTTAGTAAAGAAGATGACAAAATATTCAACATGAAGATTCATTCAGCTCTACAATGCTCTAATAGTTGTTTATTAAATATTAATAGACAAAAATTCTGTTCTATGTAGTACATAAAGAGGTTTAAATTCATTGTGTTACTGAATGCTTACTATACCATAAAATAGGTGCCATTATACCTCCTGTTTTACAGGTTGGAGGGGAGGGGCACATAGTCTGAATTCAAATAGTGTGGGGTGCAACTTAGGAACAGACAGACCCATCACCACTGAGAAGTGCAAATTTGAGAGTCTTTATATTAGCTGGCTGGCTAACTGTCTCACACGACACCCCAAAAATGGCCATTGGGAGAACATCCCTGACCATGAAGTTGTAGGGATTTTTATACCATAAATCAGTACATCAACCATAAGTGTCTGTTACTTGACTCAAAACTACTAACTAACAACATGAGATCTAAAATCATTAGCAGAAGGGGAAGTGGGTCAAAATGACCTTAATTGGATACAAGTTAAAGAATGGTTACTAACATCTAGACAGTCACTGTTGACAGGGTACATTGTCTAAGAAAAGTAGGAATCAAAAAGAACAATTTTACATTATATAAAGATTGCCATTTTGTGTTGCCAGACATGCTATGCTAAGCAGCTCTTGATGGGTATAGGGGTGGGGTGTTCCCATGGGAGAAGCATTTCCTACATAACATGGAGTCTCAGGGTAAAATGGGATCTGTTTAGTTATTGCCCAGATAGCCTGGCCCATAACATTTACATGGAGTCAAATATGTCCACCTGTCCCAATAGCTTTCTGCACCTTCACCTAGGGGAAGACAAAGCTCACATTCTAACAGTCCAACTCCACCAAACAATCCTTCAGTGGCTCTCTATGGCACAGTGTATGCTCTCATCGTAACTCACTATACTGACATTTAATCCCCCCATCTATTATTTCTTTTTCTTGACAGGTCTCTGATTAAAGTGGGAAATAATAGAGGAAAAAAGAACCATGAAAGAGGAACTTCAGGAGTTAATAGCCATATGAAAAAAAATTTTTTTAAATTAATGTAGGGGAGTAGGATGAGCAAAAAGGAGGCTGGAAAGCAGGGAAAGCAATAGCCCTGGGTATGGCAACTGTGGTGAGTGACCCACGGCATGCCACAGGCCTGTCAGGACAGTGACAGACCAGACAGGGCAGTGCCCAGGGATGCCCTGTCAGAGGGGCCTGGCTTCTCCCCTCCTCTCCTTAACCACCCACACATGCTATCCATTTCATAGCCCAACTGAATATCAAACTCCTAATGAGCCTAACAACGTGAACATGCCTCCTGAACATTCAGAGAGATCTAGATGCTTTTCTCATACATTTTGGTACAACCATGTTAAAAAGGAAAGCAGTTTTTGAGGGTGGGTCCTAGGAAAAAGAGGTAAAATTCTTAAGAACTCAGAGAGAAATGATTCAGAGATGAGTTGCCTGACCTTAATACCATTGAATTCACCCTGAGCCAGTGGTATCCGGCTTTTCCCTTTGCATTAGTACCTCCAGTCAGGACCAGGCACCTGTGGACCCTCTTTGGATGGTAGTGGTTTATCTTCCCACCTTTTCAACAGATAATGGATTCTTCATTGTGAGAAATTGGGCACATAGCTAGAATTTATCCCAGTATTCTGAAGATTTGGAGATAGGACTACTTTATAAATTGTAGAGACAAGAAATGTATCTTCTAAAGATAATCTAGTTTCAAGATCTTAGTATCTACTATATGCCAGCTACTTTACAACCTAAATATTGAGAATTTAAGGATGATTAGATATGGTTCTTTTCTGGAGCAATTCCAGGGATTAGAAGCACCATTGGTAGCTGACCATCATATGAAATTTCAGACTCTGATCTCTACAAAAAAGGGGGCATCTAGCAGACTAGAATAACCTTGGTAAAAGAAATTCACTGAGTAGACTAGAAAAAAGCAGGAATTTGAGAATGTAGAAAATAAGGGGAGAGTGCATTTGAAATATAAGATGAAAGTTTCCAGAAGTTAACTTGGGTATCACTGTCACTCTCACTCTTCCCACTTCAGCACAATGTTCTTTCCCAAACATTTTTGGAAAATTAACATTCATCAAAGAAAAAAAAAAAGGTGTTGTGCCCTACCCACGAAGGAAAGTTTTTCATGAATCCCAACCCAAGGTGGGATGGCTAGTTTTTTACGAACACTAATGGTCATGTGATGTGGAACAGAACTTGGCTCACAATCACCTGGTTTTGTCATCTTGACGCTCTCCTGTGGATTCTCAGTTCTGTAATGGAAATAGACTGCACTTCAGAATATTTTCATAGTATAAATAACATCTATGTCCTAAAGGTTTCATTTGTTTCAAAATTTTTTCCATTTTTATTGGTACATTATAAGTATACATCATAGTGGGATTCCTTGTTACATATTTGTATATGCACATGAGTATTCAGTATTCAACATCTGTAAAAAAAAATTAAACAATTCTACATTTAGATGATCTTGGTGCTAAGTGGCTATGCAGACATGACCACTGAGAAATTCAATTATTTAAATTTCAGATTACAAAAACCAACACTATCAACTTTGGAAATTTGTAAGGGCCTTTACAGCTTTATGTCTACCTATTTAAGAAATGGTTTACAAAGTAGTTCTCAGATTATTTTTCTATGACAGATCTAAGCAGTTCTACTTTGCTTTTATCATCTATTGGGACATGAAATAGAGGGTGGCACTGGAATTAGAAGATCAAAACTTAGAGAAATCATTGCTCTAGTACAGCCATTGGCCCAAATAACTATAGATCTCACAGAAATGAATTTGTTTCAGAGTTATTGAGATGTTTGAAATTAGATAAGGCACATAGCTGTAATACCAGCAGCTCAGGAGGCTGAGGCAGGAGGATCTCAGTTTCAAAGCCAGCCTCAACAATTTAGCAAGGTCATAAGCAATTTAGAGGAGGGGAGAAACTACTTTTTTTTTTTTTTCCAGTAGTTAATGGTTTGGGGTTTTTGGTTCATTTGTTTTTTAAAAGCAGTAACCTACATGGGATATAGTCAAAAGCCACAATATCACTAATTAGGATTTGGAATCCTAGAAACCTCTTCCAAAAGGTTGTCAAAAGTACTTTGAAGACATAAAAGTGAGAGCTTTTTCTGGTCTTTTAGGAGGTGAGCTGAAGTTTATTCCAGTTAATTTGCCTTTTAATGTGTTTTAGATTATGTTTCCAACACATGCATGCAGTTGCCACCTACACAAGATTATTATAATCTAGCCCAAGTAATTACTGCTGAGATCAGCAAGTTAATACCCTTTGTTTGCCAAATTTTTGTTTTCCCAAGAACCAATCCCACTCTATATAGATGTGTTTCCAGGATACATATAATTACACTGGGTATAACATCTGTTGCTTTGCATTTTCAGAGCCTTAAAAAACCAAGATAAGCACACAGTTCGATGTCTACTTTAGGGAGAATGGCTGAAGTAGTAAAAGCTTAAATACTCAGAAGATTAAAAAACAAAAACAAAGAAAAGCAGTGTTCATCAAAAATAGAAGTTGATTTCCAAATAGAAATGACTCATTTGAGTCCCTATTTAGATCACTTGTTGACATGGCTATTCTATTATTTCTCCATATTATGACTTAATTCTGAAAATTATCTTTCCTGTGATTTCATGTAAGGATTTGAGTAAATTTTCTATTTTAGCTGTCTTTCAGAGCAGAGCACCTCACAATAAAAGGCAATTACTTATGATCAAGGGCAACAGAGAAAATACTAGTGGCCTCTTTTCTATATTTCACCCCTCCAAAGCTCAGTGGCTTTAGATAATGATAACACATGGCTGTTGTGAATATAGGTCAGCGTTCTGATTACACTAGAGAAATGAATGGCCCAGACTTGAATAAAGAGCAGTGTCTACCTGACTCACTTCTCTGTATGGCCTTTTCAGGTTGCCCCCACAACTTGGTGGTCCTAAGCATATCCCAACATGCAAGGTTGGCAAGATTTATGAAAGATCTGATGTGAACATTGATTTTAGTACCAAAATATGAAATAAGTAATGAATTGGGGAAGATCAGAGAGTAATCTCTCCCCAGACATTAATAATCATGGGCAATGAACTATAATTATGAATTCATTGCCCCTTCAGAAAACTTTATGAAAGGGATGAGAAAACTCATGACCATGTCAGTGGGACTCACAGTATTTCACTACCATTGAAAACTGTTACTGTTTGTTTCACCAGTCTGGATAACTAAAAGATTGTCATTTGTGCATTTAGACTGATTGACCAAGTTCCACAGAGATTTAGACTTAAGGAGACCTACTCAAAAATGGGAAACATAACCCTACTTTCCAACCCATTTTAATGTTTTATCTCACTTAACGATCCTAGTGATTCTTATTTCTTGGTGTTTTACATAATTTTAAAGTAACTGGCCCAGTAAAGTGGTGTAAGCCTATCATCCCAGCAGCTCAGAAGGTCAAGATCTGAGGATGGCAAGTTCAAGCACAGCCTTAATATCTCAGTGAGACCCTCAGCAACTTAGCAAGACCCTGTCTGAAAAAAAAAACAAATAAAAAGGACTGGATATGGCTCAGTGGTAAAGCACACCTGGGTTCTATCTCTAGTACCAAAAAATAAAGCAACTGTACATTGACCATTATGTTAAAAATCAAAAGGAAAAAAAGCGTCACCTCATAGTTAACAGAAATTTTAGGGAGGACTAAAAACCACTTTAAAGATTGGCAAAGATTGAGCTAAAGGAGTACTGTAGTAAATTCACCTGTTGTGAATTGAATTGTGTCCCCCAATTCACACACTGAAGTCCTAACCCCATGTGTGACTATTTAAAGTCAGAGCCTTTAGGGCAATGATTAATGTTAATAAAATCTTAAGAACAGGATCCTAATCTGATGGAACTGGTGTTCTTATAAGAGGGAGAGACATCAGATCTATGTGAGCACAGGGAAAAGTCTACATAGGACACGAGAAGCAGCCCTCTGTGGGTCAAGAAGACAGGCCTCACTGGAAACCATCCGATAGCACCCTGACATTGGCCTTGCAGCCTGCTAACGTGTGAGCATGTAAATCAATTCTGCTTAAACCACCCAGTCTATGGCATTTTGTTGCGGCAGCCCAAGCAGACTCATACACCATCTTTCCTAGACTTGTCTTCAGTTTCAATTTCTTTGGCATTTCTGAATTTTCTTCCAAGTGATCTATCATCTTAGCATTGTATCAAGAAAAAAATCTAACAAAGAAACTCATCATTTCCCTTTTTTCACATCCATGTTCCAATATTTCCAAATGTGACCACTAAAGAATATGTAATGCCAAAGGGAGAAAAAAATCTTTAAAGTATTACTTAATTTATGATTAATTAAACCACTGGAGTTGTTTTGGGAGGTCACAAAATTATTTTAGGTAGCAATTCATCAAGGAATACAATCCAGTCTGGGGAGGACAGATAAAGTACTTGAGAACCTTGGGGAAGATTTGAAAGTATCAGTTACAATATTTCTCACATTGCTCACCTGAAGGGTCAAGTTGAAAATCCCTCAAGTCTCTATATTGTACTGCCAGATTTCCAGTGATTCTTTAAAAGTATTTCCCTAGAACTAGAACCAGTACCTTTTTGAGCTTCCAAACCCAGAAGCACCCATATAGCTACACCTGAAAATTTGTAAGTCAAGACTAGTTCCAGACTAAGTGGAAAACAGGTCAGTTGAAAAGGTAAGTGAAAGCCCAGAAGTAACAAAATAGAAAAGTGAACTTCAGCCACCACAACTAATTCTTCCTCCCCTATTAATGCTGCTCCTGGCACAGCCTCTTCCCTGGGAGCTCAAGTTCTGATTTAACGGGCTGAAGGGAGGTTTTAAGAAGGGTCCATAAGGTCCCATATGGAGGGAGACTTTGCCTCAAGCCAAGTATTCTCCCTGCTTCTTACCACTCACCCTAATGGGCTCAACACAATTGAAGGGTCTAATAAGAAGGCTCTATAGCATGGAAAGAGGAGGAAGGGACACTGGAGTTTATGCTGCAACTTTTTTCCTTAAAGCAACAGTGCTAGACTAATATTTTGCTTCTTCCTATATCCTCTTAGCTCTAATCGTTTTTAAATTAAACCATCTTCAAACATTAAAATCCCATTTCAAAAAGCATTTATCTGAAATGAAGAATATGAAGTACTAAATTTAGCATTTTGAGAACAGGACTAAATAAAATATATGAATGAAGAGTTTCATATTTTTAATAATTTATTGCAAAAATACATTGTTCTAGAAATATTTCTACAGTTCTGTTGCTCTTAACCAATTTTTGTATCTTTGCCTTCCCCAAACCTAAAATAAATTCCTGACCTTATATTACTTCTGCATCATCATCCATGAACTTTGAGTGCCATTATTAAAATGCAGTGGTTAGGAGAACTTTTAATTTGGAAATATTTATTATCCTAAGTCACTATTATTCTCATATATAGGGATCAGAGAAACAAAGAAAAGAAATCCAATTATTTAAAACAGTAATCCCTTAACACTGGGATTTTGTTTTAATTATAAAGAGTGTGTCTTATTAAAAACAAAACAAAGCCTTGTCCTTTCAGGGAGAAGCTCAATGTTTCTCTAGTGAACATGCATGTGAGACTTCCTAGAGAATGTTAAACAAATTAATTTTGCCATTCTTCAATTTCCCATGATATAATTGACTTTTTAGAAAGAGCATCAAGTAAACAATTATGGGCCCACCTGTTCAGGGTGTCATAGGAGGCACCACACAAACTCAATGTAAATATATTTCTATTTCCCCCACCCCTGCGATAGCACAAACAAAATTCACTTTACTGAAAACCAGCAACGAATAGTATAGGGAGTAACAAGCAAATGAAAATGGCTAAATAGTCATTCAAATAGTAATTTAAAGTATTGCTCCAGATGCACCCAGTACCTAAAGTGCCATTTCACAATGTCCTCCCCTATCCTGTGGCTCCTCAATTGCCTTGGATAGGGAAAGAAGGAGAGAGGAGTGAGAAGCTCTGACGAAGTAAACGACCTGCTCTACAAGAGACAAAAGTCACTGGGGACCTTCCTTACCTCAGTTGTACACAGAGGGAAACTAAACCACAATTTAGGGAAATTGCATTCCCCTTTGGATCCAGCCCTCTTAAATGGCGGAGTGTTGGGCCCAAAGGGCTGAAGCAAATCCCTTTTTCTCAAGGGACATGGAGGCCTCTGGTTCTCCTATTTCAGGCCTGAGTGAAAAGCTTCTTAGTACTTGGCACAGTCTTGCTTGGGTTTTATCATCAAAACTAAAGCTTTCAGTAATCCTGTCACCCTGGTAAAACTGAGTTTTGGAGTAGAAAACACACGCAGAGAGGCCAAAACTGAGCCACAAGAGATACAGCACTTAAGATAACTGGCAAAGACCTCATCTCAGTTTCAGCCAAGTGGTGGCAAGCAGGGGGACAGAAGGTTGTCCTAATGACATAAGTCACCCAAGGGACAGAGGGGAACTGAGAGCAGCCAGGGTGAATGAATGAGCATGGAGATGTAAATGATGACATGATTAGAGTCTTGGGCAGGGGGGCGATGGCTAGGGTACAGAAAAGAGAAGAGAAAATGAAAGAACACTGTTCTAGTTAACACAGGAAGAGACTGGGCTGTAGACTGTAGATTAAGAACTGTATCTCTTATGAATATTTACTTCATTGGGTTTAAGTCTGTTATTAAGTGTGCAGATCATACAAAATTTTATTGAGAATGTCCTGTCATAAAGGAAGGTAGAAAGAATCTCTTCACGTGCACTGGAAAACATGGATACATACGGCTCTTCAAAGAAAGTTTTTGTTTTCATTTAATTGATATTCCAGATTTACTCAATTACAATAAAGTTCCTGACATTTTCTTTGAATAAACAGCTATTTTTACAAAGAGGAAAGTAGAACAGAAAATGGCAGACAACTAAATTCTTTGATTGTCATTGTTCTCAATCAAGATCATGCCAACGTGAGCAAAAGAAGGGATTCCAACTGTAGTACAATAATGGTTTTTGTTATCTACAAATTTCTTTAGTTCCCATAGAGCAAAGATTTCACAACTTTACAGAAACTTCATTTCCATTTTCCCCTTTTACCCATTAAAGACACTAAGAAAGATTAGCAAACCAACCATGATATACCACAACTATAACACACTTGTCAAATTCAAATAGTAATTTCAATAGAAATCTATTGGGGCTTAACATTTTGGATCCTTTAGGATGCATGAAAAGGGCAATTTTTAAAGTATTCAGTGACAAAAGATAAACATACTGTCATGAAAATATTTTTTAAATGACATCACAGGTAGCTTTGGTTTCTCTCTGAATTATTCCCTAAAGGTATTGGCTCAATATTGTTAATTCATATCAATAACATAAAAAACAAGAAAAGGAATTTAACCTAATGATATATTGTAGATCCATATTTAAAAAGCAACTGACAAGTCAAATTTAAAAAAAGAAACAGTAGATACCACCACAAAACTAGCAGATGTTTCTTGGGGTCATTTGTACAAAAACAAAAGCATATGTTAAAGAAATCTGACACTATCATGGAATCAGTCAGTGTCTAAAATAATAGCAGCTCCTTATGGCAATATGGTAATATCTGTATCAAATGCACAACACATTATGTTGCAACAGTATGTGCACACAAAAGAGCAGCGCGAGCAGCAAAAATGACCAGTGCTTTCACTAAGGCGAAAAACTAGAATTAGGCTATCCAGGGAATAATATCACTAGCAATAAATTGAACATCTTATATGATAGATAATTTGAATGTTTAGAGTTTGCATTAAAGCCATCTGATTGAGACTAGTACAAAGATAGATCAGTAATCAAATAAAAATAGGTTTTTTTAAAAATAGGGACTTCCAACAAGGTCCCCTGCCCCCCACTTTACCCAAGAATGGTAAAGTTAGTTATATTCTCAAAGCTAATGATAATACTTGGTTAGTTTAGGATATGAACAAGAATAGAATTCTTTGCTTCAACATTAATGGTTTCAACATGGTGTTCTATATCTATTAGTTAATCATTATTTTATCTTAAATCAGCACATAACTTAGTAAGTATATTGTCATCTTTAATCTCAGAAGGTGGAACTCATCTACAATTTTCCTTTGGTTCTGTCTAGTCACATCACCCAAAAGATGGCAGCATATACAATGCCTGCTAATTCAATGTTATTGACTAAGGGTCTTTAAAAAGTCAAAGTCAAAGGCATTCCATAGCTTTTCACACTAATTGTTGAGATTCCTGTTGTACACACAGAATTTCAATACACCTATTTTCCACGAAGCAAAAGTGAATGAAAGAAGATTTTGGCATCCATGTAAAAATGTACTCAAGTGACAAGAGGCTTTCAGAAAAATAAAGTTCACATATGAGATATGTCCTTGGTTCCAATAAAAGTAGCTTTGGTCTAGCTCCATTTAATTGGAAACTAGAGTTCCAAGACATATGTTATTTTCCTAAATATAAAAGTGCTAAATTTAATAAAAATGATTTTTACAGAAAAATTTATTTTTACTAAAAAATAAAAACTCACTATACTTGGGAGACTAAAGCCAGAGAAGCATAATTTCTGGGCTAGCCTCAGCAACTTAGCAAGACCCTGTCTCAAAAAATATAAAGGACTGGGGATATAGTCCATTGGTGAAGTGTTCAAACCTCAACAACACACCACTTACTGAAAGCATTCAAATGAAATATTATCTAAGTATTTTAATGAAATATTTAAATATAAGTGGGCTATTAATGGACTTTTAAATATATTTTATTCACCAAGATTTTAACTCTAGTAAAGTTTTTATCTATATAGTGGTCCTGATCTGGAATTCAAAGCATCAAAAAAATCTCATGAAGTATTCTCTCTTTAAAAACAAAACCACTGGGTTCAATCCTTAATAATCTGTACATGCCTACCCACACATACCCCAAAACAATTCTAACATTTTTCCTAGTTTTGTTCTCTGAAAAACCTGGTAACAAGAATCATACAGGGGAAGCTTCAGCAATGAGCATGCTCAGTACTCAAACAGTGGTTTCTAAACACTACTACCCAAAAAGAGAAGTAGTCTCCCCTGACAGGGTGACTCCCTGTCTGAGGTTTGAAATGTCCCCTACAAGCCTGGAATATCTTACCATTCCAGAAAGCAATGAGACAGCTGAGAGAAGGTCAAAAGGAAACAGAAGTTGAAGAAACTCCCTTTGAATCAAAAATCTATAGTTGTGTACTTCTGAGAATCAGTAAGAATAGTCATTGCTGTGAACTGAAATACAGTATATTTAATGTGACTAAGTCCCGGAGTTCATGATAATGATAATGGGGTAATGAACCTTGCCAATTGCTGTGGCTGCTGGAATCCCCTTTGAAGAGGGACTGCAAAGAGTGCAGTTTGCTGCTGCTCACCTGAGCTCCAGAGCCTCAGGTCACACCTTTTTCAGGTCATGGGTTAACACAGCTGAAGTTTGGCCATTTCTCACCAAGATGAGACTCCTAATGGGCAGGCTTTTCTGGTAAGCTGTCACCCCAGGTAAGCCAAGACTTTGTCAGATCTACATCATGGGCTGAGGGTCTCCCTACCCCAGCCTGCTTCCTCCCACTTGATAGGTATCAGGCTGACAATGGTCTGAAAGGTATCCCTGACCAAATGGTTTCCCCCACCATTTTCTCTTTTATAGGCATTTGCCCCCAATAAACATTTCATATTCTTCAGAAAATTCTGGGCCAGACAACCTAGTTTGTTCAAAAAATAAATTGCAAGAAAAACAAAAAAGAGGAAGAGTAATTTGAATTATAAGATTTAGAACACACAACAATGAACCACAATACAGACCTTATTTCAATGGCAACATATAAAAACTAGAAAGTATCAGTGGAATCTGAATAGTAGCTGGATATTTAAAGATATAGAACATTATATACACTGGAACAATGGCATTGTGGTTACATTTTTTAAATCCTCATCTCCTAGAAATACATGCTGAAATATTTAAAAATGAAATTATATGATGCTTTATAATAGCTTCCAATAATGAAAGAAGAGAAATGGATAGGGCATAAATGAAGCAAAAGTAGCCATAAATTGGAAATGGTTTAAACTCAATAGTGTACTACATAAAGCCTCACCCCTCTTAGAGTTATGTGTAGGGAAAAGGAAACATTTGATGGTTTCTATAGTAAAATATTTGGTTTTTAAAAATTCCCATCTATCTTTCCCCTTGTTTTGTTGTTGTTGTTTGTTTGTTTACTTAAAATTTTCAGAGGCCAGAGAATTGAAATACTCTATTTTTGGTGGAACTGTCTTAAAGGCTGCAGGAAGTCAGATGATACTATTTGAAAGGGTCTTTTAAATTCTAGTTTAGACCATGATGCTTCCCTATCACTAACTGGGATGCAGGACAGGCTCCTGAAGGCAACAGGGGAATTCCATCTTGAGGATGCAGCATAACCTTATGGGTACTGGGCAGGATTTCTGGTCAGACTACCAGAATTTGAATCCCAGCAAGTTCATTACAAGTATGACCCTGCTCAAGTTACTTAATACCTCAGGGCTCTAGGGATAAAAATCCTATCTGAACTAGAGTCTTGCTGGGAAGGTTAAACAACAGAAGATACTTAGCATAGGACCTAGCAGAGTAAACAATACATGCTCAGTATTTTCAGTCAGCACTGGGCATTGTTGTGTAGCAGCAGTGGTAGTTTCCATAATACTGTTTCTGATGAAAATCTTGGAATGTACATAGGAATTCCCTGATGCCAGCTGGTACATTATTTTAGACTTATCTTTAGGCTTACCATAAGTCCGTAGTACCATGCCAGTTATACTAAAATAAAGGAAAGCTTACCAACTGTGCTTTTTCTTTGTTTTAGTTTTGTATGTATACTTCCTGACTTGCCTGCTACCTCTGGATTCAGTCATTTAGTACACTAAGTATCTCAACTTCTCGTTGGTATGTTGAAAGTTAGCATAAGGTGTAATTTCCTGATGCTCTGTTCCCTCCCTTCTTTCCTTTACTTCCTCCAGCACATACTGATTTTGGAAAATACAAGAGCATATAAAGAGCCATGGCTACTGTGAGCTCCTTCCCTTTGCTTAACATAGAAGCACACGCTTGTGCCCACACACACACACATACACACACTCATGCAGAGAACTCACTTAGCATACACAGCCCCCATCACCAGCCCAGTACTTCCAGAAACTCAGTCATATGGAAGGCCTTAGAGAGGTCTGTGTTTAAGAGTTTGACGATGTTTATAGTATTGTCACTGTCTGAAATGTAATCTAATAACTAGTTAAGTAATACACTAACCTAGTTAAGAATAAAGTTCTAATAAATAGTCTGATACTGAGTTGTGAGTTGTACCTACCACATTCTTGGCCCTTTACACAAGAGTGATCCACTTTCCCAAACTACAAAATATACAAAAAAATGGCCAGAGTAGGCAATAGTACCTTCCTGCATACTCAGTTGCTTTGTTCTCCACATCCCTTGCCCTGCCTCTTTGATCATGTTTATATTTCTGCAGTTCTCTTCAAGACCTCCTGCTTTGGGCAGTCCCATCTGAATCACCCTCTCTGGTTTAATGACCTTGGCCCAGCCCATCAGAGTCTCATTTGCCTGCCCCGTGGCCTCAGTGAAAGTGCTATTCCCCACTCCTAGTGGGATACTTTGATTCCAGTTCCAGACCCAAATGGCACCATAGGGTAGGAAGAGGGGAGAAAGAAAGGGAACACAAAAGTGGTGATACATTTTTAGAAGTACTAGTCTTTAGATGGTGCCAAATGGATGTGACACATTTTGGAATAACACTAGTCTGCAAACTTCCATGGAGTCAGAGTACACCAGTTAGGGTAGCAATCATTTCAAATGTACAGTTCTTAAAAGAGATTGCATTTGCCATATTTCAGTTCAAACAATAAATCTCAGTGAGGGCTGGGATCCTGGCTCAGAGGTAGAGCGCTTGCCTCCCACGTGTGAGACACTGGGCTTGATCCTCAGCACCACATGAAAAATGAATAAATAAAATAAAGGTATTATGTCCATCTACAACTAAATTTTTTTAAATAAAATAAAACAAATCTCAATGACCTTGAGAATAGTGATTTTTATACACAAGACTTCAACTTTACTCCTGACTAATCCACAAATAACATTTTGTGTATACACAAAATATGTTAAAGGGCTGTCATTTTGGCAGCTCTTGAGTCAGTTGCTTTGTCTGTAAATAGGCTGCTCAAATTGTACAACTACATCAGTTCTACATTGGGGTTAATTTTTTTAAATTGTATCTTCTGTTTGTTCTATATAGAAGTAAAGATTAAAACTAAAGCCTTGGAATAAAGGAAAACAAACTTTTCTTTTTGTGGTGCTGATGATTGAATCCAGGACCTCATACATGCTGGTCAAGTGCTCTACCATTAAGTTACAATCTCAGTCCAGAAATAAACATTTTTGGTTCTCCATGTATTAGAGCTGTATTGTCCAATGCAGTTGCCACTAGCCACGTATAGCTATTAGATATAATTAAAATTAAATATTGCTAAAAATTCAGTTCATCAGTCACACTAGCCATATTTTTGCTGCTCAAATAACCATGAGTAGCTGGTGGCACCTGTACTGGCCAGTTCAGATGCAAAGCTCTCCAATAATTACAGGAAGCCTAACCAGCAGTCCTGCTTGAGAAAAATCAGTCTACATTTGTTTTTCTGTGAGGAATTTACCTAAATAAAAAGTAAAGTCTTTGAGCCTAGACCTGTCAAACATTTTAAAACTGTCAACTATTTTAAAAACTTTGTAAGCATAGAGTATATTCAGTCACTATGTAACCTTCACATCATCTTTAAAAAATTCCTTCAATTTGACAGCTTTGGAACACACTAATAATTTTTAAGTAGGTACTTTCTTTTTAATGTGTGGACCGATGAATCAAAGCATCATGTCTTACTGAATAATTAGTCCTTCAATAATTCACATGAGTAATAGGTCATTTGGGGGGTTAACCCCTGCTTCCATTATTTCTGACCACAGGGTCCACCGACAGATGTCTCACTTTGGATGTACACAACAGAACACCGGGTATCTGTTTCACGTACATCTGTTCCCAAACAGCTTAGGCAGATTAATACTTAGAATATACCCTGCTCTGCTAAGTCCTACATAATCACTAACTCTTGTTGTTTTCAAATTGATTTTTTCTCATTTTCACATTTTTCCACATTACCTTTCATGTTGTAAGTTTCTAGTAAATAAATATGTTTGTATAAATTAAAAGCTCAAGAAACTAATAATTTTGACTCCTAGCACTAAGAAACATATTCAAGACCATATTTTGAAGCCTGGCTTTCACAGATTTTCTGGTCACTGCTCCAATTCAGCTGAACTCAGTTATGGTGGTAATAATTATTTTTTTAAAAAATCATGAAGTTGCGCAACCTGATAGAGTTGTAAACCATAATGAAGATCTGAAACCCTCATTTATGAAAATATTTGAAACAATATTCTAATACTAAACAAAATCTTTTGCTATTTGAAATCTGAAAAGAATACGGGAAAATGAAAAGGAATGCAAAACAGAACAGATGATCTAGTCCTTTTGTCGTTCTTGAATAAAATCTATTTACAACTAGCCTTGACCAACTCTTTTCTTCCAGAAAGCGGTTTTGTTGCTCCAAAGACAAGACCTGTTAAGAAGCCATTGCCCACTTCTCATCAGTAGGCCCTGAAGCTGAGACAGAGAAGCAAAGGTCCATATTTCCCATGTGGTTCTTCTAATTAGAAACTCATTAGGGCTGAGAAGTTCCTTCTGTAAAATACGACACCCCTGCACACACGCCAGACGGTTGACCCCATTGACCATTCAAACCTTGCTCAGATTTCTTTCATTTGACAACATGCCCAGTTTTTTTCCTTAAAATTCAGCATCACAGGTGGTCAAAATTGATAGTGTTTAGACACAATATAATACAAATCCCTCATTTTGCTGGTGAATAAACTCAGAAGGGCACTTTCCTGAGTCAGTTACACACCTTGCTATTTGCAGAGACATGATCTCAGGGCCTTTGCCAACTCCTGAAATCTGTCCTACACCACAGATGGGAGCAGACTACAGACAGCTGGGGGGGAGAGGCTATAAAACACCCAGTAGCGCTTTTTCATACTTCAAGGTGCTGTCCTTTATGAAATTATGATGTTAATTTGGTGAGTCATAATCAGCATGTTTATAATGAAAAAAAAAGAACATCGGAGTGACTCATGTAGCAATGGTGAGAATTGTTTTGTGAAACTTTTGTTTAGAAAATCACTTGCTGGCACAGAAATGTGTACAGTACTTTGCAGTCCCTACAGGGCTCTCACTTCAGAGGACTGTGTGGAGACACATGCTCTCATCGTGAGAAAGCACTGTGGGCATTTGACATGTGTCAGAGATCTCTAAGTGGATCATTCTTAAATGTACTAAAATATAAGGTTAATATGTAATCCCACACATTTCTAACTCTCTCCATTGATTGTTTTTACCTATGTCCCATACAGCAAAAGATTTCAGTCACATAAGACAGTAAATACATGCTGCTTTGGGGATGCTATATTCTGCTTCAATCTTACATTTCAAAAAAAGTTTACTACCTAGTAAAAACATGTTTCAGAAGTTTGTCCTTGGTTGAGATTGAGAACAATAGGCAACCACTGGTGGTTTTGAAAATACTGAACTCTGAAAACAGTGGATCCAGTAACAGCACAAGCTAACAGTTACATCATGATATATACAAATTAGTCTGTGGCATCTGCCCATGTCCCCTTTCCAAACTTCCTTCTTGATTTTTGGCACGTCACACCCCGTGTTGGCACCATGTGGGGAGCTGCCCACCCTGGGCCCCATCCTTGTCCTGCTCTGCCTTAGAATCCCATGATCCAGGTTGGTCTGAACTTCTATGTTTGACCTAAAAAAGTCACCAAATCCATCTCTCATTTCTTTAGAACGTAGCTCCCTCCTAGGTCACAAACAACTTGACAACTACCTTATATTAATATGAATAAACTCGTGCAAAATCCATAAGCAAAGTGGCCATATTTGGGAATTCTAATTGATCATCAGACACCATTGCAGACAATTAAATAAAACAATTTTTAGACAGTTTCTATGATAGCTGTGGCATTCTTGTCTATTTCCTGCTCAGTGCTTTCTACCCTGAAGCTGAGCAAAATAGAACCTTCCTGCCATGCCCCTCACAAAAGAGAATGGATCAGCATAAACTTCTACAATAGAAATACTAAAATAGTACAAATTTGAAAAGATCCTCAAGAAGTTTATCACCTAATTGAAAATAAAACAAAGTTTTATTCAGTGTCTGTGTATGAGTTCCAGTTATGCCTAAGGAGAAAAAAACTATTAGTGAACCTTCATTGGTTTTAATGAATTTAATCATGTAAACATCAAAAAAGCAGCACAAAGGAAGCCAATTCCCATAGCCAGAACAGCAAGGAAGAGACCGTATAAGGAGAACTATTTTTGTAATCCTTTCTATTACAGGGTGGTAAAATGAGAAAAGTACTGGGGAATAAAGATACAGAGATAGGCAGGTGCAAGGATGAAGAGCACTTGCAAAGTATCTCTCACCCCACTTCCTCCTTCAATAGAGATCATATCCCCACCAGGAGAAGGGGAAATCCACTGCTATCAAGGGACCTCCACCTTTGTGTGTTATATCCTAGGGATCCACTTTTTTTGTTCCTATGCTTAGAAAAGATGGGAAGAGGGAAAGGATTTGCTCCCATAGGTATGAGGGATTGAATTAAGAATGTAGTAATCACGTCAACAAGCTATTGACAGAACTAAAGGAAACAAGTCCATCACAAATTCATTCATTTAATGAATACTACTTACATGCCAGGTGCTCTTTAAAGTAACAGTAAACAGGACAGATGTTCTGAATATCTTTTTTCCATCCAGATCCAGTCTCTATGCTTCTTCACCTGTTTTGTGTCCTGGCAGGCCACACTATATGGACATCAAGTGTTCCCCTGCCCACTGTCTTCTAGTTGGCTTATGGACTGTGGTACAGGACAGAAGAGGAGCAGTTTGGGAATTTAGTTCCTATCTCCCTTTTTGCAAGGTTGGCTCAGGAATTCAGCCAAACTGAGACAAAAGCCATAAGGAGCTGTCTGGTGATTTCCTCCATGAGGTTTCTTTGAATCCAGGCTCAAGCACCTGCTCCCTCAGTTTACAATTTGGGGCCTAACAAATGGAATTATTGCCCATTTATCAATAGTCCCAAGAGTATTTCATGGTTGATACATTCTTCCTACCCCTTTAAAAATATAGTTGTTCCCCCTTATCCATGGGGAATATGTTCCAAGACCCCCAGCAAATTCCTAAAACTAAAGATGGTCCTGAACTATCTGCAATACCACCAGTCAATCTGATAATCAAGACAGCTACTGAGTGACTGCTGTTTGGATAGTATGCATAGCAGGGACATGCTGCACAGAGGGATGATCCATGTCCCAGGTAAGATGGAGCCAGATGGCCTATGATTTTATCACATTCCTCAAAACAGAACATAATTTAAAACTCAAGAATCTTTTCTGGAGTTCTCCATTTAATATTTGTGGGTAACTCAAACTATGGGGGGAAAATCTCAGATAAGGGAAGAATACTGAACTACCTTCTTGTAACTCTTTGAGTCACCCTGATATGCGTATGTCATTTGTTTCTTATTAGGGTAGTCAATAATAGACACACACACAAAAATCTTGTCCTCTTAAAGTGGGTGGTTATGGGGAGGACAGATAACAGAAAATCATATATGAGACTAAAAATGCCATCAAAGAATGTAAGGCAGTAAAAGGAGCCAGAAAATGTGCAAAAAGGAATTTGAGATAGGTGATGGGGCAAACCTAGGAAGGTAACATTTGAGCACAAACTCAAAGGAGGTGAAGGTGGAGGTCAAGTGAGATCACAAGGCCTGAGCTAAGGTCATGACTAACAGGACAGAGAAGGAAGGTAGATTTAGCAAACAGAAGAGGCAGGATTGGTGATTGATTCAAGTAGTGAGTGAGGGACATCCAAACTGAGGTTACCTTCAAAATCCTAGTTTAGATTCCAGGTGGCTGCCTAAACAGCCCTTTACATATTAAGCCAAAGTGTTTACTACTTTTATATGGAATCCCATGATTGAAGTGTAAGTATAAGGAATTCTAGTTCAGTCTAATCTTTCCACCACAACTGACACATACCTGAGAAACAAAGTTAATTATGCTGACATCTAACTAGTTATTGAGTTCCATAATCTTGATAGGGAACAAGATCAAGGAATATTCTGAAGAGCAAGAAAAGTTGCTTTTCTTATAGACATACAAAACTTGTAGCATTTCTGATGGTAAATAAAGGTTGATGAGAATTTGGGGCAACACCAACCAGATAGCACACAGTAGACCAGAGCAAACCAAATTCCTGGGTAATGCCACATTTGACAAGCAGACAGACTGAAATCCCATCTGAAACCAAAAAATGAGGTGCTGCTGGTGTCACAGACCCAGGAGAGCTGAGTCAAAATTAAATGAAGTAGAAATCCAAAAAGGTGGGGCCTGAAATTTCCCATTTGATAGGGCAGTTAGAAAGTTGCTGCTGAGCAGTTTCAGCAGAGAGAAGGAAGGAGGCCCGGTCTCAGATGGTAAAGGAATAAGTAAGAGGCATTGGAATAAACCAATTTTTTCAGAGCAAGTGAGAGGGGGCAGGGCATCAGCTAGAGTAATTCAGAAGATTGAAGCCTAGGGAGTGTCAAAATGGGATGTAAAAGAGCTAAAGGAGAAAGAAGGCTGTAGATCTAAGGAGGAGGGCACAGGAAAGGAGCCAACTTCCTAGAAGAGGCTGGAGGAATAGAATGGGCTGGCCTTGAAGAGAGATGACAACCACCCATGCCATTGCTAAGGGTGGTAGCAAAAGTGGAATGAAGGTGAAAGTTACTAAAAGGAAAGAGATAGAAGTTCAGCAAGCATAATAGGCTATCATCAAAGGCAGCAACTGGGGTAAAGAGGGACACCGAGTCAAGTAACAGTTTTAGATAAATGTAGGAGAAAAGCCAGGAGAACATGTCATACTTTCTACTAAATAAAACTCAAACTTCTTACCTTTGTCTTCAGGCCTCTAATTTGCCTGTGAAATATTCTCTTACTCTGATAGGCACTATCAGTCACTATTCCCAGAAGACAGCTGTCCATTTTCTTCCTTTATTACTTCAACCTAAAATTTTTCTTCTACTTCCATTACACCTTTTTACTAGATTGAAAAGTATTCCCCCAAAATTCTAGTTGGATCTCAGAATATAACCATATTGGGAAAGTCTTTGCTGTGTAATTAACTTAAAGATTTTTAAGATGAGATCACTCTGGATTTAAGGTAACCTTATTTCAATTTCAATGATTTCTGTCCTTACAAAGGGGAAGGCAACATGAAGACACGGCCAATAGTTCTGCTGTCACAAGCCAAGGAACACCAGGAGACACCAGAACTGAAGGAGGAAAGGGAGACCCACTCAAGTGTTCAGAGGGAGTGTGGCCATGGAAACCAGGCCTCACACATGCCAGGCAAATGCTTAACCCAAGCTGCACCAGCCCCCTAATAACATCTTGACTGACTTCTGGCCTCCAAAACTATGAAAGAATAGATTCCTGTCATTTTAAGCCACCAAGTTTGTACTGATTTGTTACTACAACCCTAGGAAACTAATACAACGCCATAACCCTTCGTGAAACAGTATTCAACTGGTTTTTTGAGGGAACAAAAGGGACTTAAATAGCAAATTGATTCTGCATGGTCAGATTCCTGTCAAAAACACATTCCTCTCCTCTAAACACCCTGAAATCCTTAAAGACAGAGCCCACACCTTATGGATCTTTATATCACTTAACAAAAAAGTTATTAGTTTCCTAATGTTTGATCAAGGAACCTTTGGCGACACAGGGTCTTATTTAGAGTCACATGTCTTTCCTAAAAAGTAGAATTTCCTGAAGGAAAAGACACCAGGTCACTTTCCATCTTCACAGCATCTAGCAAAGCACCTTAACCTAAGTACCAAAATATTTGTCAATAGAGCAACTGGTGATCAGATTAATGTATTAAAAGACTAGATCTAATGTACTAAAATCATTGCTTTGGTTTTAAAAATAATACCAAAGATGAGCACTGATGCTTCTGAACCTCCCACCTTGACTTACACTATCCTTAGAAGCCTTCCTTCTATGGGGAAGGGTAACACAGTCATTCTTCCAAGTTATCCTTGAACCCTATAAAGAACACTACAATCACTATGGTTATCCTCATGTACTCTGCCAGCAAGACCATCAATTAGTCACAATTTTGATAGTGATAACCCTCATAAAACACATTAGTGTCTTTGCTCATTGCTCAAGATAGGAAGTTAGGGAAAGATCACATAGTATCATATCTCAGTGAAAACAACTAAGGCACTATGAGGTTTAAAACTGGGTGGTCATGTAAATATTTCATATGTGATATGATAATGCCCAGAGACCTTTTTCCTTCATACCTATCCTTTCCTGGGACATTCAGTCACCCACCAACCAGCAACGGACATGGTCTCCCCCACCTTATTCTACCATTCCATGTACTCCAAAGTATGTAACTTTGATGTTGTTTCTCCTCCATTCTCTGAGCAAATTCACCTGTTTCAATCAAATTCATTCATTGGTTCTCATCACTCAGTTTCATCACACAGTTTAAACTAATTCAACATCAGGGAGTATTTCTATTATCTTCTTTTTCCAGTCATTTTAGGAAAACCTCTTGGTTTCTTCCATAAATAGAAGTACTTACTCAGGTGCTATCCATCTGTGGTTCCAAATTTAGAGGCTCAAAGTGGTTGAAATACCAGGCATTAGTTACAAAGAAAAAGTAGTACACTCATATAAAGGAAAGAAAACAAAAAGGTTTTAGGGCAAAATTAAAGAATCAGTACTTAGAATTTGAAACTGTCAAGTTGTCTTTTGAAATTATATTACCAGGAGAGCTAATGAAACCTACATTTCCTCAATCACCACTCAGTATAAAACGACATTTCTATTTTCATGTCATTATTTGCTTTTTCCATGTACCAGCACTGCAACATTGATTTGAATGGCTTCTCATCACACAATGTCTAATTTTAATTCTATAGTATTTCAGCTTTTGTAAGTTAAATAGGCTTTTAGGGTTCCGATTATAAACATCTACTTCCCATAAATCAAGCTAACCTAAAGACACAGAATAATTCTATAATTATGCAGCTGACTTTTAACTTCAAAGGTTGGAGAAAGATGCTTCATCTTGGTTTTCAAAACACCTGAAAACATTTTAATTAAAGTCAAAGATAATTTTAGTTCAGTGAAGTGCATGACAGACAGCACGTGCAGAATTCCCTTCCATAACCCATGCTGGGTCCCCACTAGAGGGTTTCATTTTGTTAGCCTTTTGAACAAGAAACTTTAGAACACTGATTGCTGCTGTTCTATAATATAAATAGCGCTTCGTGTCTTGTTTTCCAACAGGGAAAGACAAATTTTTTTTTTTTAATTTCGCAATGTTGTATCTAAGACAGGCTGTGTATCACCGTCCAACGTTTTCCACTGAGTCATCTCTAAGTTAAGACTTGAAATACTTCTACTGTAAACTGCAGCATTATAACGCTAAACTTTTAAATGAGTAACGGGAAAATCCAAGGGAACCAGAAAATTGTAAGGCGATATTCTAAAGTCAACATTAAAAATCAAGTTTCTAGACAGCCTGAACAAGCCTTGATGCTCCACAGTGGCAAAGAACGTGAGAGTGGGCAAATCCAGGTATCCCAAAGCATTGGGGTTATCAGAGAGTAAAATCAAAGTTGGATTCTGAACCCACGTGATAAGACATTTTGTGAGCGGTTTTTACTATCAGTGTACCATCGGAAGTTGGATTGAAACTTCATCATGGAGGGGCAGAGTAGGTGGCCTTCCTCCTTTGTAAATTACCTCCCCTTGGGGGTCAAGTTTCTTTACGCAGAGCGGGAGCTGAGCGTGACGTCTGCTGGGAAAGTGCCCCGGGAGGGGAAAGCCTGGAGGAGGCAGGCGGCGCAGGACCCTGGGGGTTGCATTCATTTCCCCAGTTGGGAGGAAGGAGGCACAGCAGGAGGCGAGTGGCGAGCAGAGGAGGCAGAGCAGAAGCGCTTGGTGCCACAGCGCCTGGGAGACTGCGGCACCGGGACCCGGCACTCACCCGCCGGGCGCTCGGGTTGAATGGGCCGCCACCTCAGGGCCCGCTCGCTCAGCACCACGTCGCAGCTTTCCCTGCCGATCTCGAAGATGCCCCGGAGCAGAATCGACTCAGCTGTCGCCTCGATCTGCTGAGGGTACTGCGACCACACGGAGGGCAAAGCAGCTGCCCCAGGGGATGCCTCTTCCTCCCGGCCGCCCTCCAGGGCGCTCACCCGGCTCTGGCATTTCCCCCGGGGCATGGCGGAGGCGCAGGCTGGGCCCGAGTTGGGGTCAGGGGAAGCCTTTAGAGAAGGAGTAGGAGGCCGCGGCAGCCAAGGCTCTAACTGCGTCCGGCGCTGCCACAGCAACCGCGCGCCCCGCTGAGACTCAGGAGAGGGGCGGGGCGCGCGGGCGGGACCTAGTCTTCACCTAGCCCTGCCAGCCTCTCCACCGTTTGTCACAAGACTACCCACACCCCGAGGAGAAATAAGTGACTGCCTCTGCTTAGCCTCTGATGTTCGCAAGAATTTAGCACCCTGCATGACCTTGAATTGCACGAACCAACGCTCCTCAAACTGACTTGCATACGCAACCCCTTGGGCATCTTGTTAAAATGCAGATTCTTACTAAATAGGTCTGGAAGGGGGCCCAAAATACTGCATTTCTAAGAAGCTACTAGATGATGAGGGCCGCTGGGCGGGAGAGCACGTTTTGATTTGCAAGTGGGCTTCCTGAAGAGCAGAGGTGGTACTTGATGGCTCCTTTTGCATGCCTGGGAGAGATGATCTGTAGACTGTCGTGGAGTGCTGGAAAATTACAAACCATCACGCATATTGAGCCAAATTGAAAGGGAAAAAGGGCTTTTTAATGAGCGTGCCAGGCAATCGGTGGCTGGGAGCAGGTTAATGCTTCAAAGTACTCTCACCCCCAGAATTTTGGAAATAGTTTATAAAGGCAAAATTTACAAAAACCACAAGGACAATTGAGGCACATGTAGGTCAGAAGAAACCTTGAGACAGATATTTTGATTACACATTTCAGAGTCATTTTTGTTATACATCAAGGCCATAGTTGGGGATGCGGGAAGATCTCACTGTACTGTCAACACTTTGGGAGGCTGAAAGGAAAACATTACAAGCAAGCATACACTGGAGTCAGTTCAGAACAACATGGCATTACTTTGGTTCTTTTCCATTTTATAGACAACTGGGAAGGAGTGGGAACTCACCTCCTGAAACCTCCAGTTTGCATAGACAATAGGCTTCTAACAAATTTAGTTTTAAAAGAAGGTGTCCCCGAGCTGTTGATATGTAGGGTCCTGCCTTCCTAAAACACCTGTCTTCTCTGCAGTCTTGTCTTTGGATCTGGCAGTACTGGATAGAGATTACAAGCACCAGCATTTGTTCTCTAAAAGGCTACTGCAGTTCAGTAGTGTCACCTGTAAAAGAGGAGGAGCCTTGGGGCCTTCACCCTTATCCTTCTTGGCTGGAGTTCCTAAAATTAGGTTTTTCGTTAATTTGTAAAACACAGTTTTGGTGGGGCCTATGGGTCTCAATCCTGGCTGTATGTGGGTCGCCTGGGGAGCTTTTAAAAAATCCAATTGACTGGGCCACACTGGAAGACAATTAAGTTGGAATCTCTGGGGATAGGACCCAGACTTCAGGATTTTTAAAAGTTCCCCAGGTGATTCCAGTGTTTAGCCAAGGCTGAGAATAACTGCTGTAAGTAATATAATAACACAGGGAGCAATTTGTGGTGGGGAGGCACACAAGGAGAATGAGTTGGGGTTGTAGGAGCAGGCTGGGAGGTAAAGCAGAAGGCTTTATGTAGGGTCATTATAATTCTAAGAAAAAGGAGTTAAATAGAGTTGTGAATCTAGTCCTGGTGTGCTAGTGCCTAAACAATTCCATTAGATAGGCAGCCACTTCTCATCTTGTGCTCGTGGGCACACTGCAGTCAGAAAGATCTAACGGTAGCAGGAGTTTTTCAAGTCTCACTGGTAAGACATAGGCCTAGCCAAATCCTTTTCAAACATAAAGCACCTGTGCATCAGTTAAGCTAGGACTCTTATTGTTCAATGTTCTAAAAGCAAACACCCAGGTTTCCAGGGGAAGCAAAAAAGAACTTCATTTTGATGCGATTACAGTGATCTGTTTCTTGGACTAGCAGTGCAGCTTCTGCGAGTCACCAGGCTTCATGTGGCTCTCTCAGCAGTCCTTAGTGGGAAAGGATGGTACCTTTCCCAGAATGGGTTGCAGTTCTGGAGTCAGCGTCTTGTATTCACAGCTGTCAAGCAATCAACAGGATTAGAGCTCATTGGCATTTTAAAAGCTCACTGAGAGCCAGGGCAAATAGGCCAGTGCAATGGCTACTTCTTAAGACCTTTGCACAGGGCCAAGTTGCCATTTTTCAAGCTTCAGCCAGGTCAGGAATCAAACACATTGGCTTTGAATTGCCTTAACTGTGGAAGTAATAAGGACAGTGTTCCCTTTTTTTTCCATGGATGAGCTGTCTTCTTCCAGGGAGCTAAAGAATGCAGTGCACCAGAGCTCTGTCTTCAAGATCTATCGGCACATCTCAGTTCCATGCCTGATATACCACCCATGCTACACAAGAGATGTCATCAATCCTATTTACTCTCCTGAACTCCAGATTATTATGTCCAGCTGCCAACCTGACATCTCTACCTACTTGTCCAATAAGCATCTGAAACATCTAAAATGAAACTCATGATTTTCCATCATAGTCATGTTTCTCCCAGAATGTTTTGAATCAGCAAATAGTGTCATCAGAGTCCTTGATATCATCCTTATCTCCCTGTTTGTCTTATATATCACTTCCATTCCACTAGCAAATCTTGTCCATTTCATCTTCAACATATACTCTTTTCAGCCAACTCTCATCTTAGCCTGTGACTCTGAACCTCTCAGGTGTATTAGCACTTCCAGCCCTGGGTCTATTTTCCACATAGCATTTATATTGCTTCTTTATAATGACAAGAGTATGTCACTCCCTGCTGATAACCTTCCAGTGACTTCCCATCACCCTTGGAACATAATCAAAATACTTAGCAAGGCTACAAAGTTCTACATGATCTGGCCTCCAACTACCTCTCTAAGATACCTACTAACATTCTTGTTCACTCACGAGCTTTCTTGCTGGTCCTCAGACACACTGAGCATACTTCCTTAGAGCATTAGTTCTTGCAGCTCCCTCTGGATGGAATGCTCCCTCTGCCCACTCCCAGAGCCAGCCAAATGGCTTACTCCCCACTTTGTTCAATTTTCTCCTTAGGTCACTCCTCAAGAGGCCATTCCTGAGTACCTCCCATAATCCATCTTTGATAACACTGTGTATTGGTTTCCTGCTGCTGCAAATGGATCACAACAAACTCAGTGTTAAAACAAAACAAATATATTATCCTATTTTCCTGGATGTCAGGAATCCAAATCCAAATCCAAATCAACTTCACTGAATTAAAATCAAGAGGCATTCCTTCTGGAGGCTCCAAGGGAAAATGCACTCCTTCTAGCTTCTCTATAGAGATTGCCTGTATTTCTTTGCTTATAGCCCCCTTACATCATCTTCAAAGCCAGCTGTTAAGCATCTTCTGTCCTTAGTTCCCCTTTTCTCTGACTTTAACCATTCTCTCTCCCTCTGATAAGGAAACTTATGATTATATTAAATCTACCTAGATATCCTTAACTCAATTACACTTGCAAAGTCCCTTTTGCCATAAAAAATAATATATTCACAGGATCTGAGGATTAGAACATAAACATGTTTAGGTTGTATTAATCTCTGTACCATGCCCTGCTTTGTTTTTCCCTACTGCAATTATTTTTATCTCTTGTATATTCACTTCTGTATCCAGCTTCCTCACTGAATGAGTCCATGTACTTGATATTGAATGTAAGTATTGCTGTTGTTATTGTTAGAGCGTAAGTTCCTTGTTAGCAAAGAGTTTATATCTTATTTACTGTTAAATTCCCAGACTCTAACACAGATCCTAATACACAGTAAGTGCTCAAAAATGTCTGAAAAGATAAATGAACTCTTTCAACATTTATCTGTAACAATGAAGCCAAGCTACCTCAGTTTTTTCCCCTTAGTTCCTAAAGATCAGTTGTCCCATAAGTGATCCAACTGGTGCCAATCTTAATCCCAAAAGATAATCCCAGATGTTGAAATCCTGAAAGATTGAAGTCCATAATGTCTAAAATCCCTAAAGATTAAAATCCCAAATGATAAATCCTGAGAGCCCCAAATCCCCAAGATCATAATTCTCATTTAAAAAAAAAAAAAAAAAAAAAGGCTGAATAAAAAGAGATAGAAAGTCAAATTCTGAGAAAGAAATTGGCCATCCCTTTCTTTGCTTTTGGCAATGAAAAAACTTTGGTTTTAGAATTTGTCATTGGTCTGCATTGGCATTTCTTCTAGCTAATGAAATTCCAGGAAGTTTTAATGAATTAAAGCCACATTTTCCTGAAGAAGCTAGCAAAGTTAATGTTTCAAAACTACTGCATGCAGTAGGATAAAAAGTTAATTACACAACTTACTTGAAAGGTGTGCCAGGCAGAGTAAAAAGCAACAGCAAAGACCCTGAATGAGAATGGGCTTGGCTATTTTAAGAGCATAAGGGCAAGAGTAGTAGGACACATAGGTAAGAACGGAAGAAAAGTGATAGAAAATGGGTTTGAGCAGGTGGCAAGAATCAGAGCACATGTGGTCTCACAGGTCATGGTGTGAGCTTGGATTTTATTCCACCTCCAGTAACCACTCCTTAATAAAAATATGTACTGTAGACCAGAAAAGAATCTATGTTGATGATAATGTGGTGACCATAAGCCCTAAATTGTTTGCATTCAAACTCCAAACCTGGAAGCCAGCAGACTCTGGGAGATCAAAGGGAATGACATAGGATTGAATATTCACTGGCCAAAGTTCAGATTCATAGCAGTTGGTTTGGACCAAAACTAGACCTTCTTGTCCCTTACCCCTGTTGCAGTATCTCTGTTGGCTGCAAATTCATTGTTCTCCATCTGTAGCACTGAGAAGGGGGCTCAAACTTCTGGAGGCTGACCCATTGGCTTAGATCCCTGGGGTTTGCCTTGCTTGTCCTGGAAGTCTGGGTATTTTGTTTGCATAGAATACTTAATTGCCTACTAAAAATGTTAAAATAGGAGAGATTTTCATGGTCTTCCACTTAGACTTGGATTTCTGAGAAACAAGGGTGGAGTCACTGTATCTTGACCTCACCAACTCCCCAAACATGAAGTGACTCTTTGACTATTACACAAGAACTGACTGTTTAATGCTCTAGAAACAAATAACCAAGGTACCCCAGTGCAAGAAAAGCAATGTTCATGAAGTTTCCTGAAACATTTTTTGAAAGCAATTTTATGCATTAGTATATTATTTGTATGAATCAGGTTTGGGCCAAAATCCCAAAAGATATTCCCCAAAAGATGAAAATTCCTAAAGCCTTAAATCCTTAGATCAAAATCCCAAAAGCATAACTTTGGAAAAAATAATTTCAAGAATTTTAAATATATTTGTTTATATTTTTAAAAGGGATTTATTTGAGAAACATGAAAATATGAGAAAACACTTCATAGACCACTCTACAGCAAAATAGGTAATAATAACACACTTTTGCAAGCATAAATAGGTAGATTTTAAAAAGTTGCACCATTATAACACTTATGTGCAAACAAACCATATTCATAATAACATATATTAAAAGTGAAATGTACAAATGTTTATCACTATTTGTGCACCCAGATTTATGACTAGAGTCATTTGAAATACTGTGACAGACAACCTGTCAATCGATGATTTCAATTGAAAAGCTAATGAGTCACTTCACATATATAGTTGCCCAAAGAGCTGTGATCTCAGGTAAATCTTATTTTTCCCAAATGCAGATGTACAAAACAGAGGACTCTTCATTTTTTGAGGAAGTTGCAATGTTTTTATGTGCATAGTTATTTATACACGGTCAACATTATGATAACACACTGTAGTCAATTTTTTAAAAAATGTGTAAGACAAACTAGAAGTCTCTTACACAATGGATACTTATGATGCTAAAAATGATGCAAAAATTAAATATGCAGCAGAGAAAATTATAAAAAGTAATACTAAAAATTTAAAATAGTGGGCAAGAGAACTAAAAAGGAGGGGAAAACTAAAATGAAAATTCAACATATGGAAAAATGTATCATAGTGATAGAATATGGGCAATTGCTGAGAGGTGGTCCAAAAGAGATGGCCAAATTCTACAGTCCACCATTAACTTTATTTTGAAATTTTTAATTGCCACAGAAAGCTGCTTTTTTTTCTTCTTTTTCCTTTTAGGGCATGGTTCTCCTCCAAGAAGACAGTCACATCCATTTTATATGGATGCATTGCGCTTTTATATGTTGCATTGCGCTTTTTGAAATTATTTTATAACTCAATATTCACTGACATTAGCATGTGCACCAGGTAGTAACTTCAATATACATCAATCTGGCCTAGCTTTGCCAGTATCTGAGTTGATGTCATCTTACCCTCTCAGAACATCTTCCCTGTCCTGCCAAATAAAAGCTGACCCCTATTCAATGTTATTTTCTTCATTTCACTTTCCACTACATAAAAGTATGCAGTTGAATTATCTGTTTACTTATTTCTGTCTTCCCTCTTCCATCAGATTGGCAGTAATTCTGTGAAAGCAGTGACCTACTCTGCTTATTTATGGCTCTATCTTTTGTGCTCAGAACAATGCTTTTGATATAACAGATGCTCAATAAATGTGTTGAATGCATGATGAATAAATTAACTTTTTAAATTGAACTCCTGTACTGATTTTTGACATCACTAAGCATATTATGCCTTATGGGTAAGAATAAAGATTCACAACAGCAGGCCATATTTATTTTTTCCATGTCAACATCTATTTTGAGTGAGATGAGTTTTAGTTGTGTTCACCTCTTGGCTATTTCTGATGCTAAATGGGCATGTTGTCAAGGTATCAAGGGGACTGCTTCCTTCTCATGCTGAGTGGAGATTTTGTCAGAATGTCCCTGCTTCTTTGGTTCCTGCTGCTTAAAAGGTAGAGATCCATATGTCCCTGCAACAATTACAGAAGGAAAAAAAAAAATAGAACAAATTCTAGAAAATCCTAGAATCCCACAGTCAGAATATCAAAATCTTTGCATGTGCCTGTTTTTTGTACTTAGACTGAAACTGTTTAAAACAAATTGCTCAGCAACATTCTAGAATACACCTCACCCAATGTGATCTCCTGCATTTCAATGGGTAACAATGACAAGCAACACTGGAAAGAAGAGCAGGCTTTCTCCCTTCCCTGGAGTGTTTTAAAGCCCCCTTCTTAGGTAGGTTCTGATATTCATAAACTTGGAGTCAATATTTGCAATGTATTTTCACCAAATAGACTTAAAGCCTTTGACAATAACTGTTAGCAATGCTGTACTGTAGAATCTTAAATTAGGATAACCAGGCACACAAATGAAATCAGAAGTTTAAGTCAGAAATCTATCTTCAAGTTCCACACTATGTGCACATTTAGTTTACATTATAGCTGTGGAAAATGCATTATAAAGAGGATGAAATGCCCACTGTCTTTGATTCTTACTTCATTAATTTGTCACCATTTTTGGTTTCTATGTCTACCACTTATACACATAGTGGTTTTTAAGTAACATTTTATTTCTCACATAAAAGGTATTAGCTGGGCATGGTGGTGTACACCTCTAATCCCAGCTATGTGGGGGGCTGAGATGGGAGAATCCCAAGTTCCAGGCCAACCTGGGTAACTTAGCAAGACCCTATCTTAAAATAAAAAGTAAAAAGATCTGCGTATGTGGTTCACTACTTTTCTAGCATGTATGATGCCCTGGGTTCAATCCCTAGTGAAAAAAAAAAAAAATACTACTTATGAAGAAGTCTACAGTCAGACTGTTCCTGGATTTGTTCATCCCATGTGATGTCACTAAGAAATCAGGGGTTTTGCAACTCTCTATTTTACAATCCCATGTGGTAAAAGGACTCCACTGGTGGCTACCAGAAATATGCTAGGGTACTAGGTATCACATCCTCTCTGTAAAAGTGTTCAAAGCAAAAATGGTATCTTTTCCTTGATTCATTATTTATTTCTTTCTTCTTTTTCTTTTTTTTTAATTTTCTTTGTGTGCCTGATTATACCTAACTTAAGATTCTACAATACAGGGCTCAGGTTGCAACTCAGTGGTAAAGAACTTGCCTATCACATGTAAGGCACTGGGCTTAAACCTCAGCACCACATAAAAATAAACAAATAAAATAAAGTATTGTATCCATTGACAACTAAAAAAAAAATTAAAGAAAAAGATTCTACAGTATAGCATTGCTAGCAATTATTTTCAAATGCTTTGAGCTCTCTATTTGGTGGGAATACATTTCAAAATTTGACTCCAAGTTTATGAATATCAGAACCTATTTCAGGTGGTGCTTTAAAATACTTGAGGGAAGGGAGTGTTATTTCTCATTTCTGTCCATTGAGATGCTGGAGTCTCACTAAGTTGTCCAGGTTGGCCTGAAATTTGGAATCCTCCTGCCTCAGTCTCTGAAATAGATAGGATTACAGGTATGCAAGACCATGCCCCACTAATATCTTTTATGTGAGAAATAAAATATTAATTAGAAAGAAAGAGAAGAAATATTTTTTTCAAAATGTCACCCAGATTTCTTCTGAGGTCTCATTGATTAGAATTGGGCAATGTGTCTGCTCTAGCCCCTCCCCTAGGGAGGCTAGGAAAAGTGTCCTCAACTTCCAGGTGGAAAATAGAGAAAGAGATTGGGGTGGCTATTGCAGAGACAAGTCACAGTCCCATATCATTTTTTTCTTCTAGGTTATATAATTTATCTACAAATGGATAATCAGCAACCCCCAAACATTTTTACTTAAACAAATGATGATGTGTTACTTCTTATGATTCTGGGAGTTGGCTGAACTCCGCTGGAGAGTTCTGCTCCATGGGGTGGCAACCAAATGTACTTGCATTCAGTTGGATTCTTGGTTGGGGCTGAAATAGCCAAGATAGCCTAATTTACATATCTGGCATTTCTGATAGAGTTGCTGGAATGAGTGGAGACTAGCCAGGCCTCTCTCCATGTGATTCCTCATCATTCAGTAGTCTATCCTGAACTTTTAAAAATGACGGAATTTCAAGAGCAAAAGCAGAAGCTTTCAGTCTCTTAGTAAGGTCTGGGTCTGGAGCCTGCATAACATCATGTTTGCCTCTTGCTAGTTACAGGGGATGGGAAATAAAGCCCACCACTTGACAGGAGGTGTACCAGTCACATTAAAAAGGGGCATGTATATGGGGGCAGTCATCTTCACAGATGGATTAATATAGTGCATACTTTGAGTATAGTCGTCAGTGGTTAACATCTCTCCTGTATGCAAAAAATACCCAATCCCTTCAATAACCCCCAAATCTCATTTGAATATGGTGAGAGGTATATAGTCAGTATCTCATAGATGTGAGTCTTTGAGTGTGCTCCTCTCATTCTGGGAGCCCATGAACTAAAACTGCAAGTTATCCTCCCACTCACATCTAATATACAATAAGAAACATGGAGAGGGTAAAAATAATAGATGTTCCCATTCTAAAGGAAAAAAAAAAAAAAAAAGGAAAGCACATCACAGTCACTGGCCCATAGCAATTACAAAATTCAGGGAGGCATGAGTGGCCAGATCCCTAAACTCTGAGAGAGAGAAATGTTCCTTATCTGGCATCCAGTTCTGCTCCATGGGTGTGGTTCCCTAATCCTTAGCAGCTTTTGGCTGTAGCCTCTGAGCTTTGGTTCTTGCCCCACCCCTAGTTTTTATTTTTAGCAAGTGTCCCATAATTGTAACTGAATAGCTTTCCAACCATCTTTCTATCCATAAAAGTTGAAGGTCCAGAGTTTCTTCTAATTTTGATTTGTGTTTGTATCCTTTATTCCAAATAATATAACTCCTTTAGATACTTTGTGAACTTTCTTTATGATATATATGCATAGATATGTTTGTTATACACATATATAACCTAATGTGTATGATATTGTGATACAGTAGAAAACACTTTTGATCTTCATCCCTGACTTCTGGCCAAATGTCCTAAAATCTTTGAATTTCCTAAGTGATAAGAACCAAAGGAACATTTTTTGTTATAATATTTGACTTTTAGACCTAACTCCTGAAATAACTGTACAGAGACAAAGGAGAAAGGGATGTCTTTTGATATTTATAGCAAACCTCTCTCAACCACATCTGAATTTATGTTAATGAGATGACTTTTGGAAAGCCCCTAAGAATATGGAACTAGTTACCCAAAAGCTAATCATGTGATTAGAGGGTTGGAACTTTCAGCCTCATCTCTGATCTCTGAGAGAGGATAAGGACTAGATATTGAATTAATCACTAGTGATCAGTGATTTAGTTAATAACACCTACATGATAAAGTCTCCATAAAACCTGTAATGGAAGAGGTTCAAAGAGCTTCTGAGTTAGTGACACACTGAGGTGCTGGGAGGGCCATGCACCTGGAGAGATGTGGAAACTCCCCTAATACCTGCCCTGTGTGTCTCTTCCATCGGCTGTTCCTGAGTTGCATCCTTTATAGGAAATTGGTAAGCATAAGTAAATATTTCCCTGAATCTTGTGAGTCATTCTAGCAAATTATGGAATTGCAGAAGGCATTCCCTCCAATTTGTAGCTGGTCAGTTTAGAGTACAGGCAACCTGGACTTGCAAAGGACATCTGCAGGGGAGGGCAGTCTGGTGGGACTGAACCATTAGCCTGTGGCTCTACTATTCGGAGTAGTGATAGAATTAAGTTAAATTGTAAGACATCCAGTCAGTGTCCACCAAAAATTGAAAAACTGGTTGGTATGAAAATTCCCAGACATTTGGTGTCAGCAGTATTGTAACATGAGAGAACAGAAGGCAAACAGATGCAATGTGGAATTCATGTATATAAAATATTGTATTATACAAAATTCATTCCCACAAATCTCTTCAAGACTGGTCCCTATATAATTTGGATTCCAATCAGGTTACTGTGGTATATGCTCATAAGATTCATAGGAACTTTTTTGCACAGGTAAGCTGTGTTCTATCTACACCCTTGATTGGAACTTGATTGGACAATGTTTAGCTGGAAGCACCCTACTTTTTATCTTTACTTTGAGGTCATTTCTTGCTTTTGGAATATTTTTCCATCCAGAGAGTCCATCGTGGGCCCTCTATCTGTACATTATGCGTGCTCATTTTTCTCTTGAAAAACCCTTTTTTGTGACAAAAAAAAAAAAAAGGCATTTAGCAATTGCAATATTCTGCTGAAAATTTCTATAGCTGGATTTATAAGTTCCTTGGGTATTTTTTGTCTTCCAAGTTACTACAGAATTGTTGGGACCATCTTTGTCCAGCCACTGGATGGATTCACTTCCTCTTTACTAGGCCCCATGTTATACCACTTCAGCTTCTCTCTCTGCAGCACTTTCATCTCTCTTGTCAAAATTTCATAAAATACCACATCTGTCTGCTCTTCTCACACTCAAGTATGGGTCACTGAAAGCTATTATTAAACAAGATGGATTGTGGTTACTACAAACTACTATAATATCATGGTCTCTGAACTTTGCTTGGCCCTAAGCTCTGTTGTACTAGTATTGATTAGTGTTTATGAGCCTCCCCTTCTGATCCCAGAGAAACTGGTCTAAACCTCTGGTGTTCTCCCTCAATCCCACTATGGTTTTGGTATGAAGTGTCCCGTAAAGCTACTATGCTAATGCAGGAGATGCTGTGACCTAACCAGCAGATTGATCCTTATGATAAATTAATAATTTTAATGGATTAATTGGGTGGTTATTAGTGTTGTAGGCAGGTGGGGTATGACTTGAGGAAGTAGGTCACCAGGGGTGTCTTTGGGGTTTATATTTCGTCCTTGTCATCTCCTGTTCTCTTGCTTCCCTGCTGCCATGAACTGAGCAGTGATGTTCTGCTTCACTTGGACCCAGAACAATGAAGTTGGCTGACCATGTAGTCAGAGCTATGAAATCATGGTCTAAAATAAACTTTTCCTCCTCCAAGTTATTCTCCTTAGCTATTTTGGTCACAGTGACAAAAAGTTGACAAACCCCATCTCACTTAGAGAATGAACATGCTTCCACCTTCATGAAATTCTATTATGAAATTCTTCATAAATTCATGCTTACTAGCATAAATTCCTACTATTTTCTTACCTTCTCTCCTAAAATACTCTTTCTCATCCCGACTCATATCTGGAAAAAAGTATCTTTCTTATTTCATGTAATTGTTTGTCTATGTGCTAGATTGTCTGTCCTTTACACTATCCAACACTTTCCTCAATCATACCCACATCTTAACTCTATTTCATCTTCCCTAGATCCAGTGTTTTCTTCATCTTAGTGTATGAAGATGACTAAGCAAAATAAAATTACAGTCTCTTTTATCAGACGATTCTTATTGTGTGTGGAAAAAAAAATCCAACTCAAACTGGCTTACAAAATAAAACTTAATTGAAAAAAGATTCAGCAACTCAAATAATATGAAGCAAGAAACAGTTCCTCTCCCTTGTTCATGTTCTTATTCATGTCCGCATGTGTACAAGTGAGCAGGAAACTGGGAAGAAAGCAAATGAGAGACAGAAGCACCAACCATCCAAAAGCAGTTTAAAATATGACAGAATTTCAAGTACATGTAACACCAATTTTGATTGAGTGAATGCCTTCAGAGAAAATAAATACCAACTTGTGTTCAGACCAATCAAATAATCATATGCAAAGCCTCAAAACTGATGTTAGAGTCTCAGCCTCTCGGTTTTAAGCTTATGACTATGATTCAAGGTCCCAAAAGATCTGAAAGCAGGAATAGAACTTTTAGAAGTGATGACACTTTACATTTATTTTTTAACAATTATATAATTTTACACATTTTCAAAATTTTATTTTTTCAGAGGCTCTATTTATTAATATACATGCTGTCCTATAAATCAAATATATGTGACATTTTTCATGTGAAATTTAAATGAAAGTTGATATTTGGTACTTTTTATAAAATCTAGAATAGGAATTTTTTAAGTCACACTTGGTTAATCTAGATGTCAATTTAAGTTCATTCATATGAATAAAAATACTTCTATGTAATTTGGATGCTTATTAAATAGCTATTATTGGCCAACTTGTTCAAATATCAAACCTGGCACTCATTCAGATATCTAACATGTCATTAAATGTTCACAGCGATGTTTTTAAAAGAATTTGAACAAATTTCCCTACATTACTGTATATTTAATATCTATTTATGGTAGACTTAACATACGTATCAACTTGCTAGGGCTCACATAATAAGTTACCACAGTGAGGGATCTAAAGCAACATAAATGTATTGTATCATAGTTTTGGAGACCAGAAGTCCACATAAGTTATAAGGAGGGCGAGTTCCTTCTTGCAAACTCAGAGTGGGAGTCTGCTCATGACTGTGTCCTAGTGTTTAGTGGTCACCCACAATCCCTGCAGTCCCTTGGTCTGTGGACAGTTGTTCCAACTCTGCCTTCATCTCCTCATGCCATTTTTTCCCCACATACTGTGTATTTGCATATCCTGTCCTCTTATAAGGACATCAATGATTAGATTTAAGACCCACACTAATCCAGCATGACTTCATCTTAATTTTCATCTTACATCTTAATTACTTCTAGAAAGATGATATTTCCCCAAAAGGTCACATTCTGAGGTTCTGGATTTTTAGGTAGAAGAGGGATGAAATGAGTCATAATACTCATATCTCTCTCTCTCTCTATCTCTCTCTCTCTCTCTCTCTGTACACACACACACACACACACACACACACACCTTGGCAATATATATTTAAATAAGATAAATGCACCAAAGACTAGGAGACAGGCA
>JAJEJO010001912.1:244437-281281 GCA_020662805.1 Glaucomys volans | reverse complement strand
GGGCAAACTCCCAGTGAGAGTTTCAAAGCTAATTAGGCAAAAATGAAACTCTGGGAAGTAAAAGATCTCTTTACTTCATTTCAATACACTAATCTGAATCAAAGGTGCATTAAAATAGAGTTCCTTTGTCCAAAAACCTCTTGTTGGCATTTTAAAATATACAAACAAATAGTAACTAAGATATTCTTTTAGTAAAGAAATACGTAAGACCAGGTGAGCAAAGTAATGCACACCTGAAATCCCCGTGACTCAGATGCTGAGGCACAAAAATTGCAAGTTCAAGGCCAGTCTTGGCAACTTAATGAAACCCTGTCTAAAAAAAAAAGTGGTAATTAATATCACTACTTAGATTTAGTTGTAATTTATATGCATTTGTTACTGTTTACTATATATTTGATCATTGACTGAAATAAAAACTATTCAGTTATCTGTTAACAATAAGCAATCTCCCCAATCTTTTTAGAACACACTATTATCTTCTCTGTTCTTGGATATGACCATTACTTGGTCATGTATTTGCAATTTACAGCAGATTATGACTTTATATTCCCTGCTATGAGCAGAACAACACTGCAACTGTTAACACCAGGGGAAAGGAATTAAAAGCTCTCTTAAGCCTGTAATATCCCTTCCTTGACATCACTGAAACTCCAACTGACATCGTTGAGAGAGAACACTGAAGTATTAAGGTGCTAAGTTTATACACTGAACACTTAAAAGTACAAATCATTATCAGGGTAATTTTATACTCCACTAAAAATAAAAGCAGTTGCTGAAAGAGTGATGAACAGAAAGGAAAAGGATAGCATGCACTCAAGAGAATTCTTAATGAATGGGGGAAAAGAGGCATGGTCTGGAAAAAGTCTGTATTATTTGAGTTCTTTTATCTTGATTGAAAATTACATTTAACTAATTGATATCAATATAAAGAAAAGATAACTGATAATTCATGATTACTGATCCTGAAAAGGGAGGAGGGAGTTCAGTTCTATGCAGCATGATAAGAAATTAGTTTCAATTGTTCTCTTTTTATAGAATTAATGCTTATAGCATTCATGAAACTGAGAGTCTGTGATACGCTCTCTATATTCTCAACTGATTTGATTTATAGCATAGTGATTAAGGCTATAGATTTTGGCATCAGATTATAATTATCTGATTCTTTTAGAGATTAATATTTATTGCAGATCTCCTAGATCATCTAAGCACCAGAATAACAGTAAAAAAAAAAAAAAAAAAAAAAAAAAAAAAAAAGGCAAGGTTCCTATCATTGTGAAGCCCACATTCTATGGGGGCAGATAGATTTAAAATGAACTCAACAAATAAATACATAAGATAGCAGTGGATAGATAAAGACTCTGGAAAAAAAGGGAAGGAAATGTTTTGGTTATGTGGGTGAAGGTGGTCGCTACTTCAGACGAGGATCAGAAAAAGCTTCTTTGAGGAAATAGAATTGGAAAAAGAACCTATTTGTAAAAAGGAAGCCAGGAAAGCAAATATCTAGGTATCCCAGCTTCCTGCAGTTTCCCCATCTGTAAAATATAAGGCACAAGGCAGCTTTAATGATATCATGTGCAAATGACATGACAGCACAGATCTAGTAAGTGTGTGAGGCCATATTTCTGACTAGTTGTTCTTTGACATGAAAATCTAAAGCAGGGTTAATTTGTTAACAGTAAATTGCCTGATTACCTCATGTATGATAGATTATACTTATTCTCTTATCTCTCAATGTAATTTCATAACCAGATCCATCCTTTTGGATTGCTGCAGACCTAGGAATCTATAAAGATGGATATTGTCACTATTTTTCTACCTCTAAATTAGCTGGATGAAGAGCACAATAATATTTGGATGGCCAAATCCACATATCTGAAGATTTAGTCCAGCCTTAACATAATGCTCCATATTTTAAGGCATTTTAAAATTAGCAATTTAACCAGAAGTCCCCAGAGATGGTGGCCTTGTCTTGTCAACGCCACTAGTTTGGCTACACAGTTAATTCCATCAGAGCCACTGAACCAAGTGTTAGTGTGTGTGAAGAGAGTCCATGAGTCAATTGCCAGCAAGAATTCTTCCTGACATAGGAAGGCAGATGATCTCAACTTTTGAGTGCATACAGTGCAGATTTCTAGTTGAATGGTTCTTGACAATAGTGTCCTCTGAAACATAATGTCTGGCCAGGAGCCAGTGATTATGCCACCATACAAATCACTGTGAATCTGACGCCAGAACTCCTCTTTGCAATGGTAACAACAAGAGTTTTTGGTCCTGGTGTTCCACAAGATGTTGCATTGGCTCTTTTATTTTTCATCAGACCATGGAATTAAAGATTTTATTCAGATGGTTTTCAGGAAATAAGTGGTAGTGGATGGAGAGAAAAAGAGATGAGAGGTTTTAGTATAAGTTAAGAAACAGTTTTGCTATTTTACATTTCCCATTAGGACAAATCAGTCCATGTTTTGAAACCTAGATTTATTAATTGTTTAATAGATTTTTCACTTTAAATTTCTTGTATAATTATAGAACTAAAACAGCTTGGTTCAAACTGTTAGCTAATGATCCATATATTATTTTAGTAATTGCTAATTTCGATCAGAAAATGTATTAATTTTGTTAAAATATTATAGACTTCCAAATGTTGAAAACATTGGGAGATCTTTTTAAAATCAATAAATTACAACCCCTAAAAATTACTTCACATGTTATTTTACTGAAACATATTATAAACCTAAAATAAGTATACTATTCCAAGGATATTATAAGCCTCCATTTAAATTTGTACATAATTGTCCTTTTAAGGGTTTAAAGTAGATAGATCATATTGTATAATTGCAATTGATGACATAAATGAGATCTGTTATGCAGAGTATTCCTATTCAATAGAAATATGCACCAGTTAAAATATTTAGCCAAATTTCTAATTCCTATTATGAAATTGTCTACAGGTTATAAATACCAGCTTCTTTTGGAATTAACTCTTAGGATTTAATATTAAATAAATAGATCTAAATATTTAATTTTATAGAAATAGTAATTGCTCAAGATGAAGGAAGGAGAGACACTATATATTACTTGTAAAAAGCATTATATAGCAAAACTAAAAACAATATTTTTCCTAATAAAGCCAAAGTTACCACGTTTCCTTTTTGGTTGGTTTTCAGTCAGCAAAACATTTTCTTATTAGCTAGATATACACATTAGCCACTTTTAAAAACTATAAAAGTCTCTTTTAAATATGGGTAGCCATTCATAAAAGGAAAGAAGATCATTTGAAAGGTTTCTTGTGGTATGAAAATGTCTTCCAAATATTCATTAAACATTTAAGTGAGTAAATTTGTAGAATATGTTTCTGACATTGGCACTGGTTCTGTGGTATTTCTCTGATCAGATGGAAGTGCTATGTGTTATGCAGAGTGCATGCAGTTCATTCATGCATAAACAATATCATTTTCATAAATTAAAACCTCCCCTGCAGAAGGAACATCTGTGCCTGCCTTTGAATAAAAGATGGTGGCATGTGAGTTACTTCTTGAGTGACTGAAAGAATCCCCACGTTTTAAAATGAAATTGTGCAAGCAATATGAAAAGAAAAAGCCCTCAAATCTAACTTTCAGTCATCATTTCTACCTCAGCAAAAAAAAAAAAAAAAAAAAAAAAAAAAAAAAGAAAGAAAGAAAGAAAGAAAGAAAGAAAGAAAGAAAGAAAGAGAAAGAAAGAAGTTTGTGGTCTAGATTTCTCCTCTTGCTGTTTTAAAAGCTGGAATTCTTGGAATGTCATTCTCTCATTATTTCTCCTGTTCACTACACCAACAATTTTTACCTTGCATGAAGGCATCTACTTTTAATTACAGGTGAAATTGAGCTGCTCACTAGATCAGATCAGATCTAAATGTTCACTTTATGATCTATGTTGGAAGGCTGGCATTGTTTAAGTATCAGTGTTATGGCTCTTAGAGTAAGAATAGTGAGAACAATCCAGGATAGTGGAAACAACAGCTTGATTCCAAAATAACAACTCTGATTCACTTGGAATGAGATTGCTGCATTTGGGATAAAGTTGGGACTAACTTAAATGTATTTCTGTCATGTGATGAAGGCTGATGGAAAACATGTTAAAATGATATATTTTAAATTACACTCAAACATTTTTTTAATGTTGAAATATTCCTTACTGCTACTGTCACAGCTTGATGCAGCCCCATTGGCAATGTTATTAGTATGGCTAATTGTTCCTGTCCATTAGATTACTCACATTTTTCTGGAGCAGCTTGCTAAATTAGGTCAGCTTTCTGGAACCCTTAAATCACCAATGAGAAGAAGATTAAAGGAACAAGCTTGGGAAGAGAGGTAGTCACCAACGTGGCATCCAAATCCGAGGAGGAACAATGGAGTTACTAATGACAGTAATCAGAGAACCACCATAGAGCCAGACCACAATTGCCAAAATGTTATTCCCTAGGAATCATGACCGTCAGTCATTTCTCATAGAAGAGGAAATGCCAAACTATTCTTTTAAGTGGACTTAACAATGAACAAAATTATCTGTAAGTTTTTTTTCCAGTGAGTTATTTTTATGAAACAAGAGCACAGCGCCCCAATGGGGGATGGGAAACAATTACACCTTCCTAAAGCAGTCATGTCTTCTTAAGTACATATAATTCATGGGCATTTTTTTTTCTGGAAAAATTATTGAAATCATTGCAAGATGTTTATAGAACAATTATAAAATGCCATTTCTTCTTGGAGTCTCTCCATTAATTGAACCATTTTCCCTTGATATTTTCTAAAGGTATAACTTTCTATTTGGGACAGTACTGTATTACAAGAGAGTCCTGTTCAGTTCAGGAAAATGTACAGGTAAAGAGCACCAGGAAAATAGTTAAGTTTTTAAATGTTCAAGCGTGTAGACAAATTAAACTAGGGCACTCATTTATATCTTGCTTGTTAATAATGCACTAAATTCGCCTTTAGAAAATTAGAAAACAAGTAACATAATCATTTAAAAGAATAGGAACCATAAAACTAAGTGAAGGTGCTTAAAACAAAGAAAAGCAAAGATACATTGTTCATCCCACTCATCCTGTAACCCCATAATCCAAATCATGAAACATTAGTTAGGTCTTTTCATTACCTATAAAGAACTAGTGATTCCATAAGCAAGACAAAAAAACTAGAAAATATACCAAAGTAATTTTTTTCTTTTTACTTTATTCTACAAATAATGTTTAGTATTTTTAACTCAGCAAATAAAGCATAAATTTCCCCTAAGAATAAGTTTATACTTTAAAAATTACTTTAGGAAGAAATGTAGCAGTTGGTCTGATTTTCAATTCTATTTTATTGCAACTGGATGAGTGTTTTCTAAATTGTGCATTACACCATAATATACAGGATTACAAACAAGATTACAGTACAGATCAATTCCAGTGGTATCAGCATCACATCTCAAACAGCACTTAGTCTGAACTGCATTTTACATGCAATAGCTATTGTTCTAATTATGAATTAAATGGTTTGAATTTTATTTAAGCTACTGTACTAATTGACTACAACAGGTATAAATCCCAACATTAACAACCTGAATAGATTTAGGCTCAGATTTATTACATGAATATATGACAAATCACCATTTTTGTGACTATGTATAAAATCATGCATTTATATTTTCTGGAAACATCAATAGCTTCAGATGCTCTGTAAAATCATGGAATGCAAAGGAGTAAAAGACTAAAAAAAACAGTGCAAATTGTATGTGATAGTCAAGCAGCTTTTGATTTAAAGAAGTGTATGTTGGCATTTATTTATAATATGTATATACAAGCTTGTGCAAGTAATGGTTGAATTGATATGTTTTGATAAGGAATGCATCTCTTTTTTTTTCCATCCTCTTGAAAATTATGGATTTGGGTTTTATTTTAGGGAGAGGGAAAGACTTTAAAGTGAAATGAATTGCTCAAATTGTGCAATTTTTTTTTTTTTACAATTAGAGAAGAAAGAAGTGCTAAGGCAACACAATAATTTTCTAAGCACTTTCCTGCTGGTTTAAATTAGTTAAATTATTTTGTATAAATTAGATATAATTCTACTTTTCTGATATGTATAAAAATTGATGAAGCTGCATGGTTTTAAAATAGGAAATCCACATTATAAAAAGTCATTAAAAATTCTGTACAAAATCACAACAAAATAATTCAGCATGGGAAAGGTAACAAGTAGTAAAATGCTGGTTGAAAAATATATATTTATATATATTTTAATTGGCCCATTACTAGTTTAAAAATTGCATAGATCCTAATTATTGCTTGTGATTTTGTTATCCCGATCAGATAATTAATATGATCTGAATACAGCTACACCAAATTCTAGGTGCACTTTTTTTTAACTTTACTGTATTATTATTAATTTTAAAATAGAAGAGCTATAGAAAATAATACATAAGGTGAACAGGAACTTTGATCCCCTGTTTCTTCCAAAGGCAGTAACGACAATAAATACATTTATCACTTGAAGCTTGGAGTATTTGCACTTTGCAGCAATAGTACCAAAAGGGCTGCCTTTTGTAAACACGACAGTCACTGTAAGCACAGTGGGTTCGTTTCCCGGGAATGGTGAAACTGACGTGTCTCTAATCGTGAAAGATGGCATTGAGCTGGGCACTCATGACTCGCTCATGATGTGAATGGCTATCGAAGGACATAATATTGTCTATTGGGATCTCGCAGCGAGGGGCAGCAGCTCCCGAGAAGATTGATCCGTGGCTTTGGGCCCCTGCCAGGGTCGCTGCAGGATAGTGCATGGTAAAGGCATAATTTTTTTCAAACTCGGCGGATGGTTCATGTTTGAAAGAGAAGTTGCCATTGATGCTGAGCGGCGGACTGAGGGGTCCATCAAAGGAAGGGCTGGTGCAATCAGTCAGCGGGCTTTCAAAGAAGGGCTCCAGCGCTGCGCTGTAGGCGTGCGGTGGCGGCTTTACGTGGAAGACATGGGAGCTGTCCATGGTACCATAGGGCGGACTAGGCAACCCCGGAGACTGGTAGGAGTAGGGGTGCACTGGGAAGGAAGCGCTGGCCGTCGGCAGGTGCGGGGGCATATCCTGGTTCTGTTCGGGCAGAAAAGTCCGAGGGTTGAGCTGCAGGCAGCCCGCAACGAGGTTGGTGGTGGGCTGGGACAGGCCCTTGCAGAGCGTCTGTACGAAGGAGACCAGGTCAGGGCTTTTGCCTGAGCGCAGGATCTCCGACAGAGCCCAAATATAGTTTTTGGCCAAGCGCAATGTCTCGATTTTGGAGAGCTTCTGCGTCTTGGAGTAGCAGGGCACCACCTTGCGCAGGTTGTCCAGTGCCGCATTCAGCCCATGCATGCGGTTCCTCTCCCGGGCGTTGGCCTTCATGCGCCTCAGTTTAAAACGCTCCAGGCGCGCCTTGGTCATCTTCTTCTTTTTGGGACCGCGTCTCTTGGGCTTTTGATCATCATCTTCCTCTTCCTCTTCTTCCTCTTCTTCCAGGTCCTCATCTTCCTCCTCCTCCTCTCCCCCGTTCCTCAGGGAGTCCTCCTCGGCGTTCATGGCTTCGAGGTCGTCCTCCTTCTTTTCTGCCTCGTGTTCCTCGTCTTGAGAACTGAGACATTCATCTGTCCAGCTTGGAGGACCTTGGGGCTGAGGCTCGCCCATCAGCCCACTTTCGCTGTAAGATTTGGTCATGTTTCAGTTTCCTATATTCAACAGGGGAGAGAGGCAAGCAGAAAGAAAAGGAGAAAAACGCCACACTCAAAAGCTAGATAAATAAGCCTTCATCTCCCACTCCCTAATCCTGTACAAATACAAGTAATCAGAAGTACCAGTCCCTTACAAAATGGATGCCTCCGAGGAAAGTTAAATGCTGTGTTTCATAATGGCTTGTGTGTGCCCGGCTGGTACGTAGAACACAAGATTGGGCGTGGGTGATGGTGGTGGTGGATATGTATATGTGTGTATCATTCACACATTTTTGTTTCCCAGTGATTTATTCAACTGTGTTTATGGTGCAGGATATCCAGCAGGATAACGTGTGTGGAAATGAGTGTACATTTCAGCAACTTCATGTTTATCTGCAGGTGTTCAAAGTCACTCATAACTCCACAAAAATGGCGAGTTTGAAAATCGCACATTCTGTTCCCTTCTCTATTCTGGCTTCTGGGTACTTAGTGGTTTAAGTTGAAGAGCGATTACGTAATTTGCTAACACTGGCAGTGATTTTTAAGAAGATTATATCGAATAGAGATTGAGAGCAAATGCACAGGGAAGGAAAAGTAGTTTCTACAAAATTATTCCACCCTCAACGAAACATTTACAACAAATGGACAGGAGTCGTCCGTCCCTCCCTTGCCTTTCTGTTCTCGCCTCCCATTCCTCGCCTTTCGCTAAATTTCCACCTAGTACAAAAGCTCTCGCAACTAGGCGAGGGCTGGGGGCGCGGCGCAGAGCGCTCTCCCACACGCCGGGGATCAGGTGCGGAAGGCTCCTCTCTAATAAACAGCCCATTGAAAGGGCCGCCCGCTCTTTATTGGGGCTTTTCAAAGTTCGCCTCAAACCTCCCTTTAAAAGATTGAGTAATTATAATGGTCAGCGATTGGCAATGACCAAGTTGCCGCTTCTGATAAGGAATATAAAAAGCCTTTAGTATAGCAACTGAATTTTTGGCTCTAGCAGTGGATACTGGGGACTTGGCCGCCTCTGGAACAGTAACAGGTAGTAGTAGTGGTTCCTTTCCCTTTCTCCATCCCACTCCCCAACTAAACTAACTCTGACCCTGCTTTATTTTCAAGGGTGTGTATACTCAAGATGCCCACGTCCCTATCATTCACTGAAAAGATAACTTGACCCTCCCAACGTGCATAAAATACATAAGCACAAAATAAATCTTGGGAGCAGGTGCCCCTTTCTTTTTCTTTCCTTTTTTTCTTACCAAAAGAAGTGAGCAAGTGAAATAATTATTTGCTTTTAGGACTTTAAGAAAATCACCACCAGCAAATAATCAGTTACTGTTTATTTTTTTAATCCAAGAAGCTCCTATACTATTAAAAAATTTAAAATTTAATTAGAAAGCCTGCAGGGGGTACTTAAGCACAGAGATTCATTATTCGTGAGTACTTGTGGGCAATTATGGGGAGGGATACTGGTCTCAATACACATACACACACTCCCAAATGCCCACATATAATGTGTAAGTGTATCAGGTCTTCAATTACTGCTTTTATTCTCGAGCAAAAAAAAAAAAATGTTGTAATTACCTGTTGTTAGTAGAACCTGAGCAGTGATGGTCTCATAACCCTGGGGCCTCCGGACGCCGTGTCTTCTGCGTGGGCGAATTCCTCGTGTCCCGGCTGCGCTGGTGCTCAGGTTATATAGGCGAGTTAGAGATGCTGAGAGCGGGCGGGGCCATGAGCTGAGCAGCGAGCAGGTCCCTGCGCCTGGCACTTGCGCACGCGTCCAGGCTGCACGCTCCCTGCCCCCGCCCCCACCTCCCCTGCAGCCTTGCTCTTCTCCCGCCCTTCTCCGACAACAGTTCCCCTCACCCTCTACCCCTAACCCCCTCCCCTTCTTCTTCCTCCCCGGCATGCGCCATATGGTCTTCCCGGTCCAGCCAAGAGCCGGGGACCACGTGACCTGCCTATTTGTATGCCGCAGAGCGCTCCATTCCGGCCCCTTTGTGGCCAGAAGAAAGTGGCCCATCTGTCGCCAGTTAGAGACTCCGCGGACCTGTTTTTACCCGCAGGAGAGATTAACCCTTTCAGGCAGCAGAGGGACGAGGACATAGGGGAGGAATTTGAGGGAAGGGAGCGGGAAAGCAAAGGATGACTGGGTGCAGGTCAGAAAGAGTAGCTTGCGTTCGCGCGGAAGTAAGGCACAAGTGGAAAAGTCAGAAGCAGGGAGCCTGAGGCATGCAGTGAAGAGTCCTCGCCCTGGCACTGGTGTCCCGGGCAGCATGATCCTGCACTCTCCGAGAGGCCCATTTCTTAGCTTCTGCCCCTTGGCCACCGTTTTGCTCATTGGCACCAAAGGTTGGCTTATCCTAATGTCCATCAGCCCCCTCCAGGCAAATGCATACTCCATACAAAAATGGCTTCATCTGAAAACGCAGCCTTCAGCCTACTTTGCTTAGCCAGATCACCCCAACCTAACCCCTACAAGCATAGAAATTTTGTGCCTTCCACTCCACTCTCACCATACATGCCACTGTGTGTGCCCTGACCCTCAGCTAGGTATTCCTCTCGGGATCCCTGTTGACTTCAATCCCCACTTCCACCTACAAGGATTTTGTCCTCAAAGCAGGCTAGTTCATGCTATCAGGACTTGAGTTCACCGGCCATCATGTAGTCAAGTGTGGGAAGTGGGCTTCGCTGATGCTTGGATTCTACCTTTTTACAGAGGTCACTGGGTTGCTGCAAAGAATGTCATCACCCAGGCAGTCGTAGGGGAAGCTTTGGTTGTCAGGATAGCAGGCTTCCCAAGGCTCAACTTTACTGTCCAACATGGACCACAAGTGAGATGGTGGACACCCTGTCACAGCCCAGCCTGTGCTCTTGGTCTCTAATCTCTGGTCTGTAAGTGGGTACTTGGGTCAGTCAAGCTTTCTCAAAAAGAAGTTGCAATGGGCCTATGTTAAACAGGTCCTTTCCCTCTTTCTAAAAAGTCCATTAGAACAACCCTTGGAATGATCTCTGTAGGCTCCAAGCCTCTGATTTGACATAGCCCCCACCTTCCCATCAAGCAGAGGTTACTGAGCTACCTGATAAATTCAATCAATTCGGAAGAAGTCATGTTTGTTCCTAAATAACAATTCTTTAATGTGTTTGACCAATGCATGTTTCAGAATGATATTTTTTGGAAGGGAGGAAGAAAAGGAGGAAAGAAGGCAGGCAAAGGAAAGGAAAGAAAAGGGGGGGGGCAAGAAGAGCTAGACCGATCCCTGTCTATTCTTTCTCCCCTAGGTTCTCTTTTAATCCTCCATTAACTTCTTACTCCTTTCCAAACCTGAAGTCCTTCACAATGAATGCATGTGACTTGAATTGCTTAATAAAGGCAATTGCCCTAAATGTCCCTTGAGTTTGCAAACAATGTCAGGGTTGAGCTGCTGAAGTGGGGTACATCTGGGAAAGGGTGAGGATTGGGGAAGAGGGTCCTAACAAGATTGTGTGCGGATGGTGGGGAGAGCAGCCTTTCCTGTCAAGCACAAATCCGAAAGAAGAGAGCGGTTGTACGCTCTGACCCGTGGCCAGAAGTATAGAATGAATCTTTCTGAGGTTCTGGAGAAGAATTGTATGGAGTTTTGCTTTTCTCCGTTGATTCGTCAGCACAGGAAGATAAAAGAATTCACCAAGGAGCATGGAATCGGTATTTACTCTGATACCATCTGTCTTCAGTGCTGGTACGGAGTAACGACTTGCAAAGGTTGGTCCACAACCCGGAGGTCTGAGGACATTCTCTGCAGTGCCTAAGAGCTTCCACTTTCCCTAGTCTCAATTTTTGGGGAGCTCGAGAAGAGATGTTGGAAGAGGAGTAAGAAAGAGGATCCAGGTGACCCGAAGGCCCAGCTAAGGCCTACGGACCTCCCTTCTAAGACTCCCTACCCCCAGAAGTTAAAACTTCCCGTTTGAGGTATCCTGTGGAATACAGGAAAATCTTAGTGGAGTCAGATGTCTCTTGCCAAAAAGGAAGCTGGGAGTATTTCGCTTACAAGACTCAAATGTAAGTGCGGGAAATGCTAGACCCCTTTCCTCCCTCTCGCCATTGATAAAATCCACCTGGAATCCCACTAGGCGTTGTTACACTGAGGCCTGGGGATTTGTACAAAAGAAGAGTCACTCCGGGAAGTTCCGGAAGACCTGGCTGAGGTTTGGTGTCAGGGTGACTTTTTTTTTTTTTTTTTTTTAAGTTGTAGATGGACACAATACTTTTATTTTATTTATTTATTTTTATGTGGTGCGGAGGATCGAATCCAGAGCCTCACGCACTCGAGGCAAGCGCTCCACCGCTGAGCCCCAGTCCCAGCCCTCACGGTGACTTTTATTGGGCTTCCCAGTCTGCTGCGCTCGGCTGTACACCAGCCTCTGCACAGAGAATGGCTACCTAAAGCACCAGGATCCTGGCGCTCAGCAAGTGCCCGCAGAGCCGGGGAGACTGCCGCCCCACATATAAGGCCGGTAAGGGAGGACCCCCAAACAGCCTGGATCAAGGTGCTTTTTTTTGTATGCGGAGGGGCAAGAAAGTGGAATAAGAGGTGGCTAGGGTGCCTGGGGAAGACTGAACCCAGGTTCCGCAGAGCTCAGCGCTGAAGATGGTCTCCGTGGCCCCACCACGCCTCCTAAATTTCCTTCTTTTTGGACAGTTGTACACTTTTCACCCTCCTGATCCCCCAAGTTCCTTCCTCTCCCCACGCTGTTGGTTAGCTGTACTCCCCCAGCTCCCGCCCCACTGGACGCTGTAGGCTGCTGAGCGGCACGCGAACCGCACGCGCAGGCAACAAAAGCCGCTTTCATGACTCACTGCCCTCGAGCAATGCCCTAAATCTGCCGCCCCCCGGGTCCCTGCACTGAGCGCGTGGCGCGGGACAGGCGTCCCGGCCGTTAAAGCGGCAGCCGGAGTGCCCGCGGGAAGGGGGGCGGGAGGAGGCGTGTGGCCGGGAATGTATAGGGGAGTGTGTCCTGGATGGAGCGGAGCCGTAGGGAGGGAGTCGCGTGGAGGGACGGGAGAAGAAAGGGGACGCAGGCTTGTGGCCCGGACGTAGGGGGTGGGAAGCGTGTGGCTGGCGGCTAGGGGTGGGGGTGGGGTGGGGACGACGTGTTCGCAGAGCTAAGATAAAGAGCAGGGGCCGGGTCGACGTCCCTGGCGGTGACCTGTTTCCCCGGGAAACAGATGCTTGCTCTTGCGAATGAAGGTTTGCGTTCAAAGAAAGGACCTAGTATGACCAGGGTGGCCCCACGGATCTTGAGCGGCGCCCGCGACCTCTCCCAGCCTCTCGCAGCATGGGATGTGTCCCAGCCTGGGCGCATTCCAGGGACAAGTGGCTGGCGATGCCGGGCACTGAGGGTATTTGTAGATCCTGGGGCGCCAAGGTCTCAGGAGCAGAGAGCTGAGAGCTACAGGGACTTCCTTCTCTTGGGCCCAGTAACTCGAAGGCCCTTGGGAGCCCGAGAAGGACGATGCTGGTTCGGACCAGATAGCTGGCGCCGAGTGGGCTTTGCTCTTTCGCCTCCAGGGAGGGGTTTAGGCTCCTGAGTCCAGAAGCTAGAGCTACACGGGCTCGACAGGCAGGCGGCGGGGGAGAGCCAGGAGCAAAAGAGACGCTATTAAAATGCCTCGCCATAGCCCCGAGCGCAAAACCCGTCCTCCCCAAATCTCCTGGGCTTGCGGCATAATCTTAATTAAGATAATTGATTCATATTGCACCTGCGAGAACCGAAAAAAAAATTGATTCCAACCCCCAACCCCAGAAATTGCTTAGAGCTATTGGATGGAACACGACGCGGCTGTGATTTGGGGAGTGATTTAGTGCCGGGCTTCCCCAGCTCGGTCTGCCTGGGCCCTTTTATTTATTATTTACGTCCTCTCTTTCCCACCAGGGCCTTGGTGACTCCCCTCCCGGCGTCCGGAGATCTCTAAGGGACTTCATCTCTGCTTCCTGACAGAATCGAGGGGTTTCCTTAAACTGTTCAACACGCAGAATCAACAACATTAAATAAGCGCAGACGGAGCAGGCATACGTGGGTCTGGAGCAAGATTGTCCAAGGCCTTGTGCGTCAGCAAGTCAGTGTATGCAAATATATGTTAGCGTGTGATTGTAATTGAGTATAAAAGTGTGTGAATTTGTGAGTGTATAATCCGATGTGAGATTGTGTGTGAATCCGGTGTGAGATTGTGTGTGAATGTGAGAGTAGGTGTATATGAATATATGTGTGTGATTGTTAGTGTGTATGTGAACATTTGAGGGTGAATGCTGTATTAGTGACTATATTTGTGGATACGTGTGTAAGGGTGTAGCTGTGAGTGCGCACAAGTGTGTGCTCATGGACATACCTATTCACCAGTGAGTAACGTGAACAGAGGGCCCGCACCAGTTTCTCGGGAAATGAGGAACAGCTTGCGGTCTAAAGGGGAATTGCCAAGCACCCAATGTTTGCCAGCCTTTGCCTTAACAGAAAAAAACTAAGCAAACAAAAATCCCCCGTAGCTGGGCATAGGTTCAGGAATGAAGATTCCGCCCCACCGACGGCGTCTGGGCGCCCCCTGAAAAATATCTGCCACCGTTGGCTGGAAAAGGAAACCTGGACAAGTTCCTAAAGGCAAGAGAAGAACCGAGGCAAGCCATCTTTAGAGCCTCTGGCAGCTTGGAGGCCAAATGACTTCCTCAAAGAATCAGCACCGTGGACAATTCCCACTCGCTGGCCCTGAAATTTGCCCTATTAAGAATTAGCAACAACTCCCCTTTGAGCAGTCTTTAGCTTTTTCCTGTTCACTTTTTTCGCTAAACCATTGGTCAATGTGCCCGAACTTTTAATTTTAACTTTTTAACCCTGTAAATCTGCATCTAATTAGCCGCCTTTTCAGAAAAACTTTCCTGTAACACTAGATATCTGGAATTAGGGGCAGGGGTTAAATTCAAGCTGATGAGCCTGAAACAAAGAAATCATAAACTGAATATTTTTCAAAAATATCATTATTATGACATTTGTGCTTATTTGCTATAGACCGTTAAAACTGAAATTATTCTCTTTTTTGCATCCATAGAAATAGCAAAATATCTCTAAAACGATTTTTTAATTTTGATTTTTAAGGAGCATAAATTTTATTAAGAATACAAATCCCTAACCACCATTCTATCAACTCTGTAGTTATTTTATAACTATTTTCTATCAAATTAATGGGGAAAATAAACCTACAGAAGCTAAAGGACATTATTTCCTCAATGAACCATACAATTATCTAAATTTTGCCAGATTTAAATATTGTATATTAACACACATGACTTGTTCAGAATACACAGGAAAAAGTCTAGTAGAGATGTTACTCTAAGAAGAGTAAACAACTTTAGTAAATTAAATATATGCCATGTCCCCAATACACACACACACACACACACACACACACACACACAATTTATGTAATTTTCAAAATGTCATCATTAGCAAACAAAATCCTTATCACATATTATTCAGACTTCACTGTAATGGAAAATATAATTATCTTTGATTCAAGAATTCACCCCTAGAGTCTCACCTTCTTTAAATAAAATGTTTTCTTTCCTTTTAACAAATGCATTTCTACTTGAATTAAATATTGATAATTTGACCTTTTATGTCTTTAACTAATCAAAGTGGGAAAATTCCAAATGTAGATCTTGGAGTTTGGCCCTGGTGGGTCTTTCCGCTTGAGTAGGCACTGAGATTAAAGGAGTTGAACTTCCTCTTTCACTGCTCTCTCCTTGCACTAATTGCTTATGCAAAAAATGCAGATTTGTATTAATTAGTAACTCCACTGATTAGTTCTGTGGTATTTTCACATAATAAATCATGCTGCAGACATGAATTTTGGCACATCACCCAGTGGTGGCTCAGGCTGCAATACAGATTTCATATTAAAATAAAATCTCTGACTAAATCTACCTTTTTGATGCAGGTACCATGAGCAGCCACCTGCTGGGAGCACCTGCCATGGGAAATTATTTTTACTCAGTGACAAGTTGCTTTGGGGGCCCAAACAGAACAATCTGATTATGAGGTTAGTTTCTAATAATAAATAAACAAATAAATAGTTAAACACATACATTATATACATGATATAAATGTGCCTAAGCCTACTCATTTTGCAGACAAAACTATTAGAGACTGTAATAAGGCTAGATGTTTAAAAATAACTTCCCAATTTATTGATAAACAACTTTGTCTATATTCTTCCTGTGATTTTTGCTTCTTTGTAAGATGGCCTGATATGCTGAGACTCATCACTCAAATTCATTAGTTTATTCTGTCTTTATACACTCAAACAAGTTCTAAAAAATAGAAGGACAATAAAAGGCTGAGGAGAAGAAATATGAATGTCAGAAGTCATCACAGAAGGAATTGGCTGCTCCTGCCATCTTAGCATAGGATAAGAAGCTGTGAGTCAGGCACCCAAAATTGCCTGGTGTCAGGCAAATTCTCCTCTCTCCACTGGTTTCTGTGTGATCATCTACACAACCCCTTTCTTTTCCCTTGAAAGCTGTTTAATTTGATGAGGCAGATTACAACCACTGTTGCCAAGATTATGTATTAAACCCAGGTGTTTTCTGTACTCCCCAACTGTTTACATGCTCTTGTATTCCTACCATTGGTGACACTGTCCCAAGACCTCTCAGGTGCACTCAACTTCTTTATGCTCTTTCTGTTCCCTGCTCATCTATACTTGTTGCAAGGAACCCATAAATTCAAGCATTTTAAGAGGTTGGGATAGGGTGGAAGAGGGTGATGTTTAATCTGATGCCTCTATCTAGAGTGCTTGCAGAGTCACAAAGCACAAAGAAAAAAGAATAAACATTAATATTGACATTCAGACATTGATGAAGGCTAACAGAGATATATTTTTGATGGAAACTGGGACCTGATACTCCATTTTAAGGTAGACTCTGGCTACCTTCAAGACCTGTTCTTGGGTGACTGAGTTGGGGTGATGATGGGCAACCTCTATAGAGGTTCTCCCCCTTCCTTCTCTCTCCTTAATCTTCCAGGTGGTTTGTTGGTAAAAGGGAATGCTTATGCATTTTGTGGGTCCTTTAATTTATTTATCTTGGAGGTGGAGATCTTTTTTACAGAATAAAATTCCCAAAGGTTGTAAGGAGGAAATTACAATTCAAATCAGCTAAGTTGAATATGTTTTTTCCTCTCCTTTGAATTGATTCCTGAATCCTACTTTTTAGGGCTTCCCATAGACAAGATTAATAAACTCTGATAAGAAAAAGTAGCCTAGATTTTCATGTCTGTCCACAATGCAGGACTATAGTAGCTACATAGAAATCCAGGGTTGATTTCAATTAAGGTACCTTTCTTTTTTTCCTTCTAGAATTTGTCTTCTCAGTCTCCTCCTTTTAGAAACAGCTTCACTAGGTAACAAGTAACTCTGCAAATCTGTATTGAGTGCCTCTATGTGCCAGGCACTGTGCTGCTAGTTGTTAACACAGGGACAAATACAAACAGACATTGAACCTTGCTTTCTTGAAGCTTTCCATCTAGTGAGAGAAAGGTTTAAAAAGGTTTACTCACTCGTCCACCCAAAGTGAAGCACATGCAGAAAAGAAAAACAGACTCCCCAGTACACAAAAGCAGAGAACAAAGGAACCTGGCCAAGACTGCTGGCAGTGGATCTTTAAGGAAAGGGGAGGAGTGTTACCCAGATGAAGGAGGCTGAGCTGTGGGGCAAGGCCTCCCTCAGTCAAAATATCCAGTAAAGGCTTTGAGCCAGAGGAGCCTGGAGAGTTTGAGAACTTGATACTCATCCAGGATAGCACTAAGAGGAAGGATAGTGGGAAGAGGAGAGGTGACCAGAGAAGACAGGGACCAGAGCCTGCTTCCCACTGAAGAGGTTTGAGTTGTTGAGCAGGGTGTGGCTGAGAGTTTGGAAAGATTTATATTTTTATAAAGGTTGTTTTAACCCAAGTGTAGAAAACTGACTACGGGGTTGGTTTGAGAAAAACTGTCGCAGTTTTCCTAGCAAGAGGTGATGGCACTTTGACTGGGCTAGTTGTAGAGGAGATGGACAAAGTTTGAGAATATAGTTCTGACATATTTAGAAAGATGACCCTGAAAGCACAGCCTAGTTTTGTACAAATTATCCAAATGGCCTTCCAAAAAGTTATGATAATTTATAATCTTGGGTGAATAATTAATTTCCTCAGAAATCACATACATATTTAATTTAAATCACCAACAATTACCCACAGCATAACTACTTTGAAAAATAGGAAATAAGAACAGCAACAGCACACATTTATACACATTTAAGACATTCCAGGAACACTGAAAAACAGCTATGATAATTCTCATTTGAAAGTTGAAGAAAATTAGGTTTACACCAGTAAACTAACATACCCACTGACACATAGTCTGTGGAGAGGTGTATTCAAGTCCAGTACTGGTGGACTCCGGAGTTTCTACCTTTGAGGTTTTATGTCAGACCAGGGAAAAGATCTGACCAAGATTTACTTACAAATTGTTTTGTAAAAATTTCTTTTTTTTTCCTAAGAAATAGTTTTAATCTTGATGTTCTGTGGTCAATTAATCTAAAAACAACACACAACTATAATATCAGTTACTGAGTATTTCTGAAAATAAAACTGGGGAAATGGTATGGAAAAGTGAGTCAATTACTTATCATAATGGATGATACAACACAGTAAATCATTCTACATCATAACCTTTCTGCTAGAAAGTTTTTTATTCAAGAATTTACTAAACCTGGCTATTTGGGAGGTAGAGGGTTACAAATTCTAGGCCAGTCTGGGAAACTTAGCAAGACTGTGTCTCAAAATAGATTTTAAAAAGGGTCAGGATGTAGCTCAGTTGTAGAGTGCCCCTGGCTTCAATCACCAGTACCAGAAAAGAAAAACAAAATTTACTCGAACTTATTCTTCTGGTAGAGTTCAAATTATTTGGACTCTGATCATATCTGGTTCAAAATAAAAAATTTTCAATTAGCATGACCTTTAATAAAGAACTGAAGACTTTTGTTTTCTTTTAGAAAAATAAATCTTATTTAATTGCAACCCAATACTGGTTCATAGGCATATTCATTGCCTAAAAACTTACAAAGGAATGTCCTTTCACCTGGAATGGGGAGAAAGGGAAAAGAGAAAGGCTCTGAATGACATCTCTTATTAGTATAATCAATTTATTGTTTATCTTCTTAGTTTCTAAATATGTGAAACATTGGAAATTTCCAAAAAGCAATAATACACATCTTTAAATGTGGGTAGTTAACAAACAGATGTATCAAATACATAGTTTTAAAAGAAGAAAACTAAAGCTTATCTTTACTGCTCTGAAGATAGTCATTTTCAGTTCATTTTGTAAAAGTTGTCTATCTCAGAAAGCCCACTGAATGTGATCTTCAAGGTCATATTGTATATTATATACCAGTGTTTCTTAGTTTACCCATATACCTATATATACACACAGGTACCCTTCATCCCCTCTCTCTCTACACATTTATGTGTATGTGTTTCATTTTAGGATCTTTCTGATCTTTCATGATCTGTTCAGGAAAACCTAGCCTTCCAATACATGTATAACTTTTATTCTTAAATATCTGAACAAACCACTACTTTAGAAAAAATTTGCTTAACTATAGTATATACTATATGAGAACTTAGTATTTTTTCACATTCATGATTGAACTGAAAAATTATTAAATTTTTTTCTGTATTCAACATAGAATTCTTTAATTGGAAATAAACACATATTTTATATGTATATTTTTCTATTTAAAGATTAATCCATGCTCATAAATATTTTTAAATGAATATTAACATTGAATTTTGAAAGTTTTGGCTATTTTAACTTATTTTTATAATATGAGAATACACAAACTATGTATAATCAAACATCAATATTAGTATACAAAGGAAGAGAGTCCTACAGACCATTAATTTTGAAGTCATGTGAAATTAACTATACTAGGGAACATAAAAACAGAGAAGGGTCACATGAGAATCCTGCAAATGCAGCCCAGATCTGCAGATCATTAAGCTGACCACAGATAGAGGAGAAATAATAAGGATTTGTGCTTTAATCTAAACTAGTTTGGGGTGGTTTCCCATGAACTATAGATACATGGTATGCTACTATGAAAAAATTCAAAATTTCCAGATTGCTTTGAGAATTTGATGCTTTGAATTAATTTTTAAAATCTGTTCAAGTGAGACTTTCTATCAATATCCTATACTTAAAAGTGTTTCAGCAAGTTTAAAACTAACTACACTTCACAGTATACATTAAACTGGTATTTATTTATCTCTTAGGGATTACACTAAATGCTATAGACAAGTTTGTCTCATTTAATCTTCAAAACAGTTTTGTGAATAGGTATTGTTGCTATTTTTGTCATTACACAGATGAAGAAATAAGTCATGTATCCAAAGTTACAGGTCTAGAAAAGTGTGGAATATTTTTACTTTTTATTTTATTGTTATTCAGATGAAGTGACTACCAATTGAATTAAGAATGAAGAATAACATGCATATTGGGAAACATTGTAATGCACCATATTCTGGATCCACCTTTCCTTCCTCTTTACAGTCCTGTATTTTTAGCCAGGCTTACAGTATCACACAAAATACATGCTGTACTTTCCACCTATAGTTGATTCCATGGATTGGTCCACTCAACGCCAACTAACATTCTTGCCTGCTTTACTAGAATGTAAAGGTTGAAAAGTAAAAGCAAAGAAATAAATATAAAACATTTCCTATGCTCCCTGCATATGGCATACGTTTTGCAATCAGATGCATTTACACTTCAGCTTAGAACCAGGTTACATGGGCGAGTGAAAGAATAGGAGATTTATTTGCCTGGCTCAGAGATGGATACAAATTCCTGAAGCCAGAATTTGTAGCACTGGCTTTCGGATATGTCAGTTCCCTGACTCTAACAAAGGCAGACACTTTCTTAACAACTTAGTTTTAGAACCTGTTTCTTCAAGTCTTCTGACCTGTCTAGGAGTTATCGATACCTCTCATGAAATCTATTTGTATGGATTCAGATGGAGTTATATTGTCTGTAATTAAGAAGTCTTTCCTGTTCGATAATTGGGACCAGAAGTTCTATGGGTAACAGAACAATAAGAACATAGGAATGTATGATCAATTGATTAAGAAAATGAATTAGGTTGAAAGGTGTTAAAGGGGAAGATGACATTAATCTATGGCACATGGCAATTAGTTGAATAATTTATCATCCATGGTCATCTGGGACAAAGTGCCATACTGAGTGACTGCTGCAATGGGCAAGGACTATGTAAGGAACACAGAGGTGGACTACTGGTTTTCACTCACTTGGAGTAATCAAGTAAATACATGTCTCACTCAAGCACGATTTTTAAAAAATCTGGGCAATGTTTATAAATGCTCTAAAGGAAGCTGTAAACATTTTATAGAACTGATATAGCCTATTGCCAAACAGGTGGTTGAATTACAGTGTGGTCCACTGATGCTCCAATTGTGATCCCTGGATGGGCAGCATAAGTAACAATTGGAAATTTGTCGAAAGAGAAAATTCTTGAGCCTTATTCCAGAACTATGGAAATAGAGATTCTGGAGTTGGAGCCCAGAAATCCAATTTTAGAAGACATCCAGGTGATTCTGATACACACTAAAGTTTGAGAAACACTAATGGTTTCCAAAGCCCCACCACATCCTCTTGATGGTGGGAAAGGGATAAAAACTGAGAAATTCAGGGAAAACATTTGTGTTATGGTTTGGATGTGAGGTGTTCCCCAAAAGCTCATGTGTGACATGGTGCAAGAAGGTTCAGAAGAGAAATGATTGGGTTGTAAGAGTCTTAACCCAACCAGTGACTTCATCCTCTGATAGGGATTAATGGAGTGGTAACTGAAGTGGAGGGTGTGACTGAAGGAGGTGGAAATTGGGGCGTGGCTTTGGGGCATATATTTTGTATCTGGCAAGCTGACTCTCTGCACCTTGTGAGGTGCTTCCATCCGCTACCCTCTCCCACCATGATGTTCAGCCACCCTTTGGAACCCAGAGCTCCAACGAATGTAGCCAGCCTTTTACTGTCTAAGACTTCCGAGCCCTCAAACTTTTCCTCTTCTACAATTGTGCTGGTAGGGTCATTTAGTCATAGCTGACCAAAACAATTTGGGAGGAAAATGCTGCAACTACTCTAAATACCCAAATTCCTTTGGAAAGTTTCCTTTTCCAAAATAAACACTCCCTTGTCCTATATCTTTTGAGTCCGGGTCTGGGTATGCTTGAAGTTTCCTCGGAAATACTCAACATGCAAATGGATGTGAATTCTATTCATACCCCTTCTTTCCTCTTTCTCACTTCTGCCAACCTATGACTAGTGTCAGATCCCACCCAGGATCAGCTAGGACTAAAACAATTTCATATTCAGGAGAAGGTTAATAAGTAATTTCAAGGTCTTGTTCATTTTGACTGCCCTAAATGGTGGGAGCAAACGTACAACCAACTTTTGAAGATGCTAATCGAGGAAGAATCAGGTTGAATTTATGAATATAGGTGTAATTATTAGTAATTCTGGATTCAAAGTGCTACTGAAACCTCTGTGTATAGTTCCCAGTGTTTGCTCAGGAAGTTGATATACCTTCAAAGTGATCTACAATGTATGGAAGACAAGTACCAAAAAATTGTTGATATGATGTGAAAAAAGCAATTCAAAATTTTAAGCAGAAAAGCGAATTAATTATGTGCAAACTTCTCACCCACCCCCTAACAATGCCTAATATGTGCTTTAGGAGTGACAGCATCTTTGAAAAATTTCTTCAGGAAAGGAAGGGAAATAAGCATTGTTACTACTGAGTGGGGATCCTTAATGGTAATTGTGGTCATGACTATTTAAGGCATCAAGTTAGGAAGCATCACGTAAATCAGAGACAAGTTGGAATTTTTACTGTAACAGCAGAAATGAATTGGTGATTAGAATGATTTAACACAGGAAAACCTGTAGCGCTATCGTAAGCTTTCATGGAATCTCTGCAGTTAAATTAGATCTAAATAGTAACACAGGAATGGTAAAACCTTGGCTGCCACAAATCACCATGATGTCTTGATGGCTACTCACCCAATTCCCAGACTTAAGTTCATTCCTAAGTCTAAGCCTTGAATATAAATTTAGGAAGCCAGAAATCCTGAAGGGCCTTGTGATGTTATCACAAGCACACACCATGAATCTTTTTCTCAGTCCCCTCTAAAAGTATCTTTGACCATTTACCAAGGTAACTATATAGTGGGAAAGGGAAATAGGCAGGTCTTTTATGGAGTATTGATCCTTACCTATGAACTAATATGGTAAAGAATGTCAGTTTGATCTACCCAGAAGAATGGCAAAATATGAAGGTTAGGAGATGATTAGATTGAGGGGGTTCTAATTCTGTCACAATTGTACCTGTGGGTCTGCAAATCTGTACTGTGATTGCTTTTACATTGCTCACATGTAGAAATGACTGAATATACATATTTACTCCCTGACCCTCAAAATGTGGGTTATGATGTAACCAAGGGCCAAATATTGAGCTTCTCCCCTTACCAAAAGTAAAACTGCCCGTTGGAAGAATTGCAAAGATCAGTCCATCATCCAAGATTCAAAAGATACTAGATGACATGGCAGCAGCTATTAACTGTCCCCCAAGAGCTCTACTTCTCTTTTTCTCATAATAATTATATCTTTGAATTTAACTAGGAAAATAGCCATTCTGAAAGAGACTATATTTTCCTGCCAAATGGAATTACTTGGGGCCATATGACTAAATTGTGGCCCATGGAATGTAAGTGACAGTGCTGAGAGAAATTTCTGGATCTTGTCAATCAAATGGATTGATGTGCCTACTCCTTCCTTTTGTGCTGATTAAAATGTAGACCAAAGCACCACTGTAGGGACAACGTGCCAACAAGATAGAAGAATTTGTGTTATTAATAGAGCCACCAAGCTCTAGTGTGCTTACATAAGGACTTTCACTTGAGTGAGAGATAAGTTTTTAATTGTTTAGTTTTTATGCCTGTACCATTTTGGATCTCTCTGCAGCAATTGAATCTATATGCTAACAGAGGTGGCAATCCCTCCCATAGTCCCATTTAAAAGCCTGCATCTCCTTTCCTTGCTTTATGCAAATGACAGATGGCTCTTGGAGAATGTAAGTGGAGTGCTATAAACTTAATTAAGTGGTGATTGTAAGGGTAGGTGCTATTCCACATGATCTCTCTAGCTAAGTGAATTCCTGACACTTGGTATTCAGCTATTATTCTTGACAAATGTTTTTCCCCCAATAAGCAGAGAGTACTAGAGCAGCATAATTTGATGCATTCTACTTTAGATATACCAATTCTTCCACTCTGTGTAATAATTAGTCTTGAAATTTTGGTCATTTCATGATTTCCATGGAACATCATGCTTGTCCATTACAGCAATGACATTGTAATGATAGATATGGGATGTAGGAAGTAGCAGATACTCTAGTTCCATCAAAAAGGTATATGATGGCTAGTGGACGAGAAGTGAATTTGAGGAAAATTTAGAGACTTGACATCTCAGCAAAGGTTATGGCAATCCAATGAATGGGGCGGACAGATTTGTCCTCTGAAGTAAAGGCAATTTACTTCACTTTGTACCTCCTACAGCTAAGATGAAGAGTTTTCATCCAAAAATTATCAAATTGGGGTAATTAAATTTAATTGAAGAAGAAAGGAAGGTAAATAAAGGCATTTTTCTTATGCGTATTTACTTGGATTTTTTTTCTTTTAGGTGGTTATAAATAGCTTGGAAACAATGACTTGAAATAAGGAAGGCCTATCAGAGACTTAGGCACTAGAACAGAGATCCTGTGTCTAATAGAAGAAAAGGAAGGCTCAAATCTTCACCATATCAGCCTAGGATCTGAATTCCTTATCAAGACCCCTCAAGTGCGAGAAGTCAAGTCAAAAATCAATAAATGGTATGGATTCAAACTAAAAAGCTTCTTCTTAGCAAAAGAAACAATCAGTAATGGGAAGAGAGAGACTACAGATTGGGAGAAAATCTTTAGCTCATGCCCTTCAGATAAAGCATTAATCTCTAGGATATATAAAGAACTCAAAAAACTTAACAATAAATAAATAAATAAATAAATAAATAATTACCAACCCAATCAATAAATGGGCTAAGGAACTGAACAGATACTTCACAGAATAAATACAATCAATCAACAAAAATATGAAAAAATGTTCAACATCTCTAGCAATTAGAGAAATGCAAATCAAAACTACTCTAAGATTTCATCTCCAGTCAGAATGGAAATCATCAAGAATACAGGCAACAATAAATGTTGGCAAGGATGTGGGTAAAAAGGCACATTCAAACATTGCTGGTGGAACTGCAAATTGATGCAACTACTATGGAAAACAGTATGGAGATTCCTCAGAAAACTTGGATGGAACCACCATTTGACCCAGCTATCCCACTCTTCAATTTATACCCAAAGGACTTAAAATCAGCATACTACAGTGATGCAGCCATGTCATTGTTTATAACAGCTTCATTCACAATAGCTAAACTGTGGAAACAACCTAGGTACCCTTCAACAGATGAATGAGTAGAGAAAATGTGATGCATATACACAATGAAATATATCTCAGCCTTAAAGAAGAATGAAATTATGGCATTTACTGGTAAATGAATGGAACTGGAGAATATGCTAAGCAAAATAAGCCAATCCCAAGGAAACCAAAGGCCGAATGTTTTCTCTGATATGCGGATGCTAATTCACAATAAGGTGGTGGATGGCGCTTAGGGAAGAATAGAGTTACTTTAGACTAGGTACAGGGGAATGATGGGAGGGGAGGGGATATGGGGATAGGAAGGATATTAGAATGAAACAGATATTATTTTCTTATGTACATATGTGACTACATGGCTGATGTGATTCTACAAAATGTACAATCAGAAAAAGGAGAAATTGTACCCCATTTATGTATGATGCATCAAAGTGCATAAATACATTCTATTATCATGTAATAACTAATTAGAACAAATTTTAAAAATTTTTAAAAAGGCCTAATGCTCTGGATAATTTGAATGAATTCTATATAATGGAGGATAAGGAGATCATAAATGATTTGCAGCATAAGAAAATTAATTGTTTGCATGGTTAGAAGACAACTTTAGCAAATGAAAGATGCAAGAAAAAAAATGTGTTCTGTCAAAGTGAGACTAGATAAGTAGAATAAAACGAGAGGCCTGTGGTTGGGTTGCCTCCTTATCTTCCAGTATAAAACCCATATGACATTGGGAGACAATGAAGTGAACACAGGATAAGACCTAGCCCTGCATGAAGCTTCTGAACCAATGATAATGAAAAATTGAGATAAATAAAAAATACAGTAAAGTGGCCTCAATATAGTTTAGTTTTAAGTTGTATTAGAAGAGAAATCCACTTACAGCAAAAATGAAGCATTTACTTCTGTTTTTGATTAAAGATTCTAATGTAAGTAAAAACCAATCAATTTGATTACCATGTGGGTCAAGCATTGCATTGAAAGAAAACAGTAATTACAAGAAGATTGAAGAGGGATATTTCATTTAGTAAAGGCTGGTTTCGGTGTTTCAGAAATTGATAAGACTTTGAAGTTACAGAAGATATATGTCGATACTAGCACTGTTGGAAAGACTAGACATGCAGCCACAGAAAGTCAATGAAGGCAGATACATTAACACAAATGAAGAAGTGTTTTAACAAAGAGGAAGATGTTCCTGAAGAAGTGACCTGGCCAAATCAAAACTTCAAATTAAAGGAAATCTCAGATAGTCCTTGGCATTGAATGTGGAAAAAACAAAATGTAGGAAGCAGATCCAAATTTATAAAGGAGTCACAATAATTCACCAAGGCATAGAGAAGATGCTTAATCTCTGTATTAAGTTATACAATGAGATGATGGTGGCCCAAAGTGTTTGAACTACGTTGGGTAAGTTTTTTTTTTAAACAATCAAATACTTTAATTCTCTGTATCTAATGTTCTAAATTGCAGTGTACTAAATATTAACTTTATAATTTGCTTCTTTTCCCAACAATAAGAGACTTTTCAATTCTTTGTCAAAAAGTATTCTAAGGTCACAGAACAATTGTACCTTCCAGTTGATTAAGATCACTTTATATGGTTTCAGCTTGTGAAGTCTCTGCACTAACAGGCAAAGCTAGGATTGCCTGTATTGATTATGATGCAAATACAGAAAACTCAAACTGGCATTAAAAAAGAAAAAGGCACTTAATTGGCTTACAAAATTGAAATGTCCAGTGTTTTGTCTTGGCCCAGACCTGGCTGGATTCAGGGCTGAAATGAAATAAAATGAACTCAATTTTTCTTCATTTTGAATTTATGTATTGAATTCTTTTTCTGGCCCCATGTGATGGCCTCCAGTGCTCTCACCCCACAGTAGCAAAATGATTTCAAGAATTCTATTTTCATACTTTTCCCAGGTTCTAGTTCAGTGAAATTGAGTTTAGAAGACTTTATTTTAAAATCAGTACTCATGTTCGTATCTTTAGACTTCCACTTATTCTGTGTGCTGTTCCTTACACCCCAGTGACTACTGCCAGGCATATGTGATCTCTTAATCACACAGACTGTTGGTGAAGAAGTGCAAAGTACTCAACAGAAAATCAAAGGAAATATGTTGGCATACAAACCATAGATGTCCATGGCATACCCTTGGTGGCCATCCTTGACTACAGCTTTAATTGTCTTCCACATGAGAGTAGCTCCAGATTTAGCTCTAGAAACTGACCTGTTTCCCAACTCCTTTCTAGCCAATTCCTCTTGGTCTCCCAGCAAGCACCTCACAATAAACATTTCTGAGGGTGAACTCCTTATTCCTCTGTCTTTAACCTCAGCCAAGGGGATGTCTCTTCTTTGCTCCCTCTGGCAACGAATATCATTACTGTCCATCCCGTTGCTCAAACTAGAAAGCTGGGAAATAGCTTAAATCCTGACTCTCTCTCTGTTCATAAGTTGTTAATTATATCCCACAAATCACAGAAATAAACCTATTTCTCTCTGTTCATATTTCTTCTACCCCATTTCAGCTCCTATCTTTATCTTTTGCCTGCATCATACCAATAACCTCTTTTAACTTGATACACAGCCATTGTTTTTGGTTTTCAGAAAGTTTGTTAAAATATGTAAAACATCACATTTGCCATCTTTGCCCTTTTTAGATGTACAGTTTGGTGATACTAAATTCATTCATGCCATGTTCAACAATCACCACCATCCATCTCTGGAACTCTTTTCATCTTGCAAAACTGAACTATAGTAACCATTAAACAATAACTTTTTGTTCCTTTCCCCTCTGTTCCCTGGAAATCATTCATCATTCTATTTTGTTTTTACAAATTTTCCTACTCTACGTGCCTCATGTAAGTGTAGTTAAATGGTACTTTCTTTTTCGTGATTGGCTTAGTTCACTGAGCGCAATGTCCACAAAATGCATCCATGTTGGAACATATGTCATTTTCCTTCCATTTTAAAGATGGAATAATATTTCATTGTAGACATATACCACATTTTGCTTATCTTTTCACCTGTCCGTGAACACCTGGGTTGCTTCTTCATTTTAGCTTAGCATTATGAATAATGTGGATATGAACAAGTTATACAGGTATTACTTTAAAATCTTGCTTTCCATTCTTTTTGGTATATGCCCAGAAGTGGCACTGATGAATTACTTAGTAATTACATTTTTTTGAGCAACTGCTAAACTATTTTCCAGTGATTAGACCATTTTACATTTCCACTTCTTCACATCCTCATTATATTTTTTATAGTACCCATCTTAATGGGTGTGAGACTCTAAACATTGTTTTCCATCTTCTGATCTGTCTTCATAGTGTATGTAGCTAGAGTGATCTTTAATAAACATGTTAGGATCATGCAACTACTTTCTTCCAATACTTCATGGTTCCTCATTTGCCTTCAGGATGGTCTGACTTTCTTAATGTGTCTTATGAAACCTTTCTTGATTTTGCTTAACTTTTCTAGCCTTACTTCTCAACAGCTCCTTTCCCTCCTAATCCCTCCCCTACTAACTACACACACATATGCACTCTATGCACTGGTCACTCTGAAACTTATTGAGATCTGTGGAAAGCTATATTTCTTCCTTATCTCCAACATGATTTCTTCTGATAAATGCTCTTTCTTCTTCATCATCTGGCTAGCTCCAGCTTGTCTTTGAGGTCTCAGGATAGACAGCATTTTCTCGAAAATTGGTAAATTTCCTCTGCCAAGCTATATCAGTAGCCCTAACATGCTCCCAGAGTACTCTATCCTTGTCCTGACATAGCACTTAATCTATAGTTATCTGCATACTTATCATATTTCCTTGGGTCCTGCACTGTCCACTATGTAGCTCTTTTAAAATTTTTATTACTGGGCATTGAATCCAGGGGTGCTTTGCCACTGAGCTATATCCCCAGTCCTTTTTATTTCTTGTTTTGAGACATGATCTTGCTAAGTTGCCCAGGCTGGGCTTGAACTTGCGATTCTCCTGCATCAACCTCTGCAGTTGCTGGGATTATAGGTATGTGTCACTGTGCTAAGCTCACTATGTGACTCTTTAACACTAAAATGTAAGTAGTGTGACTGAGGGATTGAATTCACAATTTTGCTTAGTTGTAATAAGTTTAAAACTGATGACTGAATCACTTACTGTAAAATTTTAAAGTATGTTTGTAACAAATTATGTGAATCTGCTTTTTCCAACTGTAACTTTATGGAAATCTAAATTCAAATGAAAATTAAGTTATGTGAACTGAGATATTATAAAATAAGGCTGAATTTTTAATAGAAAATATGTTTATATACCATGAGTCTCTGCAAATTACCTTTACACCTACATTCTTTTTTTTTTTAATAGTCTGATTTTGAGGACAGTACAAAATAAAGAAAGCAAAGTATCTCAATAATTTTTTTAGGTTGATTATATGCTGAAATACTATTTCAATATGTTGGGTTAAATAAATCATTCAAATTAATTTCATTTATAATTAACTTGCTTTGTAGTATAACTACTAGAAAATTTTAATGAAATATGTTGCTCACCTTATATATCTATCAGAAGGCCCTAATCTAGACTGTAAATTCTTTTGGTACAGGAATCACAACTGTTTTATTTACCTATTGAAAAAAACTTTTATTACATTTCAATGTATCAGGTATTAATCTATTTATTAACTTAGAATTACAAACATTAAAGATTTTGATCTTTATAACAAACTTTTAGTATTATTATCAAGTTTATGTATATGTATACACATATGGAAATCTGCACAAAGAGATTAACTTAAGTACCTCAAGGTCACAGGATTGACCTTGTGGTTTAAATCTATAGGGAAACACAGAGTCCATACTCCATGACTTGTTATGCTGTCTCTTGTTCATTCTCATATCACAGGGATTAGGGAAATAATCAACACATGAATTTTCCAATCAACAACAGTATGAAAATGTTCTTTAATTTATCAATCTGTTTATTCAATAAGTATTAACTGAACCCTCAGTACCAGGCACTGTGCTGGGTGAAGAGGACTCTGGTGTGAATGAATCAAAAGCTTTTCTTTTAAAGCAACACTCTGATGGTGGTGACATCCCTATAATGAGATGACAGTACCATATTATATTACACAGTACAAAAGTGCACTTGAGAAGGCATATGGGAGCCTCAGTCTGGAGTTGAAGGGTGAGGGGAAGAGTGAAAACACCATGTGGGGTGAGTAGGTTTTAGCTGCAAGAGGGTAATGGGAGTTGGAGGAGGAGTATAGCAGAAACTATTTAGAGTAGAGAGAAGAGGAGCAGAGGTAAAGAACAACCTGGTGTTCGTCACTGAAGGGGCTCAAGGCAATGAATAACAAGTTCAGATTTACCTGCTTAGAACATCACTCTGCATCGAGTTGGAGGGAAATAATTATGACATCAAGCAAAGCATTGATTAACAGCAGTCTGCTGCAGTCCTAAGTGCAGATGATAGTATTTTACACTAAAGCCGGTTCAGTGATGATGAAATAGACACACTTCAGAGATATATATAAGCGAGGGTGGAACCAACTTGGTGTTTGGTTGGAAGGAGGATGGGGCTTGTTGCAGATGCTATAAATTACTTGATCAGTATCTATTTCACTTTTTTCCTATTACATATATACTAGTTTGGGGGGAAGTCAGTGGTTCTTGTTTAGGGCAATCACATCATGATAATCCTATTTCTCAGTTTCCTTGCAGTTGGGGTAGTTATCTAACCTGTACTGACCAATGAGCTGCAAAGAATAGTCTGTGGAGGTTCTATGGGCATAGTTGTCATTTCTGGTAAAAGAGACTCACTTGGCTGCTATAGTTTCTTTCTGCTTACATTTTCCTTGAAGGTGAAATTGATGTGGTTCTGTTTTGATTCTATGGGGAGCACCTTCTAAATTATGGAAATATGGCTGGACATTTTTAGGTTATTGAATCAATACCATAGCCTCTGACTCTGAACCTACTGGTTACGTGAGCAAAATAATGTTATTTAAGCTATTGTAAATTGAGTCTTCTATTATTTGCAGATGAGCACATGTCTATCTGACATGTCTTGAGTTAAATGAAAGCGCTCAAGTGTTTTCTCTGGTCTCTGATTTAAAAATTTGGTCAGTGGTACAGAAGAAGCCTGGCAGTAGAGCAGGGTTAACAGGAGATGTGTTGGGCTGAAGGATGTTTATGCCAAGTTTAATGGATGTGGGTATATCCAGATGACATGTCGATTACATGATATGCATGTTTAAAATTTGAGAGAGAGTGTTCTGACCTGGGGACACAGATTTGGGAATCTTTAGCACATTAGCACACTTTTATCTAGAGAGATAAAGATGCAATAAAAGAAAAGAATATAGCATATAAAATTATGCCTTTCAAGTATAAATGTATCTCATCCTAAGATAAGTAGAGCAGGTAAGTTATCTGGCTGCCTAGCTCACACATAGGGTGTGACATCACTTGAATGTAGCCTGAAATCATACAATAAAGAAGGAAATCTAGCATCGGTATCTGGTTTGCATTCCTTGAAAACACTCCATAAGACAAAAATTTAACTAGTTAATTGGGAAGTAATCAGAGGAAACGTGGTGTGGCAGGGGAGGAGAATTGATGTAGGAAAACCAAGGAAGTTAATAAAGGATGTGTTATTAGGCAGTCACTACTGTGGTAACTGGAGCTTTGTACTACTGGGGGTTTTATAAAACTTATACCTCAGAGTTACTCTGCCTGGGTGTGAGAGAGCTGGTGTATGTGGACTCCAAGTTCTGTCAGTCATTACTGAAGACTGCCCCATGCATGTGGGCAGAGAAAACTCTGCAATTAGGTACAAATGCTGGCAGTGGGAAGTCTGACCAGCACACACTGTAACGAGAAGGTCCAAGACTTGGGTGAAGCATCAACAGCCTCTGTGATGGAGTTTAATGGAAGCCAGGAAAACTATGGGATGAAAATGGGGGTCTCAAGAAAAGAGTAAGAAGAAACAGGAAAGGAGACAGAACTAAGGGATGATTCTGAATTTAACAAGATGTTTGCAGTTACTTACAGCATTCCAGCAGCCTTAGACATCAGTCAGAGTGATTGTTAACCTGTCCTCAACGTAAGTAACATCATGCTGTAGAATTGTAACTTCAGTGGCATTTGAAGAGCAGTTCCTGCTTTCAGTACTAACTCAATTCTGAATAGACCAAAACTGTATTTTCCTCTCTTAAAAACAATAGTCCTTGAGAGAAAATGAAACAAAGCAACAAAATTCTGTCCACTGCTGAAATACTTTGCTACAATTGCTTCAGTGGATGGAAGATTTTCAACAAAAATTCCCTTAAGACCTGAAGTGTAAAGTCAAAGTGTTCATATATGGTAATAATATGTCAGTGGATGATTTATCAAAGATTCAATGCCAACATTAGATGGTATCCCAGTGTCAGAAAATGCTGTTAAATTCCTGTAAGGGTTAGCACATTGCCATGTGAATTACATGGAACCAAGGAGTGCCACACCTGAAATCAAAGATGAAAATAACTTGCAGATGTTCTTATTTTTCATGACTTGCTCATGAAGTTTGCTTTTGGTAACCAACTATCCTATGTGCAGTCATATTTACCTCTCATTGTGTTTGAACTTTTGACAAGTAAGAATGCAAAAGAGGATTTATGTTGAAGGATGGCTGATGTGTGTTGATGATTTGGAATATGTCAGAGTTCAGTGACCCCAGCATTGGATTCTCTATCTCTTCAATTGTCATACTTTTCTTGCTGAATTTTCAGAGGCTTCCTGTGAATGAAAATGACCCTGAACATGACAGAAAACTGAAAACTGGTTGAGCTAAAGATACTTTCTTCAGCAGAAAATACATTATGTTAGATTTGACTATAAAAACACACAAAGAATGTTAATTGGCTATTCTGAGACATCTTACTTCTTGTGATAGCCCATCTGGCATGGTAATGTTTGAGATACCATTGTCAGATCAATACTGTGCTGGACCTTGCTCTGATATAAAACCTGTTGTGTAGAACAGGGAAAGACTTTTTAAATGGAAAATCTCGGTTCCTTGGAGCACAATGCCCTGCTTGCTGATTATGCACAAGTTTTTTTCTTTTTAAAAGGAGTAGATACAAAAACTCTTAGTGCATTCTCTCTGAATAACTTTTCCAGAATGGTGATGAGAACATAGCAGAATCGTGTATAAGTTAAGTAACTGTGATAAACAGCTTCTAGGAAGTTGTGAGTCTAGTAAGAACATCAGAATATGCAGTTTTCAAGCAGAAATGCTCATAATTGAAAGCAGTATCAAATCATGCCTACTATAAATCTCCCAGTTTCTAGTTTAAGACAAAAAAAACAAAACAATGTAACAAAACAAACATCCATTAGGTAGAGTTAGGAAATACAAGCCTGAAGTCAGTGCCCTTTGTCCTGTGTTGTCTCCTCCGAAAGTGTCCTCAGGGAAGGAAGAGTTTCTTTTGAAAATATCTGTCATACAGTCTATCCATCCCTTCTCTGTTCTCCAAAATGATGCTGACCCAAGCATCCTTTTAAATAACCATATTCAAATCTTTACCTACTCGTTTGCGAAGAAGGACAAATTTACATTTCATTTTAAATACAAAGAGAAAATTAATAAAGCAGGAAGAAAAGGACAACACAGCATTTTGCAATTTATTTTAAATATAAGTCTTGGCCCAAAGTACTGTATTTGAGGGGAGAAGGGAAGAAAAGGTGGACTCATCTTCACAGTGCTTGTATTTTGCCTCTTCTACAAACCAGAAACAAATTTAGTTTCAGGACATCTCCTAACCCACAGCCCACCTTCCACCGTCCCACAGAGTTCACCTCTCCAAACTTCGTCTTCTGTAATATTTGTTAACATATTACATTCCTGTACCACACTTCCAGGTAACCTGTTTGCATTTTAGTTTTTTGTTTGTTTTTAATATTATTAGCACAATAACAAATGCAGATGTAAGAAGTCTACAACATATAACCAATCCACTGAGTGACTCCTATTACATACCTTAACAGCTTAAGCTATTTCACTACAGGTTTTCACAATCCTGATTTAAATCTTTAAAGTAGATTTGCATGTAAAATACATTAACTACTGATTTCCTACATGGTGTCTTATATATTTGAGATGACAGTGTCTAAAAGCTGTTAAATAGCAATGTTCCTTTTCAAGAAGGGGAAAAAATTCCAATTTTTTTTAAAACCAAAAGTATGTAATCTGAGGACTTTTACATATATGGACATATATGTAACCTGTACAAAATTAAGCTGTTTTAAATTTAGACTACAAGCAATTAAACTCAAATGTAACATGTTTGCCTTTTAGTAGGGGCATTTGGAAATAACACATTTTCCCAAAGGGATCATTCAAATAGTAAGAATCATGGGTAACATAACAGGCCTTAGAAAGATGTATTTGGGAAGGCAGGTCTTTCCAAATCCTGTCCTTGGTCTACCCAGATCTATACCTGTCTTCTCTGGCTAGGGTTCCCTGAGGTTTATGTTGCAAAATCTTAGTTCTTTTGTCATATTGGAGAATGAATTTGCTTGATCAAATAAGTTTGGGAGCCAATACCATGCTGTTTCTGTCACTATTGCTCTGTAGTATAGTTGAAGGTCTGGTATTGTGATACCCCCTGCTTCATTCTTCCTGCTAAGGATTGCCTTAGCTATTCTGGGTCTCTTTTTCCTCCAAAAGAATTTCATGATTGCTTGCTCTATTTCTGTGAGGTACATCATTGGGATTTTAATTGGAATTGCATTGAATTTCTATAGCGCTTTTGATAGTATGGTCATTTTGACTATATTAATTCTGCCTATCCAAGAACATGGGAGGTCTTTCCATCTTCTAAGGTTTTCTTTAATTTCTTTAGTGTCCCGTAGTTCTCATTGTAGAGGTCTTTCACCTCTTTTATTAGATTGATTCCCAAGTATTTTATTTTATTTTTTTAGGCTATTGTGAACGGGGTAGTTTTCCTAATTCCTCTTTCAGAGGATTCATCACTTATGAATAAGAATGGATTAGATTTATAAGCATTGATTTCAGAGGGTTGTAATGACTTTAAAAGAGGAGAAGACCTAGGAAACTCTGTAATTACTGCCAGGGTCAGGGATTTTACGTCACTTTCAAGATAAAAAGATGTTCTGTCACCTTTTCATGATTGCTGGCAGAAAACACAAGAATATTGAATCAGAGACAAAAGCCTTTATTATAGCACAGCAAGAAGTATTCCCCTTGCCTCCAAAGACCCAAAAGAAGGTTCAGAGGGCACCCTAAGGAATACTATATGTGAAGTGGGTTTGCATTTGAGCTGATAAATTTTATTCCTCTTTCCTCACAAGATTGCTCTTGTCCCAAAGGAAGACGTTACCTCATACCTCAAGATTGCCTATTTTTAGATTGCTCACTGCAAATACAGCCATAAGAGAAAATGGGTGAAAATGTAATCAGGATCTTGCAATATCAATATAGGTCACAAAAACACTCAGGGATGCTCCAGACTGTATTCTTTTAATAGTAACAAAGTCTGATTAATTTAATTTAATTTAATTTAGAATTTGCCAATATGTTTGACCAGACAACAAAATTCAGTGGCACATATTTTGGGAAAGTTGATTTCTATTTGATCACATTTTTGGATTCCACATAGTAGAAGGGGTCAAAGTGTTTCATTTTAGCTTCTACCATGAGTTTTCAAAACAGTGTCAATACAAGGGAGAGTTTTCCCATCATGATACCAGTCAGGCGATATTTTCCAGGACTTAACACACTCCTCCAATCAGTTTGCCTTTGAACCAAGACATATATGCATCTGGGGTACATATATTTTCCCCCTTGCATAATTACTTCCAAGACCAAATAGGAATGATTAGATTTCCTGGCTACTAATTATAATTCTAGTTTTGTCATTTGGGTTTCAGTTGAGTGGAATCTCCACTAAAATTTTAAGGTATATTTTTATTTTCCAGAAGCTCTGTTCCATTCTGCCTGGTCTTCATCTTTCTTTACATATAAAGAATCTTTGAAAATATATTCCCTTTAACCAATATTAAAGATCAGTCCTTTGGAATAAAGAAGATAATTATATAAATTTACATAATTTTGTTCACTCCTTGATCACCTTTTTCATTGTTCTCTTGAACTCTGATCACAGTCCCACCCTTCTATCCTGATCTCTCCAAGTCATGGGGAATTATTCTGGACATCATCCTTTCTAAGCCCACATCTCTCTTTCCTTCCATTTTTGAAGGTCTGGATGCTCATTTAATTAAATTGCCATGTAAACTTTCACTTTCTCTTCTCTTGAACTCTACAGTCCAGGAATACCCAATGGATAACTACTGTTCTCTTGTTTCTTTCCTCAAACTTTATCTTGACTGTCTAGCCCAAAGATCACCAATTAGAATATCTCTAAGTAGCAACCTCTTCAAGCCCTTTTTGGTTTCTTCCCCCACTGTATCTACATGGCATATTAGTAAGTCTTGTGTTATTTTGTAATGATTAAATGGCATGAACTGGTCATTTAGATCTTGTGCATCCAATTGTCC
>JAJEJO010001912.1:221070-242983 GCA_020662805.1 Glaucomys volans | reverse complement strand
TCTTCTCTTGAACTCTACAGTCCAGGAATACCCAATGGATAACTACTGTTCTCTTGTTTCTTTCCTCAAACTTTATCTTGACTGTCTAGCCCAAAGATCACCAATTAGAATATCTCTAAGTAGCAACCTCTTCAAGCCCTTTTTGGTTTCTTCCCCCACTGTATCTACATGGCATATTAGTAAGTCTTGTGTTATTTTGTAATGATTAAATGGCATGAACTGGTCATTTAGATCTTGTGCATCCAATTGTCCTTTTTCCTTCTGGCTTTAATTAACTAGGACATTTATCTTCTGCCAAAAAAAGAATTTTGTATATTTTCACCAAAAAGAAATGATAGATGTGTGAGGAGCTAGAGATGCCTACCCTAATTTGAATATTACCCAGTGTATGAGTGTATGGAAATATCACATGGTACCCCATCAATGTATACAATTTTGTGTTTTACACATTAGTTAAAAGAATACATTTCTAAAAATCAAAAACTTCCCTATTATAAATGATCATTCTGTTTCTCTGTAAAATGCTTTACATATGCACATAGATTACATATTCAGATAGAAACTGTACTTAATTATAATTGCAATATGATATTCTCTTGAAATTAAGGGTTGTGAGCATCTATTTGCTCATCGTATAACTCTCAAAGTGGAAGTTGAATCAAACATCCCTGATAAATCATTAGCCATGAATCAGTCTTACATATTGTGAGACCGAATGTTGTTTTCCCTTGGATTTGATCATTGCAGGCTGTTAGAATTTTAGAAAATGAATGCATACCCATTTTGTAGTCATTAAACCTGAATCTTCTTTGCCATTTCCTTGTTAGGAAATTGGGCTCTGTCTAAATGCACATCTGGTTTGGTTTTAGAAACCTCACATTTCTACCCAAAAGATCAAGCTAGTCATAGAGCCAGGCAACTACGCTTGCTCCAGTGACTTGAGGGAATCAGAGTTTCCTGAGCGATATGAGGAACCATTGCTCTAGGAGCTGTCCAGTTATAACATTTTTAAATATGACTGATAGCTCTGACCTCACATCAAATGTTCTGTCAGTTTTCAGGAAATATTTTTTGGAAGAAAATGAAACTTCAAGAGCACTGGAAAATTTCTGCTTTTTATACTTTCATGGGAAGATTTATTTTTAGTTCTGATTTCTCCAAACCTTTCCTGCTTCCTGTCCCCACAAAAGACAGATTAGTTTCACAGGTAGGAAATTAATCAGGGAGAGAGAAGACTCTCCAGCTGAACATAAGTTCTCCTAACCCAAATATTAGAACGATTTAGTACCAAAAAAGATGAAAAGAATTAGTCTGTAAAATCTCTAGGGTGAGACTAGGCTGCACAATTCCACTGACTACTTCATGTTACTCCAGTGGTGGGAATACAGTGATAAATCAAAGGGACAAAATCCCTGTCCCCATGGAGCTTACATTCCAGTAGAGCGAGACCAATTATAAACCATGAAAGAATATTAAACAATTGTTAGAGCTAAGGAGAAAAATAAAGCAGGCAGAGGCATAGGAAGGGGAGGGAATCCATTAAATGGTCAGAAAAGACTCCTGAGAATCTAATATTTGAATTAAAAAAATTGAAGCAGGTTAGGGGGAGAGCCATACAGAAAGTTAGGAGCGGGAGATTCTATGCAGAAGGAACAGCAAGTTCAAAGTCCCTGAGGCAGGATTGTGACTGGCAAGCTAGAGGAGCAGTGAAGAGGCCAAGCCAGAGGAAGCAATGTAGAGGAACAAGCAAGGAGGTTGAAGCAAAGGGATGAGGGAGATATGCAGGTGATAAAGTCAGAAAGGTTAAGATGGAGGGCAGATGATATAAGGCATTATATAGGTCCTTGTGAGAATGTTGCATACGGATATTTTGCCTGATTTCAGAGTTTATAGTACAGCAGGGAAGAATAAACAATTAATTATGAGGAAATGACTTAAAATCAGGAAAGTACAGGGTGAAATGAAAGCCTAGAATGGCAGGTCCTAATGCACGCTGGGGTCTCTTTCCATGAAGAAATAATATTTCTGTTGAGACCTACAGGAGGAACATGAGTTAGGTAGATGCAGGTGTGGTGCTGGGCATGTCGGTAAGCACTGGGTTGCAGCTGATGCTGGGGCACATCCAGGAGCAGGAAGAATAAATAGCCATGCTGGGAACATACTAGGTACTGAAAAGGAGTCTTGTGGCTAAGGCAAAAGGGTAGTGTTGCAAGATAAAGCTGGGGAGTAGAGGGCAGTTGAATTATAAAAAGTATTGTAGGCTGCTTAAGGGTTTGGATCTTACCTGGGAGCAGTAGAGAGCTACCGATGATTATGAATAGGGGATTGATGGCCAAGCATCTCTCTTTGACAGGTCACTAGATGAAGAATGGGGAGCACATTGAGAGGAGCTTGCTGTGATCCAGGAGAACAGTGAGCACATTTCTGCAATGGTGCAGGGAGCAGGTGACAGGGCTTTTGGACTTCACTGGTGGCAGTGGGAATGGAGAGAAATAGACATGTTTAAGACATTTAAGGGCTATCATTTAGGGGTGATTGGATATGGAGTTGCTGATGGAGAAGGTTAAAATGAAAGAAAGATCAAAAACTTGTTGTTCAACTTGAGGTATGGTGGTGCCATTGACTGCAAATGGGAAACAAAGAAGTAACTAGGTTGGAGATGGTCTTTGACTTTCAGAATATGCCATTGATTTAACTCAAAACAGCATTTCCTGTATTATTTTCCCTAATTCCTTCTTCTAGCTGAAAAAAAAAATTAGAGATGATCTAACCATATTATTCTGGGGTGACTTCATTTCATCTTTCCACTTCCATACAGGAATATCATTTCTAGGGAGCATTCCCTACAGGTCTCTGCGAGTCTGTTCTGTGTTACTTGCTGGCTTAGAGGAATCAGGAGGCTACAGGCTGTGGCATAGCTAAGCACGTGGCGCCATCTTCAGGGCAGTTTCTTAAAAGCGCGCGGCCGACTGAACGGCAAGCTTGTCAGGAACACTTTCTACCCAGTGAGCCTGACTCCATCTTGTTTGGTAATTAGGAGGCTAAAATCAAGGTTTCTGCCAACTCCGATGGTGTGAGCAGGTCCTTTGTCTTCATGAGAACTGAATTTTATCACAGGATATAAGAAAAACGGTGGCAGATTTTCTTTCAGGATCATTCCAGTTTGAAAGTGCCTGAGAACTGGAAAAGAAGCCTTGCTATGGAAAAGACTGGAAAAGAAAATGAAGGCAGGAATGCAGGGTTTCTGTCTTCGTGCTCAGATTCTCAGGAACTTTCCCAATTTCATATCTAGTATTTATGTTCTTCACGAGGTGCTTCATTAATGCATAGCCAAATGGAATTTAACTCTAATACATTTAGAATGCTTTACAAATGCATGAATATAAAAGAATTACAAAGGCATGAGTATAAAAATGAGGGAAAAAAATCCTAATTCAGACTTTGTACTCAAATTTTTGGTTCAGCAGAGGTGGTCTCACAAGTTTATACATTCTCCACTTTAAAAATAAAAAGTTGTAAATAAGAAAACATTATTCTATTCAGAACTAACCACATAAGAAGGAATTATAGAGTTCACCAAATGACTTTTATTTTTAAAATCCTCTCAGATTTTAATCACTGTGTTTTAATAAACTCCACCCTTTCTTTGTGCAGAATATGCTACCAAAATGTGTGAAAATTTGTGTTTATCACAATGTACCTGCCACCTCCAGGTGCAGGATGTCATGTTTAACCTACCTTAAGCATTCAGTACACTCTCATGAATCACTGAGAAGTAAACAGTTTGGCTTTTACATGGAGGCAAATGGTTCCTACCATTTTACAGCACCATACTTACAAATCGGCTTTCTTCTTGGACTTCTCTCATTAGAAATATATGCCACTTGTGGAAGAATCTTAAACTTTGGAGTTTCTTTTAATCCCCAAAGACATAATGCATTAATCTAAATTCCATTTCTAAATAAATGGGGCCTCAGGCTACTCTATCATTAATGAGTTGTATTTCTTGGAGCCTCACTGGCTTATGGGAGCTAGGTGGGTGGCATACAAAATGCATAGCAGTAATAGTTTCTGGTAGTAATTATGCATTTATAATGGGCCAGGAGCTCCATTCTCATAAGGACTGATGGGTACTTTTTTATGGACAGGTACTTTTAGTATTTGTATTTTACAGATTTGTATTCTAATATATAGAGAACTGAAAATTATTTGGCCACAGTTTCACACCCTCCTTCTAGTAAAACCATGGAAATGAAATTTCTACCCAGGTGCTCTCTCCTTAGAGTCAACCAACTTGGTGGTAACCTCATACTTAAACTGCCCCTGAAATAAAGCTCCAATTAACAACCAGGATAATAGTCAAAACAGAAGATTTATAATTGAGGGCAGAACCTGGGGTGATTCCTGAGTGTGGAAGTTTCTTCTCTCACCTCCTAGTGGCTCCAGTTTTGGTGCTGCCTGGACTGGGAATTCTGGGCAAGACGTGAAAATGTAGGTGCTTGAAACTTGAACAGGTGAGAAGAAGAGGGTGGGATTCCCAGAGACTAGGGCCTAGGGAGCCAAGGAATTCACTGCTGCCCCCTCACAATTTGTTTCAGAATCAAGCCCAGAGATAAGGAGTCATGATCCCTGAAATGAAGTTAACAACACAGGCTTAGAACATTGATTGTTCTTCATCCCATCCTGTCAGGCAGGAGTAGATGCAAGAGCATAGCACCTAGGCTGATGGGGGCATATCCAGGCCCACTAAGAGCCTGGCAGGCCAGCACACCAGCAGCACCAGTGACAGGGACAAGCACAGGGTGGGCATGGATCCCTGGCCCCAGCTCAGCCTTGTCACAAACTGTGTAACTTTGGGCTATTCATTTAAATTCTTTGATCTTTCATTTCCTAAGCAGAAAAATGGCTATAATGGCTACCAGATAGGATTATTTGAATATCCAAGAAATAACATGTGTGAAACATTGTCAGCCTTAATACTCACCAAAGGCCTTGTGTGTTAGAGACAGAAAATTAAAACACAATCTTTGCTCTCAAGGAGTTCACAATCTAATAATATATAATCATAGCTTTCTTCCTGTAAGCCTATTCTATTTCTAATTCATAAGCTCACCCTTCAATTTGCATTTTGTCTTAGTTTAGGTTTCCTTAAAAGTAGACCTTGAGACAAGGGTGTGCATGTAAAGGGTTTATTTAGAGGTGCAAATAATCACAGGGCAGGTATGGGAAATTGACACAGGAAAAGCAAGATCACCAAAATAGGACTACCTGTATGGCCACCGCCAAGGGACACTCTGGAAAATGTTGTGAAGCATGGCACTTGTGGTCAATTCTGCCATCAGAAAGCATCAGCACACCTTCAGGAACTAGCAGTCCACTTGCCTCCTCATGCCCTTCCTCTGCAGTGGTAGTGTGGAAAGGTTCTCCAACCCCCCTTGGTTTAGCTTTGGGTGCTGGGCAGAGAGTGACCTCACTCACACATGAGCCGACTTCTGTAGACGCCGCCAGCACTCCACCCATAGCCTTGGCTCTTGTGACTTCACTGTGCTCCAGTCATCTTCCAGCTGCCAGTGCCTCCATTTCTTTCCCCAAGGCCTCTTTCAGAATCTGCCTGTCAGGCCACAAATGCCAGAGCTGTAAGTCATCAGAATTATTGTTTAACTGTTGAACTTTCTGTGATGATGGAAATACTCTGTATGTCTACTGTTTGACACAGGAGCCACATATGCATATCAAGCACCTGATGTGTGACAGATATGATTGAGGAACTGCATTTGACTTCCATTTAATTTTAATTCATCTAAATAATTACACATGGCTAGTGAGTACCATATTAGACACCACAACTTCGGACTATTTAAAACTATGTCTTATTATTCATAAGAATTTATTTTAGATAATTTTCTTCATTAAAGGATAGAGGTAACTTCAATATGTTATATACCTCGCTGTTAAAATCCATATTACGTTAGAGCTGAGATCACTACCAAATATCACTATCCTAATAGAAACTCCTGGGATGTGTAAATAAATCAAACTCTTATCAACATTTATTATAACAACCTATTATGAAATTTTTAGTAATTGAATTTCTAAAGCTCGACACAGTAGTGTAGGAATGATAATATCTCAGCAGCTCTACTGCATACTGATGTTTGTAAATAAATGATCACTTTGGAGCAATCACTGTTGAAGGAAGGGCATTTTGGAGGTACACTATTTTTCTTTATAATATTTTCTTCATGGTCTCACTAATTATACCTCATATTATTATTTAAATTTCAATAAATATTTGTTGACTCCAAATAAATATAGCATGCTTTATGACTAGCTAACATAGTTTCTTACATAATGTATAATCTGGTTTCCACTGTAACTATTTGAAAGTCTTTAATAGTTATTTTACTACAGAATTGTCATTAGTGCACCCTTCACTCCTCCAGTTTGTTCTGCCATTACATGTGTTTCCATGGTGTGAATCAGCTCATGTGCATCAGGGATCCAGGATTGATATTATCTTGGAGTCACATTGGTCCATGGGAGATTTCCCACAGAATGTTGGTGTGTAGGTCACTGTGTGGCAGCCCCTGAATGCAAGGTGCATTAACATAGCTGTGTGACTCGGGCTGGGCTGCACAGTGCCTGTTCACCATCCTCCTCTTGGCTCTCTTTGGAGGTGCTCATGGTGAGGTTCTCCTTGATCTTTTGTGTACATGGCCTTTTTGTCCCTAACTCCACAACTCCAAGCCCTTTTTTTTTATTGCATGTAAGAAAAATTTTTTTTTAAAAAATTATAATTACCTAAAGCACATATTGTACAAAATCATGGGTTTCATTGTGACCTTTTCATACACATATGTAATGTACTTTGGTAATATCTACCATCCCTCTTACCTTCTTATCATCCCTCCTTCTCCTGCTCCCCTTCACTGAGTCCCCCTTTTACTTTCATGTCATCTTTTTTTTAAAGATTCTGCATATGAGAGAAAACATGTGATACTGTTCTTCTGAGTCTGATTCATTTAGTTTAATGTGATAATCTCCAATTCCATTCATTGCTTATAAATGGCATGATTTTATTCTTTTTTATGACTGAATAATACTCCATTGTATTTTTACACCATATTTTCCTTATCCATTCTTCTGTTGATGAGCATCTAGACTTATTCTGTAAGGGGGCTATTGTAAATAGTGCCATGAGAAACACAGGTATGCATGTTTCCCTATTATATACTGACTTTGATTCCTTTGGGTGTATACCCATGACTGCAAGCCCTTCTTTTACACCTCTTCCCACAGGCCAATCTTAGGTGGTGTTATTGTTTACAAGGTTTTATTTATGCAGGAATATTTATTTATTAGTTATTTAACTTTTGAAAATAGTGCTGATATTTTTAGGAAGAATAGTATTGTTTTTGTAAGAAAACCAGTTAATGTTTTGCATGTTTTGAGCAAAAATTGTATATTTTAGTGTCTTGACCCTGATACTATTTTGTCAGTGCAAACCCTATTGTGTTTAGTGTACGATTTTATAATATTTAGTTTGTTTTTCTTTCTCTCAGGAATATATTTGTTGCATTAAGGCAAATAACTGTACATTGATTTTTCAAGTGAAAGAATAGTAATAACAACAAACATAAAGAGAACTGAACTCCATATAGTATTTAGAAAATTTCCTACATTTGAAAGTGAATATTCAGATATGAACAATATTCTAAACTATATGGCTTACTAATATTAGTGGTTTTGCTGAACTAAGTAGATACAATGGTAACTTCCCAGTAATCACTGGTCAGACACAAGTCCTGGGATGCCAGAAATGATGTTGGAGATGGTTAATTGATCTCCCAAAACCTAGACCAAAGGCATGGGAAAGAAAAGATTTTCACTGAATATCCAGACCAAAATCAAAGGGTCATCCCTCTATTAGGAAAAAATAAATGAAGATTGCCCTATGTAAATCATGTGCCTTTCTCTGAGATGTTGGTACATTTGCTCTTTTTTGGAATATTCCCCCAAATCCAGAAGAATATGACACACTTCTTCCAAGCCCCATCTAGGGGGTCTCTTTTTGGTCCAATATAATAGCCCGTCTTAAGAGTTACATAGGAAATGGGTTTGTGACTGCATGTCCATATCAGGAGCTACGAGTGCTCTGTTCCAGGCAAAGGAAGACCGCTACCACATGCTACTTATGTGGGAGTAATTTCCTACGAGGTGTTGCCTGTGTGTTTCCTTATAGGAAGAGAGTATAAAGATCGAGTCATATACACCCACCTTAGTTTTGTGTCCTTAAAGCATTTGTTTTTCAAAGAAAGCTACAATAGCATCCCTTAAAATATATGTGCATTAATTAAGAGTTACATAAACTGCCTACTACCAAATTTGGGATTTCTCACTGCCAGTTTAATTTAGGACTGCTCCCAGGGACAAACAGTGGGGGCCAAGACACACTGAGTTTGATGCAAAATATTTTCCAGTTTGGCATCCATTGCCCTGGATGCCAAATGCCTCAGGGACCATCTGTAGATCAGGTGTTCAAAGTTTGTGCTCCATGTTATTGCATTGATTAGGAAGACAGGCTTTGGAGTCAGAATATCTGGGTTCAAACCCTAGCTATGTTATTTCTCTGTTGTGGGAATTTGGTAGAGTACTTACTATGTTGGTCTTAATTTTCTAATTTTTTAAAGTAGGGATAAAATAGTTCCAGTTCTTGGGTTGTTGTGATAACTTTCTGTCATTGTGACAAAATACCTGAGATAATCAACTTTCAAGAAGGAAATATTTATTTTAGGTTTTAGAGTTTCATGGTCAGTTGACCTACTGCCTTTGAGCCTGTGGCAAGATGGAATATTATGTTTGGGAGGGCCTGGTGGAGCAAAGCTGCTTGCTTCAGGGCAGCTAGAAAGAAAAGAAAGAGAAACAGGCAGGGGCCAGAGTCCCAATGTCCCCTTCAGGGGCACACCCCCATTGACCTAACTTCCTTCTATTAGACCCCACCTTCTAAAGGTTCCACGGTCTCCCCATAGCACCATGGACTGGCAACCAAGTCTTCAATGTGACCTTTGGGGACATTTAAGACCTAAACCATAACAGTTGCTGAGAGGATGTAATGAAACAAATGTAAAATTAGCAACTTAACTGAAATAAATGCAATTAGTAGTGCCTGGCAACAATAAATGTTGATGTAGTCTCATTTTAATGATGGCAGTATTTTCCCCATATTATAAATGAAATAATTATTGTGATATAGTGGAAAATTGGGGGTGTGCCCTTGAAGGGGATATTGGACCCTCACCCCTTCCTGTTCTCTTTCTTTGCACCCCTGCTGCCATGAAGTAAATTGACCAGTAACATTGAAAGGATAAACTGATCACCAGCACTGGCTGGATGCTTTGTCTTTTGGGAAGAAGAGCATTGGACCCTATGAACAAAGGGATGTTATATTACTAAGACTGACTGAAACCTTTGGCCAAACAGAACATGGAATAGCAATGAATATCAGTAATCCAACGCCTAACATGCAATTAGATATTTACAGCAACTTTGCATAATCTCACCAACAAGCATTTGAATATGTTATTTTTTCTGTAACCTATTTTTTCTGTATGCACTCATATGTAAACCATAAAAAGACGCATGTTTGTGATCACAAGTTGAGCAGCGGTGGAGAGCATGGTTAAGAGTGTGGGTTTCAGATTCTCTGGTGACTTTTCAAGTTGCTAAACACTAGGCCTTGGTTTCCTCATCTGCACAACAGAGATACTAAAGATAACTAAAGAGAACTTGTCTGAGAGCTAAACAGTTTCATTGACATAAAATATATAGTTCTTTGTGTGCGGTTAAATAGACAAAATACTAACTATGAATAAAAAACGTTTTTTTTAAACATTTAAAAATTATCTGCCATTCTATAGAGACCTAACATTACCTATATCCAGAGACCCTGCTATGAGAACACAGGGAATAATGCAACTAACAGCAGTAGGCAAATGTCTAACACATTGGATACAGCCAGCGACTTTGCACTACCTTATCCACAAGCAATTTAATCTTCTTTTTTCTGTAACCTGTATGTTTTCTGCATACATTCATACTTGTACCATAAAAGACAGATGTTTGTGATCTCAAGTGGAGCAGTTATCATAATTGTTGTTGTTGTTGTTATTTGTGGTGCTGGGGATCAAACCCAGGGCTTCACACATGCTAGGCAAGTGCTCTACCACTGAACGGTCATATGTTTGAAGAATAAAAGGCAATAACAGTTAAGAAGAAAGCAAAAATCAGGTTTCTACTTTCATTTAGTTAGAGGAAGCTCGCTGGAGCTCTTAAGGAGAGAAGGTACACAATGTGGTAGCCTACGTGGAGACAGTAGAAAGATGGAATTCACAGAGGTGAGGAGAGGGATAATGAATAAAATAAAAGGTATGTAGGTTAACTTTTGTGGAAAAGTAGGATGGATACTAAAGGTAGAAAAATAATAAGATAAATGATAGCTGGCTATCACAAGAATTCCATGTTTTAATGTGTTAGTTATAATGATGCTACATGCTGTAGTACCTATATGCTGAAGTTTCAGTAGCTTAACATAAAAGAAATATTTATTGTTCATGTCATAGTTCAATGAAGTGGTTCCTGATTAGGCTGCTCTCTTCTAAATAGTGTTTAGGATCCAAGCCCCCCACCCATCCCCACCCACCATTTTGTGGATCAACCATCTTCTACACATAGATCCCATTGGTCACCTTTCAGGAACTTCCATTTCAATCAACTGAAAGAGGCACTGGAATGGAATGGAATATTGCAGGTGGGAGGTTTTTATAAGTCAGGCCCAGAAGTGCTGGTCATCATTTTGGTCCATTTTCCACTTGTCAGAACTCAAAACACCACAGCTTCTGCCTCAGATGCCTTTATGTAAAATGGCTATATTGTCTTTCTTAATACAAACCAATAAAAATTCATAATCCAACTAGGAACACAATAAAACTCAATGAAATCTTTCTAATTCAAAACTGGACTGAATCTATTACAAAACTACATAATAAAGATACATGGATTAATTATTATGGAAATAAAAATTTCTTTTAAAGGAATAATAACTAGCAGTGAGCTATTCATCTGTGTGAGAAAGTTTGCTATGAAACCCAACTTACCATTACTCTACTTAGTAAGGTAGAATAATTATTTTTATTTTGTAGATTAAGAAACTAAATACCAAGACAGCTCTTGCCAAAGGTCATAGAGCTAAGAAGTGATGGGGTAGAGATTCAGGCTAGAGATTCATACTTAAGTTTGAGTCCCAAAGCCATCAGATTTTATTGTCATTGTCTCCTGTGATTTCTGATCCCTCCTCAATTCAGAATTCCTTGTGTCCCTTTATATCTCTCTGCAAATTTTTGTATATATGTGGATTTGCAACCTGTTATCATTAACATTTTTGTTACATAAAAATGCAGAGGCTTAAGACAAGAATAACTTATTTCTCAGGATTCTATAGGTTGATGACATGGTTCTTCTGTTCCACTTCCTATTAGCTGGACTCATTCATTCCTATTAGCACCAAATGGTTCTGGCTGGGTGGAAAGTCCTAGAAGTCTTCTCTCACATGCCTGAGTCCTGGTGCTGTCAGCTGTGGGGCCTCAATTCTCTATGGGCTCATTCTTTCCCCTTTAGCTTTTCTCCTCCAGAACCTCTTCATATGGCATCTTTAAAAAAGATAATCTGAGTGTACCTTTTTCCCTACATCCTCGCTAACATTTATTGTTGCTTGTATTCTTGGTAATTGCCATTCTCACTGGAATGAGATGAAATCTTAGTTTTGATTTGCATTTCTCTAATTGCTAGAGATATTGAACATTTTTTTTCATATTTTTGTTGATTGTATTTCTTCTGTAAAGTGTCTGCTCAGTTCCTTAGCCCACTTATTGACAGGGTTGGTTATTTATTTATTTATTTATTTATTTATTTATTTATTTTTGGTGTTGAGTTTTTTGAGTTCTTCTGGACTTCATTAGAGAAAGGGACTGTCTTCCAAAAGGGGAAAACAGGCTGGTGCCAGAACTGAGTTAGCATTACTTCTACACATTCTATTTGCCTAAGAAGTCATGGGGGCAGCCCAGGTTAAAAGACTGGGGAAAGCAGCTTCACTTGTTTCTTGCCATCCATTGTTCTACCACATAGCGTTATTTGTAAGAGTGGCACTGTCATCCCAGTACAATTCCTGAAGGCAGGATCTGAGCCCTTTTTAGGGTTGCAATCGGTTCTTAATACCCAGGACTCGCTGTGCATACAATGGGTCTCCAAAATTTTGATTGACTGGCAGTGGAAAAACCAAAACCAATTTGGTGGGGAAAAAAAGCAACCTGGAATACTCTTAACAGGTCACATGGACTCCCCAGCATGTGAAATTTGGTAAACAACTCTTTTTTGGAGGGAGACCCAGGAGTAGGGGATATTGGGGAGATTAAACCCAGAAACTCTTAACCACTAAGCCACATCCCCAGCCCTTTATAAATTTTTATTTTGAGACAGGATCTTGCTAAGTTACATAAGGCCTCCCTCCATTGCTGAGGCTGGCTTTGAACTTGAAATCTTCATCAGCCTTCCTACTCAGCCTCCAGAGTAGTTGGGATTACAGGTGTGCAATATGGAAAGACCCTACTAGAAAAAGGTCTTTGCCCAAACCCACATAAATACAGGTATCTCATACTTGACAAAGGAGCCAAAAGCCTCTTCAACAAATGGTGCTGGGAAAACTGGAAATCCATATGCAGCAAAATGAAACTAAATCCATATCTCTTACCCTGTACCAAACTCAACTCAAGAACAATGTTGAATAGTAGTGGCGAAAGAGGGCATCCCTGCCTTGTTCCAGTTCTCAGGGGGAATGCTTTCAATTTTTCTCCATTTAAAATGATGTTAGCTGTGGGCTTAGCATAGATAGCCTTTACAACGTTAAGGAATGTCCCCACTATCCCTATTTTTTCTAGTGTTTTGAGCATGAAGGGGTGCTGGATTTTATCAAATGCTTTCTCTGCATCTATTGAAATAATCATGTGGTTCTTGACTTTAAGTCTGTTGATGTGGTGAATTACATTTATTGATTTCCAGATGTTGAACCAACCTTGCATCCCCGGGATGAAACCCACTTGATCATGGTGCACTATCTTTTTAATATGCTTTTGTATGCAATTCGCTAAAACTTTGTTAAGAATTTTTGCATCTATGTTCATTAGGGATATTGGTCTGAAATTTTCTTTCCTTAATGTGTCCTTCTCTGGTTTTGGTATCAGGGTGATATTAGCTTCCTAGAATGAGTTTCGCCACTACTATTCAACATTATTCTTGAAACTCTAGCCAGAGCAATTAGGCAGACCAAAGAAATTAGAGGAATACGAACAGGAAAAGAAGAGCTCAAGCTATCACTATTTGTTGATGACATGATTCTCTATTTAGAAGACCCTAAGAATTCCACCAGAAAACTTCTGGAACTCATAAATGAATTCAGTAAAGTAGCAGGATAAAAAATTAATGCTCATAAATCTAATGCATTTTTATTCGTAAGTGATGCATCCTCTGAGAGAGAAATTAGGAAAACTACCCCATTCACAATAACCTCAAAAAATATAAAATACTTGGGAATCAATCTAACAAAAGAAGTGAAAGACCTCTACAATGAGAACTACAGAACACTAAAGAAAGAAGTTAAATAGAAGATGGAAAGATCTCTCCCTGAGAAGATGGAAAGATCTCCCATGTTCTTGGATAGGCAGAATTAATATTGTCAAAATGGCCATACTTCCAAAAGCACTATACAAATTCAATGCAATTCCAATTAAAATCCCAATGACGGACCTCATAGAAATAGAACAAGCAATCATGAAATTCTTTTAGAGGAATAAGAGACCCAGAATAGCTAAAGCAATCCTTAGCAAGAAGATTGAAGCAGGGGGTATCACAATACCAGACCTTCAACTATACTACAGAGCAATAGTAACAAAAACAGCATGGTATTGGCACCAAAATAGACAGGTAGATCAATGGTACAGAATAGAGGACACAGAGACAAACCCACATAAATACAGGTATTTGTGTACCTGACAAAGGACATACTTTACAAAGGAGCCAAAAACATACAATGGAGAAAAGACAGCCTCTTCCACAAATGGTGCTGGGAAAATTGGAAATCCATATGTAGCAAAATGAAACTAAACCCATATCTCTCACCCTGTACAAAACTCAACTCAAAATGGATCAAGGATCTAGAAATTAGACCAGAGACCCTGCACCTAATAGAAGAGAAAATAGGTCCAAATCTTCATCATGTTGGCCTAGGACCAGATTTCCTTAACATGACTCCCAAAGCACAAGAAATAACAGCAGTTATCAATGATTGGGATAGAGTCAAACTAAAAAGCTCTTTCTCAGCAAAGGAAACAATCAGCAATGTGAAGAGAGAACCTTCAGAGTGGGAGAAAATCTTTGCCACACACACTTCAGATAGAGCACTAATCTCCAGAATCTACAAAGTGCTCAAAAATCTTTACACCAAGAATACTAATAACCCAATCAATAAATGGGTCAAGGAAATGAACAGACACTTTACAGAGGAAGATCTACAAGCAATCAACAGATTTATGAAAAAATGTTCAACATCCCTCGTTATAAGAGAAATGCAAATCAAAACCACCTTAAGATTTCATCTTACCCCAATTAGAATGTCTTTTATCAAGAATACAAGCAACAACAGGTGTTGGCGAGGATGTGGGGAAAAGGGTACACACATACATTGCTGGTGCAGCCACTCTGGAAAGCAGTGTGGAGATTCATTAGAAAACTTGGAATGGATCCTCCATTTGACCCAGCTATCCCACTCCTTGGCCTATACCCAAAGGACTTAAAATCAGATTACTACAGTGATGCAGTCACATCAATGTTCATAGTTGCTCAATTCACAATAGCTAGATTGTGGAACCAACCTAGATGCCCTTCAATAGATGAATGGGATAAAGAAACTGTGGTATATATACACAATGGAATATTACTCAGCCATAAAGAAGAATAAAATTATGACATTTGCAGGTAAATGGATGATGTTGGAGGCTGTCATGCTAAGTGAGATTAGCCAATCTCCAAAATTCAAAGGCCGAATGATCTCTCTGATAAGTGAATGATGATGCATAATGTGGGGTGGAAGGGTGGCAAGAATGAAGGAAGGATAGATAGCATAGAAGGAAGGGAGGGATGGGTCAGGGTGGGAGGGTAATAATAATAACAGAATGAGACAGACATCATTGCCCTGTGTACAAGTATGAATGCACAGATGGTGTGACTCTACTTTGTGTACAACCAGAGAAACAATAGCTGTACTCCATTTGTGTTCAATGAATCAAAGTTAAATAAATTTAAAAAAAAAGAAAAAGGTCTTTGCCCCCTTTTTTTTTTACTCTTTTAAGAAAATAAAATTGTCATAGTTATCTACATTAAAAGACCATTTTGACTCTCTCATTACCTATTTTGAAGTATAGGTAGCTATAAATCTCATATTAGACTTGATAATCTTAGCTATCTAGGATGGTATCGACCCTAAATTGGTTAATACTTTATAAAGAATTTTTGGTAGGTTAAGGTACACATGCAGATGTGTAAATGAATAAATAAGATGGAAAACAAAACAGCAAAAATTATGCATGCATAAAAGAGTAAAACTGAATAGAAGTCATAAAGTGGGTGATCTTATCAGTAAAACATAGGATGACTCTTGGGAAAGTGAAATGGATTTGTTAGATTTACTCTGTCTTCTTTGTATTAGATATATGGAACCATGCACTTATGGTTTTATGTATGAGAAGTTACACCTTTTCTTCCATTCAGGCCTCTTTCTTTGCCAGGATCCCTGTATGGAGATAGCAACAAAAATTTATGAGGGTTAGATCCAAAAGCAAAGGCCTGGGGCATATTGTTGGAAAGATAAAGACTGTTCATTTGGGAGTTCTCTATTTCTTTATTACCTGAGAAAGATGGAGTAGTAATTGACATGTGGTTCTTGACAGATGTTGACAAGGGGAAAACATGTAACTAAGCCCCTTGGAGTTTTTGCAAAGGATGATTATGATGCCTGTCTCCATGTTTTATAACCTCAAGAGTACAATCAAATATCCCCCCTTACCCCAAGTGCCAAACAGACATCCATGCAGATGCTGTAGGACCATATCAGCATCTGGTCAAAGAATGGAATTCTCTCATGCCACATAAAGGATACACACAATAACAATCACTAAATGTGGAGTTGCTTTGATATATTCTGTTGTTAATCTCTATTGAAATAGATTGATTGCTGTAAAGAAAAAAATCATCAATTTTTTTCTTTTTAACTCTCAGAGCTTGTATCTGGGAATGCATTATAAAATTAAACAATTTATTGTTTTGCTACAAAATGATATCCATATTTTATTTGATAAAATAACAGGATAATAGAAATATTAACAAGCATGCTATCAGAATAACACTGCATAAGAGTTAGATTTAGAAAGAAAACACTTTGTCCTTATTTGCCAAACATACAGATGAAAAATTGGAAAACTGTCAGTCATGCAGATGTTTTTACTATCCAGATGTTATATAGCAAGATACTTGGCAACAAACAAAACTTTCTTTATTCATCCATCTGTTTCATTCTAGATTCATTTGGTATAAAATTGAGGAATAATGGAAATTACAAGCATATTTCAGTTGTTTTCAATAAAAGTCAAGCAAATTGCAGTAATACTATTTTTACATTTCTAGTCAGTGTGTCTGCAGTAGAAGGCTAAGAATTCCTAAAATCTTAATGAATGAACAGTTGTTCATGATAGATAAAATATCACATTGATTTCACTTCAGTACACCCTGTCTTCTTTTTTCACATTATATTATTGAATACTTTACTAGTATAGCTAAATAACAATTCGAGAATTTAGTTTGTTTTCCCCCTTTATTTTCAAATTTATCTGCTCTTCCAATATTCCTTTTGCAGCAAACTCTGTAGGTCATTACCAGAGAGGAGATGCATATCAGAGTGAAAAGCACAAGTACCATAAATTTAACTTAATTTGGTTTCCAAATGCATAAGCTTCTAATAAAAGGGTCTAGCTACAATATGGAAGAAGAAGATACATACTCTTTTATGCATTCTCAAATTATGACCTGATGTGCATGCTAAAATTGAACACTGCAAATAGACATGATGCTATCATGATTATGTCGGTCAGCTTAGGTTTACTTTTAGGAACAATCAAGTCCAAAATCTGTTCTCTCAAGTCCAAAATCTGGCCATGGGTCATCGTCCACTGGCTATCCTAGCTGAAGGAGCAGCCTTATTTGGCACAGTGTCTTCTTTTATGGAAAAAAAAAATCAAAATAGTAACAGAGGACCACACAATAGCTTCTCTGAAGCTTTTGCTCAGAGTGGCCAATGTCATTTATATTCACAAGGAAATCAGCAAAGCAAGTCATATAGCTGAGCCCAACACCTTCCTGTAGAAATTATTATCCTATCACTGGGCAGGGCCTCATAGGGAGGGGCAGCAAATCTTTTTACCTCAATGCAACTTACCACAGTTATCATTTTAAGTATGCATCATGTGCTTAATTGTCCAGTTTACTGGGTTATATGTGTCAAAGTTGTAATCATTTATGCTATTTTTCCTTTGGGAGACTACAAAAATGAGATAAAACACTAATTCAGATATAGGAAACAGATGAAAGTAGTGAAATAGTTTTGGATGCTTCCAGATAGGTTAACAGCACTGCGTTTATAAACCATGCATAGGATGACAGTAAATTCAGGAGCAGAGTGGAGAAAATAGAAGAAACTGATATTCATTTTGTCAAACTGGAAATAAGTTTATGAAAGGTTCATAGTTTAGAAGCTGTTTGGAGGAGTAATGCCTTTTACTTCTACTTCTACACATTTTATGCTTCCATGCTGAAATTTTCAGGGCTGGGAGTGATCTAGAAAAATGTCACCTGGGCAAGGTGTTGGATCCTGTTGATGGAATTTTCCTTTGCAAGGAAATGAAAGCAAGTGAAGCTATATGGCAAGTACTGTGAAGGGCTTAACTGGTGAAAAGGGAAGAAGAACAAAGATTTACTCAAGAAATGTTTGTTGAAGACCCATAAGTAGGATAACAGATAATGAGAAACACCACTGATATTGATTGAGGATATGGAAGAATTTGGTTGGGCCTAAAAGTTAGATATAAACCATTTTAACCATTTAATGGTACATTCATCCTATTCAGTCATTGGCTGAGAAACCCTGTGGAAGGTGTGACCTCCATGTAAACACAGTTATGGATCCAGGATAGTCAATTTTCCAGGAAGCTGCCAGTTGGTGTCATCAAGGAATATTTCCATGCAGTGTTGAAATTCAGAGGCAGAAATAGTTATATTGGCCTTATAAATGGGTGTCCCTTCTGAGGGACTCCTATATGGCTTCATTCACTGTCATTGTGGCTATTCCATTCAGATACTCAACATGCTGGTTCTGGGGTGGCCCATAACAAAGAATGGCTAACATGAACCAGGTGAGTCATTTTGTGGACTTGGTCATTCAGTATCTCTCCAGTGGTAGATGCTTTCAAGGGGTAGAATTTTTTTTAAATTTTTTAAAATTTGTTTTAGCATAGAGTACAAAAACTTCACACTTTGCCACTCCCACTGGTTTCACATGCATTTCCTCAAAATTCCTTGCATCCAATTCTCTAGTCATGAACTTTGCGAGCCCATAAAAACTGGTCACTGAACAGAGATCCTATACACTCTCACCTTGAGCTACTTCTTACACATCCAAAGGATAATCAGTTACCTGTTTTTAGCTTTGCCCATAAGGAGGATTTTTTCCACTCTACTCTCTGTCAGGGTCACACTGGGATGTGTCTGTAGTGTAGTTATTGTCTGTTTTCAGCTTGCCCTCCCATAGCAACTAATATCATGTTTTGGTCCTAAGCTATATGGTTTCCTCAATCCAGCGCCTATCCACATCATGAACCCTAATTATTAAGAATAATTAAGAAACCTTGAAATGCCTTTTCAAAATGAAATTGCTTGGGCTATAGTACATTATCATTATTTTTTACATTTATTTTATTTTTTTACAACTACAATTATCTGTTCTGATCAATAAACAGGGCAAATATACATCTTATTCTAAGGTTCAAAACTTGGCAACATTCAAGGATATATCTCATTTTCATATACATTCACATTTATTCTACATTTAAAAAAATATATACAAGCCCCATCTTGCTTTTCTGATGTCGTTCTTATTGGCTGTTTCCCTACTGTATTTTCACCTAGAAAAGCAGGTAGCTAAAATCATATTGTACAGCTAGTAAAGGGACATCATTGCCATGCTTTTCATTATACAACAATTCACAAATTAGATGATCAACAATTTCTGTGATATAGGAATGTTACAAAATAGTGATGTTGACACATAGCAATACACAGCTTCATATCTAAAACACCACTATATGCATGAGCAATTAGGCTTGTCCTGGGTTATAGGAAGAAGTAGAAATTACAGGGAGGCAGACTTTCATTCACTAGAAATAAAAGTTTTGCAACAAAATTATACAAAATTAGAATGGATTTTATCTCAAAGTAATGAGTGTTCAAGAGAGGGTTAGATATCAGCAAATGTTGCAAGATGCTACTTGACTCAATGTTAGGTGTATCATAGAATTCATGGACTATGTAGGGAGAAGGAGATATTGCCTCCAAAACCATCCTAAGGAAACCATATTACAGTGGAAAGAGTGTGCATTTAAACCAGAAAAGAACAGTCTTGGCAACTTTGTTAAATTATATCATTTTCTCCTCTATAAATGGGGTAACAATATTCCCGATTTTGTAAGGTTTTGTAAAGATCTAATGTAATAAAAATATGTATTCAGGAAAATGCTTAGCACATAGCTATATTTAATAAAATGTCTTATTCTAATTTTATGTAGTTAAACCTTATGGAGCTTCCAACACTTTTTTGTAACCTAAACTTTTTATAACCTAAAAAAGGCAATTTTATATGACTTAAACGGATGATGTTAGCGCAACTAGGTATAGTTAAATCCTCATTCCTAAAATGTCTAAAATTCTAAGACTCAGATTTAGGATCTGACGTTTACAAATCCTTTGGTTTCTAAGGATTCCTTGTTATTTTATTAACAAGAAAAACCAGCATGATGATGTAGAGGTGAGAATTCTCCGTTTTGGTTGAATGCAGTTCCAAATGATCAGGTTGACCTTTGATCTGTGATCTATGACTTGGGTATGAATTGCTGGATTAGGTAGAAGTCCAAAGCCCATGTGGCAGGGAAGCCTGGGTCACAAGATGGGAAGGCAAGCAGGGAGCACATAAGGATGCAGGAGTGTCACCAGTGATTTCCCTGTCACATGTTCTGACAATTGAAACAGATTACCCAGGAGAATTTAGTCAATCATGCTAACTGGTACTGTCCATGTCAACTTCTTCTCTGACAGCAACTGAGAATAGGGTAAGGACAAGTTGATATTTTTGTGTATCAGAGAATCTCTTATAAATTTTGGCATAATCCAAGCAAGTTTTGAAGCTTTAGTATTTATACTTCACCATTGGTTAGAATAGCAATTTTCTATTATGAGCACTTTCAGTTACTACTGGACTGAAGTCACATGAGTCCATTTGAGGTATATGAATAGGTGTATTTTAAGGCAATCTGTTTCCTAACCTAAGTAAGTGTGTGGTACTTTAATTGCAACTCATCAAGAAAGACCATCTATTTACCTGTCTGTTGATAAAAATTTCCAAATTATGGGTGGAGGAAAAAATGTGAATACCAACTGTACTTAAGAGAAATAACAATAATTTACTTATGTAAGAAAATTATAGAGGGCACATAATAAGCTATGGCAAATAATGCTTTCGTAAACTAATTGGATATACCAGTTATATGATTATTATAGAACCTGAATTCTAAATACTCATATTAAAATTAACAAACCAAAACAGTCCTACTACCTTGACTCCTTTTTTTTCTGTTTTTTTATTGGTTCTTCTTAGTTTTACATGACAGTAGAATCCATTTTGATAAAATATACAAGCATGGAATATATCTTATTTTAATGGGGACCCCATTCTTGTGGGTGGATGTGATAGTAGGGTTCACTTAGGTAATTTCATGTGTGTACATAGGAAAATTATGTTAGATTTATTCTATTGTCTTTCCTACTTCTATCCCCCTTCCCTTCCCTTCATTCCCGTTAGTCTAATCTACTGAACGTCTCTTGTTCCCCCCACCCCTTTTATTGTGGTTTAGCTGCCACATATCAGTGAAAATATTTGACCTTTGTTTTTTTTGGGATTGGCTTATTTCACTTAGCATAACAGTCTCCAGATCCATCCTTTTATTGATTCTTTGAAAACACAAAGACAGCATAAGTTGTTAAAAAAAATACCTTTACTTATAAAAGTAACTAATAATAATTAATGGCTTGGGTCTTAAATGAAAATTTGAACTATAATCTATTACTCCAGCAGACACCTTACAGATATTGTAATGTTTCATTTATACCTGAATGACAAAAGAAAAATGGGTTTGTTTTTACATGACAAATACTTAGGCACACATCTGAAAACTAGGAAGTTTCTGTATCAGCAAAGCTGAGTGGAGTAAGCCTGAAATATCCACTTTTTAAAAATTCCATGACAGATTAAACCAAAGATTAATACAAAGCTCTGTGAATCAACATCAGGGTTATAGCAGAGATAAGATGAGGGGAAAATAGCAAGAAACAAACAACAGAAGAGAAGATGAAAGAAAGAAGAAAGAAAGAAGAAAGAAAGAAAGAAAGAAAGAAAGAAAGAAAGAAAGAAAGAAAGAAAGAAAGAAGAAAA